>JAYESA010000004.1:16521993-16913654 GCA_036927795.1 Iris macrosiphon
AGCTGGATACGTAGCTTGCCCTTGAGGATCTGTTTTCACTGTACTGTATTTCATTTGGCTTGAGTGTTTATTGTACCTTGCTATGTCCCCTGAGGACCTGGATCTTAATTATGTCTCCAGGTATAGACAATGAGAGTTATCCTGAGGTTTACGGAACATAGGATGCTATTGGAGACGTACATGCTTCAGAGGACGAGGTTGTTCCGGAGGACTTCTCTTGAGCACACAGTATTATTTTCATTTATTATGCTTAGTGTTCTTAGATATTTGGACTTGTAGTGACCTCTGGATATTTGTACTTGAATTTATTTTCTTTTCCATTTTGATGACGGGTTATTCCTCGCGACATTATTTCTATTGTTTGGTTGGACAGATTATTTTATATTTATTGTGACTGGACTATCTCTTTGGGATCTTGATTCTTATTGTGGATGAGATTAGATATGTAGACTGTGACATGTGTTACTTATGTAAATTACAATTTAAGTGCACTCAAACGGGTCCATTAAATTGGATTTGTCCATTGGAGTTGTGCTGCTGGCCATTGCCACGTGTCTAGTCCCTTGGTATTTTGGGACTGGGACGTGACAATACCTTTTACATCCAAACGTAATAAATGAATTTTATTTACACAATGATTTCGCAAACCAAACGAGGCCCAAACGTCATCTAGAAGTAAATAGGGTTGGAGGTGCCCAGTGGCGGATCCACATGCTAGGGATTGGGGGCCAGGCCCCTAGTGAAAAATAATTTCTAAATTTTAATATTTGTTATAATGTCCACTCCAAATTTATAGACTGATGTTTTAAATTAGAAGGAACTCATAGAAATATACTATTGTATACTTTAAATGTATGGTTTTAAAGTATGATAAATTAGAATAATAATTTGGACATATAAAAAACAGCTATATTTTTTCTAATTAACTTACAAATGAAAAGTATGCATTGAAATATAACAAATATTAAAAAAATTTAAATGTTTAGTATTTTTATATTTTTTTTTAGAAAGTATACTTTATAGAAAATAAATATAATATAAAAAATCGTAAAAAATTAATTACGAGAAATAATAATATATATTATTATATCTTGAATTATTTTTTGTGAGAGATGTTGTCTCCGAACCGCTAATGAGGTGCCCTTAAAATCTCTTCAAAATTTTTGTGCAGAGCGGCCACTAGAAAGTATCCTTCCGAGTATTGCCGAGTCGTGTCAGCGTGGGACCCATATTTAAAGCCAGGGTGTCGCTGTCACCTGCCGGTCCATGTCGACTGACATCTGACCTACCGCTCTTTCTTCTCTCTTTCCTGATAAAGGAATCCCTCATAATTAATAGCTAATCACGCCATATACAACCTTCAAAGCTACAAACACAAAAGGAAAGAAAAAGAATGGATCTAATTTCTCCGGTGAGATCCGGACCCCACCGGGAGCCGCTCCAGCCCATAAACTCCCTACCGGATCCGAACCCGGCCTCGACCGGGCGGAGGAAACGAACCCGACCCGACCCGGTCGCCGACAAGGTCCGGACGGAGGAGATCCTGAAGGAGAGGGGGGAGAGGCTGGAGACGTACACGAGGGAGATGGAGAGGAGGGGCGAGGAGCTGCAGAAGCTGGAGCTCCAGATGCAGAGGCTCGTAAGTGGAAGTGGGGAGGAAGTGAGATGCAAGTCTTTGACTTCTTCGGTCGGAAGTGGGCTGAGGAAGTACGTGCAGCTCTTCAACTTCGATCGCTGGCGTTCTCTCAGCTCCTCTGTCGCCAAACTTTGTACGTGCTTCAGGGGTTGATTTAATTGTTACTTATCTATTGATTTTTCTTTTTTCTTTTCGTGTGGTGCATGTTACAACAATTGATACTCGCTGTTTCCTTGTATTATGTATGATTAAGGCAATTCAGATTCATAAACTGTTAGACTTGAGAGTGTAAATCTTTTGGTTATGGAAACTTGGAACATGTACAAATGCACTTCCTAAAAAAAAAAAAAAAAATTATGCAGCAAGATTGTATCATATTTATACTAACATTTCCTATATTTTATATACATATATTTTATGTAAATGATTATTATACTAATAAATCTTATTTTAAAAATATATGTAAATGATTATTATACTAATAAATCTTATTTTAAAAATAATATATAAATTAATGAGAGGTTAGTATAATTATTTTAAAAATAAGAATAGTTCGTATAATAAACATAAAATATATAAAAGATTGATATAAATAATCTTTAATTTTTAGTTTCAAATAATATTTTTATCCATATGATTCTTCGAAAACAAATACAAATAAGGATAACATACATTCTGTATGATGTGCTAGTGGTGAACGTTTGGTTTATTCGGTTTCAATCGAATCGAAATAGTCAAAACCAAACTTATAAAAATTCGAAACCGAAATCGAACTGAAATTAATCATAACCGAAACCGAACCAATGATTCAATTTATTCGGTTGAACTATTTTTATTATTTTTTGAATTATATCCAAAGTTGAAATTGTGGGTAAATTATATTAAAAATATAAATTATAATACGGTTTAGAAACGGTTAAAAAATGAATCGTTTAAGCCGTATGTATATCATTACTAATTATTAATTTAAAATTTAAAAAAAAATTAACTACCGTAATTTTTTTCTCAGTTAGAAAAAATATTTATAAAATATTTAAAAACCTAATATTCTTTTAACTATCTAAACATATATAAATCCTAAAAATATTTAAATATTTAAAATTATTTAAACTAACTAAATGATATTAACTAACTAAACGTATATTCAAAATTCTAAAAACATATCTATAATAAATCATAATTAAAATATCAAATCATATTTAAAATATTTAAACATAATTTAAATTTTTATCTATTTTTTTAATAATATTATAATTTTTTTAACGTTATATATATATATATATATATATATATATATGTCACGTTCCAGTCCCAAAGTATCAAAGGACTAGCCACGTGACAATGACCAGCAGTACAACTCCAATGGGTAAATTCAATTTAATTGACCCGTTAGAGTGCTTTTAAGCTGTAATACATATAAATATTGGTCTACAACTCCTGTTACAGTTTATATATATAATCTCATCCACAACAAGAATCAAGATCACAAAGAGATAGTCCAGTCACAATAATGATAAAATGAAACTGTTCATCACAACAAAGTAAAAATAATGTCACGAGGAACAACCCGTCATCGAATAATGGAAAGAGAAAATAACCAAGTACAAATATCCAGAAGTCTCTAAACCAAGTCCAAATGTGTAAGAAACACTAAGCATAAATAAATAAAGGAAATAACATCGTGCTCAAGAGAAGTCCTCCGGCACAACCTCGTCCTCTGGTGCAAGTACTGCTCCAATGTCAGCTCCCGACCCGTAAACCTCGGGGTAACTATCCTCGTCTATACCTGATGACATAATTCAGATCCTCATGGGACATAGTAAGGTACAATAACCACTCAAGCCAAAGTAACAGTAAATAATAATCAGTGTGCTTAAGGAAAACTAACCTAACCGGCTAAGTGAATACACATGAGAATACCCTCGTCCGCTAAACCACCAATGACGATAGGTCTCGATAGACACGACCGTAACTAAGGAATGTGGAGGGAGTGTACAGGCCCCATTACAGGTACCCGTAGCACTAAGAATGACCGAAGCGCATGCAACAGTAGGCAAGTCATAAGTGGTAGCACAACAGTACGGGTGTGTTCTCCCCGAACTCTATGCATCTCACGTCTCATGTCCATAACAATCAAGACAAAATACTAACTATGTCATAACTCCACAAGAAGGATATTGTCAAGTCACTATCTCATAATCACAAGTCATGTCCTAACACAGAAGCCGGAACTTCGAATGTCTCAAGTAAGGCATCTGTTCATGGGAGTCGTGTACAGTGTTCTAGGGTATGTAGTGTAAGGGTTGTACTTATAAGGTGATACGATGACAATGCAATATAATGATACCCGATTTCGCGTACGAAAGTCGGCACCCGAATACAACTCGGACGCTAAATATCGTAATGGTCCTAGGTCACAATAAGTACATACAAAGCAATAGAAGTAAATCAGAAGCTAGTAATAGCAAAGAGTACAAAATACTGGAACAAAGGCAAGGTGCGCTTGCCTGCTGCCTGCTGTTGCGGTACTGTCTGACTGGTGTCCTCAACTGGTAATGCAGCGGATCCAAGTTGTCATATTATAACATATTCTATTTAATATTCACAATCTAATCTAATTAATATAGAAGGATATGATCGTTGCACTACGCCGACTAGTATTGCGACGTTCGTGCCAGTAATCAAGCAGTCTCATGGCGTAGGATAGCGTGCCAATAAACACGTACCATGCTAATATCCCTTACGTTGTGAGGGTCTCGTACATCGTGCAATCATAAGTACGTTTAGGCAATTATATGAGTTTCGATACGAGTATTCATGTACGTACATAGATATGCTACGATGTCCCAAAACTTGCAACAACGCTAATCTTTGCTTCGAGCATGCATATATAGTCAATCAACCATGCATGTCGACACCAATTAATACTGAATTAAAATAATTTAAATAATAGAATTATTGGTGCAGAAGCATGGAAAAGATGCATCCATGCGATCGATGTCCATGCGTCCCCAAATGAAAAAAACTCAACAGATGGATCGCATGGACACCATGCGGCCCAGAAAAGGGTCACCCAGGCGATCCAAGCAAGCGTCCTAACAACTGGCCGCATGTCGACCTGATACGACGTCCTGACAAAAAAGAAGGTGCCTGACACAGAATTTTGACAAAAATAATTTTTTCGATCGCCTCGAAGGACAAGAACACACTAAGAGGCAGAAGTCCCAAGGATGGTGCAGAGCCACGTGGACAACCCGACAAAAAGATCCCATGTGACTCTGGTCCATGCGTTCTAGATTCCATGCGATCCATGCATCTCTGGTCCTGTGTGTTCCAGACTCCGTGCGTCCCGTGCGTCTTTGGCTATATGTGTCCCAGTTTTCACGTCGACTAAGTCCTGCTGTTACAACTGAGTGGTCATCTCCAACCAAATAGCGGACATGTGTCCATTTGACCAAGTCGCGCCTCCACAGTTGAGAACCGCCCAGATATTCAGCAACAAAAAATCTTAACAAATATCTATGTGACAGCTGAAGCCCGGTCTTGTGCACAGTTGTAACTCCTTCCGTTGAGAAGAGACACGTAGCAAAACTCCACCATCCATGTTGTCCGAAATCCATACGGCCACAAATATGACTATAAATAGTAGGGTACCAGATCCATGCAAGAGATTGACTATCTGCGGATTAACACTAAAATCAAGGAGAGAAGCTTCTGTGTCCGGATCGTCCACGGAGTAAAGAGAGTTGCTACACTCCTAACCCTCCATCGTCACTCCCCAGATCAAAAAAAAAATTGTACTTAGATTGTCTCTTGGGACTCTCCCCTGTACTCTCTAGTTTGTTAATCAAATCAAGTTCTCTTAGTTCTTCCTTTTGATTTAAATGACAAACACGATGGCGACTCTGTTGGGGACCGAATTCTCCTCTGTTGAGAAAATGGTGACGCAGTCCGATGCGGCCAAGGTTGGCTCAACGCAAAAGATGATAGTAGTTCGTTTCGACCCGCAAGCATTCGAGAAAATGCTTTCTGAAGGAAGTGTGAATCCTTTGCCAAGGCAAGCCAAGCCCAAGAAGACCCGCAGAACGTGGGTAGCAAAGGCCACTGCGCCTCGCCCAACTGCGGAGGAGGCGATCTCCGCCTCTTAATCTGTTGCTGAGGAAGTCCACGTCTATGCGGCAGCTTCGACTGGCCTACTGGCCTAGGAACTGCTCATCAATCAGAATATTGCAAAAAAAATACTACGATGCCAGGCGTTCTGGGGCTATGGCAGGTCCTATGCGTCCAAGAAGGAGGTCGCATAATACTGTCCATGCGGCATCAACTCACAGCCGCAGGCGTCTCTGAAAGCAATATAACTTCTGTTTTCGACCGTATCGCACGTGACGCAGATCCTATGCGACCAACTGAGGGTAGCGAGAACCCAAATCTGGACTCTTCATTCTATGCGCATGCGAGTGCTAAGTGGAAGAGGTCTAGGGCAGTGCGAGATCGTCAAGCTCAAGCAACTACTCATGCGACTGACCGCCAACAGGCATCGCAAACTATTACGTGGGCCTTTGGCAAAAAGTTGTACAAGACTGACCCATGTGTCCAACCCACAGGGACCAGCGGACATGGTTCGTTCCAAAAGTCTTCCACCAGTACCTCAGGGCAAGTTCGTGTTCGAACCCCAGGTCCGGGAGAAATGCATCGCCTGCACATCTGTGTGCCCGGAATACCCGGAATCGCAAAGATGATGCAAAGGTGAAACACCCTTCACATGATTTGCGTGAAGTGATCACTTGATCACAAGCACAAAGTGAGGGAAACAACTACGGCGTGCGGCGTGCCCTCTCTGAGGCACAGCTATGCCAACATTATCATTAACTGCTGTTGCAATAAAGCAGCAGTACCCACAGACAGGCAGTCGGCCTTCCAACGAATGCACCAGAAAGCACCTACCCGACAACAACCCGTAGATCAGGCCCAAGTACCGGAGGAGGAAGAGTTGCCCTTCGCGTCATGCTTCTCGGGTCAAAAGCTTCTCGCCACCAAGAGAGGAAAGAAGTCGAGTACTTCCAATCCGTCTCTCTCCGCCAGTGCGCTGCGAAGGCGACTGTCCGGGAGGCTATCGACGGCACTTGCGGAAGGCGTCTTACAGGACACCCGCTCAAGGAGGAAGCTGCCACCTCCTGGGGGTTGTTCTTCTTCAGAAACCCGGGGGGTGGCCCAAGCTGGGGGTAGTGCCTCCTGGATGTACACAACAATCCGGCGTTCCAAGGAGACAACGATCCCCATGGGAGAGATCCCGAGATCTCGGAGGGTAGCTAACCTTATCAAGACGACGGTATCTTCTACGCGGGAGTTAATATCCCCTCCGAATCTGAAGAGGATACAACGTCACCAGCTTTCCGCGAAGAATACTTACTACAAAGGTATGAGACGGGGGGCACGGCCTCCACTGTCCCGTCAGTTTCTCCCCACGCAAGGACGGTTTACATGGCCGACAATGACCTTGAAGCCCCCGGTGACCATCAATGCCTCGAGGTTCTCGAGGCCATGATGCATACGATGAGGGCATCGATGCAAGCCTTGACTCAGACAATGCTGGAAATCAAGGCAAACATGGCTTCCCAACCAGCAAGGGCCTTTGGGCAAGCAAACTTGGACCCCGGGACCAACGGGGATTCAAACACAAATGCCCCATCGATGGACGATAATCCTCCCTTGCCCGGCTCATCAGCGGCAGACGAGGCCAAAGAAGCAATGAGAGAGGTTCGACAACTCTGGGCTCGCCTAGATTCCATCGGCAATCGAGACTCATTCCGCGATCTTGGAGTACGGCAATCATACCCGATAGAATGGAGGGATGTACCGTATCCACCCAAGTATAAGCCCTTCAACATCAACCTGTTTGACGGAAAGTCCTCCCCTCACCGGTTCATGAGCTACTTCGAGATCACAACGGGACACTTACCCCGCAGCGACGCTATCCTTACCAGAATCTTCGTCGGGTCATTGTCGGGGGTAGCTTTCGATTGGTTCTGCAGTCTCGAAGACAACTGCATCTCGTGATTTGATGACCTCAAGTGTCTGTTCTTCAACAGATTCTATGAGGCTGGAAATGATATGATGATGTCGTCTCTGATGGACGTCGCCCAGGGTGAAAAGGAACCAACACGAAATTACATCGAGCGGTTCCGACAGGCGGTGCTAAGGTTGCCCCCTGCCAATCCCGATTACACGCTAATGGAGATGTGCCTGAAAAATATGCTTCCGACAGTCAGCCTCTGGGTGGACGAGAGCCAGTACAAGGACTGGGCGGCATTCATTATAAGTTTTGTCAACGCTGAGAAGAAGCTCAAAGACGCTCGGCACTTGGGAATCCATATCCCTACGGCTGAGGAAAAAGGCAAACGTCCAGCCAACAACAGCAACAGCGGAAACAACAACCGCGATGCAAAGGTAAAGCAGGCTATAGTCGCCAACGTAACCAAGAAACCTGAGCAAAAGCAAGCAGATGCTCCGAAACCAAAGGAGACCTTCTCTTTTGAAGATGGTGATGTCAAACACATCTTCGACATGCTGATGCAAGGAGGTAAGATTCGCCTCCCCGACGTTAAGTGCCAACCGGAAGCGGCAAAGATGAATAACCCGAAGTACTGCCACTCCCACCATTACGTCCACCACCCGACGCAGAAGTGCTATACTTTTAAGCGGTACATCCAGCGTCTGATCGACACCAAGGCTTTATCCTTAGATTTCGACGATATGACGGTTACCGCTAACATGGTATCCCTACAGTTCGGCAACTTCCCACCAACGGAAGCCCAAGACGGGGTAATTCCAATCCCTAAGGAAACTATGGAAGTTTTCAACCTTCCTCCGGCTCGAGACCAAAAGGCCGGGCTAATACCTCTCACTACACCACGAGGAGAGGTTATGTGGGTCCATCCGGACCTCGTCCCAGACTTGATGCAGTCGGCGGCATGTCCTGCCACCAAGTCCAAAGGCAAGAAGTACAAGTTCTGCCATATGGTGTCCCCCACCACTGAGGAAGCCATGGCAAGGGCGACTAGATCGGGCTTGACCTACCAGCGGGACTATAACACTCCCGACGAAAGTGCTCCGCCAATGGTTGCACCCACTGTGTCTGATCCGGGACCATCCCAGCCTCCAACAGCAGACAAACCCAAGCAAAAGGAGGCTCGCTTTGACAAGCCGTTGCGCAAGAAAAAGGCTCAAGGGTTGGAGAAATCCTACAAAATTGATATCTTGGCACAGCTGGCCAAGACTCCGGCAAAGTTGTCACTCTACGAGTTACTCCGGCTCTCCACAGACACTCGGGCCGCACTCAACGAGGCATTACATAATGTTGACACTCGTTGGTCCATAGGAATTCTTAATCCTAAAAAGTCAATCTAGTCATAGGTGCTGCTATCCTTTCAGGAGTCAATCAATTGTTTATTCAGGTGAAATCCATTTAGACTCCTGACAGCAAAATGATACATTCTTCATCGTAATACTTGAGTTCTGAATCTTGCTCCAAGTTACGAGGCAAAAATAAAATTTTGCTGTCATAGGGATGTACGTATCAGGAACGTAGGTAGGTAGGTAGTGAAGGGTCATCTAAAGGTAGCACAAATAATATACTGCAATCTAATCTAAAAATAGGGTTTAGTAATTACCCAAGAAACAAACAGAAATGACTACAGAAATAATACACTTTCGTATTTATACTAAGTACGAGGTTTCGTCTTTCCGAAATAAGGGAAGACGGAAAACAGTAATCAAGAGTTCAAGGGGATGGTAATAGATTAGAAGTGTGGGGATCAAGGCGTTTAAAGAATTCAAATGGGAATTTGTCAAAGCAGTTGTGGATTGAAATGCTATTCTGGTAATTCCTATTCACATGCTCGTATCAGTACAGTTACGTAACTGATACGATATGCTCAGACATATCTAGAGGGCAAGTACATTTGTCTACTAATCACTATATATCTCAATCCACATAAGTAGTTATGCGAAGGGCGAATCAAAATGCACTAAGATTGATCAGACCGTAATACACTGATTCTGAATAGACAATTGTATTAGTGGAGTGGATCAGGCCCCAATAACACATGTGTCATGAACAAGCTCGAAAAAGAATAAGCTTGCAAAACTAGGCTATAATAGCATCATAAGTTAAGGTAGGACAGCAATTTTAAGTATGCTAGATTATGATGAGAGAAATTACAACATAATTAACAATCACAAAAAGACAAGACTTTACAATCTCTACAGTTATTATTCTAATTCCTTGTCTAAGTCGCTAGTTGACCTAAAAGAGGTATGGTCTTCTAAATTTTACAATCTTAATATAAACTATAGGTTGTCTGCCTAAACAGAGGTTTAAGGAAGTCTGCGTAAAGTAGGGGTTCGAGGTTGTCTGCGTAAGGCAAAGATAAAATAATTTGGCGTAACGCATGGCTTCAGAGCTATCCGCGTAAAACAGAGAAGCGTAAGGTAGAGCTTCAGAGCTGTCCGCGTAAAAAGTCTGTGCATAGAAATCTGCGCGTAAAAGTCTGGGTGAAAGTCTGGGCGTAAAAGTTTTTCGCTAAAATTTGCGCAAAATATCTCCTGCGTAAAGTCTAGCATTCGTCGTAGCGTAAAGTTGTACGAGAAACTCATGAGTTTGTCAGTCAAGTTAATGAATCCTGACATCTGACAAAAGTACTTGTACAACGATCGAGGGGATGGTTTGATGATGGTTTGCACGGAGTTCCAGGTTGTCTTTTAGTGACAGATTGGATACAAATCATTATTACGCTCGTGGTGAGACAAAACCAGATGTGCCGGCAAAGCTCTCTTTTTGCACAGGGCTCGAGGCATATCTCTGAGCAAGATTTGGTCGAGTCTGGGAAAAGCTAAGGCTGTAACAAATACTCTTAAATCCTATCCTTATATTTTTCGCCTAATCAGGTTACTCTACGCTGGTTATCTAATAGTCAGGAATTATCAGGTTTAAGCAGGGCAGTTACCTACGTGGCTGGCATAATGCGTCATACGCAGGATAAGGAAGACTAAGGGCGGCGTAAAGGGGACAAGCTTCTACATGATTTAGCTTTTACGCCAACTAGGCAGGGGTTTGGCTCTTATGTTAACAACGGTCAAATGGGTTTTACGCCAACAAGGGTAACGAGTCTCTGGCGTAAAACTCTGGTTTATCCAAACTTAGGATGGGGTTTCAGTCCTAGTATTCAATCTTGGATTTTCTATTGGTTCCTCTAGACTAGGGTTAATACTATAGTCAAATCTCTAATAATCCTATCTCTAACTAATCCTAGTAGTGTTTATACTATACTCAAGTCATACATAAATATGTCAAGGGATATGGGTAAGTTAATCTATAGGTAGTGATGCTAGGGTTTCTTTAGGTAATAAGGAAGACTAGGGTTCCTTAAGTAATCCGAACTTAAGGATATGTCAAAGCCCTAGTGGTATTCTTATTAGGAATGCTACCTTAATTATCATCCTATCAACAGGGATTTCTATATTCTAGCAGGGGCTAAACTCAAGAAATTATCAGGGAAGCACATGAATCAAGCAGGATGCAATTTTGTAAGTAGGATAGACTGGAAAGAAGATAAGTCATAGTCAATTATGGATGAGATCCTATCTTCTAATCCTAGGTGCAGTCTTGCTCGGTACAGTAACGTAACCGAGACAATATGCTCTGAGACGCAGGTTTGCTCGGTACAGTAACGTAACCGAGACAATATGCTCTCGACCTGCATGGGCCACCACTAAAAACATTGTCACGCCCCAGTCCCAAAATACGTAGGACTAGGTCACGTAACCATGCCAGCTGGCCCGTATATATGGCAACTCCAATATATGGAAACCATATATACGTGCGTACGCTGTATAATGAACAATAGTTCACCAGTGGTATAATTAATCACAAGTCACAGGGTAATATCTAAATCTCATCCACATAAATCAAATAAACAGGAATAACCAATAACCAGGTAACTAGATCACAATAACAAATATCTAAAGAACGACAGTCGGATGGAAACAAATCCACTGCCGAAATAGAATATAAAAGGAACCAGAAGACGCACCATAAAAGCACAACATCTGACAATCACGAGGCTCGAAGAGAAGACCTCCTCGGAATATAAGTAACATGTCCGGATCTGTGCTCCTGCGAATACTCAAGAAACATATACACCTGGCAGGGGACCAGGTCCTCAGAGGGACATAGCAAGATACAGAAAAATAACATGCCATAATGTAAATACTGAATAAATAAATGGGGTGTGCTAACCATCTAAGTGAATGCAATTTAAAGACTTTGTAGTACGCATGGAAATGTGTGGCTAGACATATGCTGACGTAATTCACCAATCGTCGGGACTGGCTAGTATATGTGTCATATGCCCCCTGACTCAAGGGCACTCTGCAATCGACCATCTCCGAGGAGCATGGTACGAAGGATAAAACAATCAAGGAGGGGGTGTCCCATACGCCTACTAAGTGTCTTTCCCGCCCAATGTAGATATACAAGTCGTGAAAACGACGTGGACATCTCAAACTATAATGCAAGTCTCAATAAAATAAACAACTGAGCTAAATACCGCTACACGTGTTGCTCACACTGATGGCCAGTCGCGCATGAGGCACGCGTCCCTACATGTACTCACTCTGTGACGTGTAATGATACGTGTCAAGGCCTGAGAAGTTATATCAATAACTTCACAACTTTAGGTGGGTCTACTAGACACTAGGTCAGACACAAGTCCTAACGTCAGCGCCTTCGTTGACTGCACCCGAGTTTTCTCGGACGCGCACATTTATATAATATAAAAATAGATAAACATGTAACTAGCAATAACTGAATTTAAACAGTACAACAAGGCAAGGTATACTTGCCTGGCAAGAGAGCTGTAAACGTAATATCCAGATGTCAAATACCAAGTGTCAGAAACTATGGCCTCAGAAGGAAAGTCTCCGGATGCTGAAATAAACATCACCAACAGTCTCAGAAAATATCAAATAATAGAAACGCCTGTACTTAAGTCCAATTTGGACACAGGGGCAAAAATGACAGTTTCCGGTCAAAGCGGGGTCCACATGTGGGCCACTTTGCACCGAAAAGCGTGTTAGGGTCAAAGGTCTCCAAATTCGCCAAATTTAGTGTCAACAAGTCCAGAACGTCGATACGAACCCAACGGAACTTTCAGAATTGGATTCCGATGAGCCGGTCACAAAATCGTCCGTCAGGTGGAGCCTGTGGGGCCCACGATACGAGATTTTGTCAACGTTCTCAGAATCGAACCAAACTTGGTTCACTGGACCAGCGTATTGCTACGAGTCCGATGGCGCAAGTTTCGTCTCGATCCGACGTGTGTACACAAAGTTACAGCGTGTTCCAGAACTGACGGATACGGGGCGGTGTCGGCGGATACGCGTTGATTCCGGTGTGCACGCACATCCAAATCAACTTCTACGAAATCCCACACGTCCGTATTAATGTCGCGCACGTTTCGGTAAAGACCGCGTGCGACCAAGTCGTCCCGTTTGGCGGGGCGTACCCAGTTTCGGGGTGAATCGGGTCGTTGTTTTTCCTGTATTTGGATCGCGGTTCGTGATCGCCACATGACGCGATGCTCCGAGCGGGTTGCACGGGCACCGAGGTGGTTACACAGTCTACACGACGCAACTGACGGAATCGAAAACAGAGCTACGAGATGAGAGAAAAATATACCTGAACAGGGCTCCGTGGAATGAATTTCTTCGTATCCTCGTGTTGAGTTGACACTGTTCCGTGTCCTGGACGTGTCCGGGATCTGCGTCCAGAGACTCGCCGGACTGGGGCGGCTGACCGAGGTGTGCTGGAATGGCTGGGGAGGCTCGCTGGTCGAGGCGGCCGGAGTGCTGGCCGGCGAGGTCAGAGAAGCACGTAGGCGGCTCTGCGGGGAGGAGGTCGAGCGGGGTGGTCTCGGCCGGTGGCAGAGGTCGAGGGCAGCGGCGAGGGGGAGGCCAGGGCGGCTCCAGCTCTGCTGGGGCTGGGTCGGCCGGAATCGGGGCGTCTTGCGGAGGACGGAGGAGAATAGGAGGAGGTGCTGGTGCTGGAGGGTGGAGGAGGAGATCGGTCAGCGGGGGGGAAACTCGCCGCGGCGGGAGGGGGAGGTGGAAGGAGTGGGCGGGCCAGCGGGAGGAGGAGGAGGAGTGAGGGAGAGGGGACGGCGCGGGCGGAGGGTCGCGGAGGGCGGAGGTCGGGCCGAGCTGGAAGAGGAGAAGAGGAGGAGGAAGGAAGGAGAGGGAGCGGGAAGGAGGAGCTGGGGAGGTGGAGAAGGAGGAAGGCCGTGGCGGGGGCGGGGCTCGCCGCCGGCGGCCGGGGGGGGGGTCGGGTTCGACTGGGTCTGGGGTTTTATTTTATTTTATTTTTCTTTTTCTTTTAGTTTCTTTTATAAAAAAATTATATTATTTAAATATGTAAAATATCTATAGATATTTTTAGGATATTTTTGGGATATTTTCGGGATATTTTCGGATGGGTCCCACGTCCAAATGGACGGCGCAGGTTCACCGGCCAATGAGGGGGTGACACCTCGCACTGCAATTTGCAGAAAAGTCCCTGTAATTTCATAAATTGCGGAATTGTCCTATAATTTAGGAAATTGCGCAATTACGAAATTGTCTGGAAAAACATTCGATTCCTGAAAATTCTAAAATTCACAGAATTGAGGGAAATTGCTATGTGAGGGTCCCGGGGGAATGGGGGTGAGTCTGGGCAGAGACTGGGCCTGGTTTCTGGGTGATACGGGTCACCGTATTTATTAATTAATAAATACTGCGCACGGTGTTCTCTAATTATTTAGAGGCAGGTAGGGTCATAATTTTTCTACGGTGTCAATACACTAAATGTAGTATACTCAGTGTAGAAAATTAACGTATTTTTGTTTGGCCAAAACAGGTGCATGTTGAGCCTCAAATCCCTAGGGGTACAGAGGTGGGTAAAGAACAGGAAATTAAATAGGAAATAAATACGGACTTTTGTAATGACATTTGTGCGTCTCAACCGAGGCTCAAAATAAAGCATCTGGGAGTGCACGAAATTCAGGAAAATAGTCTGACATGTCTAGGACAGGTATGTGAACTTTATTCGGGGACAACAGTCAGTGTAAAGCTCCAAATAATTCAGTGAATGACAGGTGCACAAGTCAACAGGATATGTAGGCAAAATAAATTAAAATATTGCCATAAATCCTAAATTGCTGAAAAATATTCCTAAAATACTGGAATCTGGTCGAGGGGGTTTACAATCTACCCAACTTATAAAAATTTCGTCCTCGAAATTAAAGTTAAGCCACGGTAGAAGTCAAAGATGGCAATAGATATAATTTCACAAAGTAATTTATATCTTGGTTTACGAATAGGTTCGAAAAACGTTTACGCATGTTGTCCACATGCTCCCAAGTAGATTCTCCTGGCGTGCCATGCTTCCATGCCACGCGGACCAAGGGAATAGACTGACTTCTCAATACTTTTTCTCGATGATCAAGGATTTTTACGGGTTGCTCTTGATACGACAAGCTCGGCCTAATGGTGATCTCCGAATGGTTGAGAACCTGACTACTGTCTGTCACATATCGCCTGAGTTGCGATACGTGGAATACAACAAGTACTCCCTCAAGTGAAAGTGGTAGCGCAAGTTGATATGCCATTACTTCTACTCTTTCTAGCACGTGAATGGTTGAATAAACCTTGGACTTAACTTGCTGCGTCCTCCGAATCGAATGGTGTCTCTAGTAGGTGATATCCTCGAGATGACATGATCGTCCTCTTTGAATTCCAAGGGGCGATGATGACGGTCTGCCTACTGCTTCTGTCTGTCTTGCACTGCTTGCAAGTGTCCTTGTATTACTTAACTGCCTTTACTGCGTTGACTACCAACTCTGGTCACGTGAATCCTTGTCTGGTAAAATGCTGACTGGTATGCCGTGCAATCTTAGGATTTGCCTCATATAAGTAATGTCTTCATATCTTCAGAGTAATTACGACGGTTGCAAGTTCCAAATTCTTCTTATGTACTCATAATTGTCTAGATGCATATATCATTACCTTGCCATCATGTATTAATACGCATCCCAAACTTTTTTCTGATGCGTCTGTAGATCAAAACCGTCTGATCCAGATGGAATAGTCAATACGGTGCTATGGTCAGTCGCTTCTTCAACTCCTCGAAAGCGGCTTGACACTCGTTGGTCCATAGAAATTCTTAATCCTAAAAAGTCAATCTAGTCATAGGTGCTGCTATCCTTTCAGGAGTCAATCAATTGTTTATTCAGGTGAAATCCATTTAGACTCCTGACAGCAAAATGATACATTCTTCATCGTAATACTTGAGTTCTGAATCTTGCTCCAAGTTACGAGGCAAAAATAAAATTTTGCTGTCATAGGGATGTACGTATCAGGAACGTAGGTAGGTAGGTAGTAAAGGGTCATCTAAATGTAGCACAAATAATATACTGCAATCTAATCTAAAAATAGGGTTTAGTAATTACCCAAGAAACAAACAGAAATGACTACAGAAATAATACACTTTCGTATTTATACTAAGTACGAGGTTTCGTCTTTCCGAAATAAGGGAAGACGGAAAACAGTAATCAAGAGTTCAAGAGGATGGTAATAGATTAGAAGTGTGGGGATCAAGGCGTTTAAAGAATTCAAATGGGAATTTGTCAAAGCAGTTGTGGATTGAAATGCTATTATGGTAATTCCTATTCACATGCTCGTATCAGTACAGTTACGTAACTGATACGATATGCTCAGACATATCTAGAGGGCAAGTACATTTGTCTACTAATCACTATATATCTCAATCCACGTAAGTAGTTATGCGAAGGGCGAATCAAAATGCACTAAGATTGATCAGACCGTAATACACTGATTCTGAATAGACAATTGTATTAGTGGAGTGGATCAGGCCCCAATAACACATGTGTCATGAACAAGCTCGAAAAAGAATAAGCTTGCAAAACTAGGCTATAATAGCATCATAAGTCAAGGTAGGACAGCAATTTTAAGTATGCTAGATTATGATGAGAGAAATTACAACATAATTAACAATCACAAAAAGACAAGACTTTACAATCTCTACAGTTATTATTCTAATTCCTTGTCTAAGTCGCTAGTTGACCTAAAAGAGGTATGGTCTTCTAAATTCTACAATCTTAATATAAACTATAGGTTGTCTGCCTAAACAGAGATTTAAGGAAGTCTGCGTAAAGTAGGGGTTCGAGGTTGTCTGCGTAAGGCAAAGATAAAATAATTTGGCGTAACGCATGGCTTCAGAGCTATCCGCGTAAAACAGAGAAGCGTAAGGTAGAGCTTCAGAGCTGTCCGCGTAAAAAGTCTGTGCGTAGAAATCTGCGCGTAAAAGTCTGGGTGAAAGTCTGGGCGTAAAAGTTTTTCGCTAAAATCTGCGCAAAATATCTCCTGCGTAAAGTCTAGCATCCGTCATAGCGTAAAGTTGTACGAGAAACTCATGAGTTTGTCAGTCAAGTTAATGAATCCTGACATCTGACAAAAGTACTTGTACAACGATCGAGGGGATGGTTTGATGATGGTTTGCACGGAGTTCCAGGTTGTCTTTTAGTGACAGATTGGATACAAATCATTATTACGCTCGTGGTGAGACAAAACCAGATGTCCCGTCAAAGCTGTCTCTTTTTGCACAGGGCTCGAGGCGTATCTCTGAGCAGGATTTGGTCGAGTCTGGGAAAAGCTAAGGCTGTAACAAATACTCTTAAATCCTATCCTTATATTTTTCGCCTAATCAGGTTACTCTACGCTGGTTATCTAATAGTCAGGAATTATCAGGTTTAAGCAGGGCAGTTACCTACGTGGCTGGCATAATGCGTCATACGCAGGATAAGGAAGACTAAGGGCGGCGTAAAGGGGACAAGCTTCTACATGATTTAGCTTTTACGCCAACTAGGCAGGGGTTTGGCTCTTATGCTAACAACGGTCAAATGGGTTTTACGCCAACAAGGGTAACGAGTCTCTGGCGTAAAACTCTGGTTTATCCAAACTTAGGATGGGGTTTCAGTCCTAGTATTCAATCTTGGATTTTCTATTGGTTCCTCTAGACTAGGGTCAATATTATAGTCAAATCTCTAATAATCCTATCTCTAACTAATCCTAGTAGTGTTTATACTATACTCAAGTCATACATAAATATGTCAAGGGATATGGGTAAGTTAATCTATAGGTAGTGATGCTAGGGTTTCTTTAGGTAATAAGGAAGACTAGGGTTCCTTAAGTAATCCGAACTTAAGGATATGTCAAAGCCCTAGTGGTATTCTTATTAGGAATGCTACCTTAATTATCATCCTATCAACAGGGATTTCTATATTCTAGCAGGGGCTAAACTCAAGAAATTATCAGGGAAGCACATGAATCAAGCAGGATGCAATTTTGTAAGTAGGACAGACTGGAAAGAAGATAAGTCATAGTCAATTATGGATGAGATCCTATCTTCTAATCCTAGGTGCAGTCTTGCTCGGTACAGTAACGTAACCGAGACAATATGCTCTGAGACGCAGGCTTGCTTGGTACAGTAACGTAACCGAGACAATATGCTCTCGACCTGCATGGGCCACCACTAAAAACATTGTCACGCCCCAGTCCCAAAATACGTAGGACTAGGTCACGTAACCATGCCAGCTGGCCCGTATATATGGCAACTCCAATATATGGAAACCATATATACGTGCGTACGCTGTATAATGAACAATAGTTCACCAGTGGTATAATTAATCACAAGTCACAGGGTAATATCTAAATCTCATCCACATAAATCAAATAAACAGGAATAACCAATAACCAGGTAACTAGATCACAATAACAAATATCTAAAAAACGACAGTCGGATGGAAACAAATCCACTGCCGAAATAGAATATAAAAGGAACCAGAAGACGCACCATAAAAGCACAACATCTGACAATCACGAGGCTCGAAGAGAAGACCTCCTCGGAATATAAGTAACATGTCCGGATCTGTGCTCCTGCGAATACTCAAGAAACATATACACCTGGCAGGGGACCAGGTCCTCAGAGGGACATAGCAAGATACAGAAAAATAACATGCCATAATGTAAATACTGAATAAATAAATGGGGTGTGCTAACCATCTAAGTGAATGCAATTTAAAGACCTTGTAGTTCGCATGGGAATGTGTGGCTAGACATATGCTGACGTAATTCACCAATCGTCGGGACTGGCTAGTATATGTGTCATATGCCCCCTGACTCAAGGGCACTCTGCAATCGACCATCTCCGAGGAGCATGGTACGAAGGATAAAACAATCAAGGAGGGGGTGTCCCATACGCCTACTAAGTGTCTTTCCCGCCCAATGTAGATATACAAGTCGTGAAAACGACGTGGACATCTCAAACTATAATGCAAGTCTCAATAAAATAAACAACTGAGCTAAATACCGCTACACGTGTTGCTCACACTGATGCCCAGTCGCGCATGAGGCACGCGTCCCTACATGTACTCACTCTGTGACGTGTAATGATACGTGTCAAGACCTGAGAAGTTATATCAATAACTTCACAACTTTAGGTGGGTCTACTAGACACTAGGTCAGAC
Organism: Iris macrosiphon; assembly: GCA_036927795.1. Classification (NCBI taxonomy): domain Eukaryota; kingdom Viridiplantae; phylum Streptophyta; class Magnoliopsida; order Asparagales; family Iridaceae; genus Iris; species Iris macrosiphon. The sequence goes on from JAYESA010000004.1 coordinate 16,541,266, forward strand.
ACAAGTCCTAACGTCAGCGCCTTCGTTGACTGCACCCGAGTTTTCTCGGACGCGCACATTTATATAATATAAAAATAGATAAACATGTAACTAGCAATAACTGAATTTAAACAGTACAACAAGGCAAGGTATACTTGCCTGGCAAGAGAGCTGTAAACGTAATATCCAGATGTCAAATACCAAGTGTCAGAAACTATGGCCTCAGAAGGAAAGTCTCCGGATGCTGAAATAAACATCACCAACAGTCTCAGAAAATATCAAATAGCTAGAAACGCCTGTCCTTAAGTCCAATTTGGACACAAGGGCAAAAATGACAGTTTTCGGTCAAAGCGGGGTCCACATGTGGGCCACTTTGCACCGAAAAGCGTGTCAAGGTCAAAGGTCTCCAAATTTGCCAAACTTAGTGTCAACAAGTCCAGAACGTCGATACGAACCCAACGGAACTTTCAGAATTGGATTTCGATGAGCCGGTCACAAAATCGCCCGTCAGGTGGAGCCTGTGGGGCCCACGATACGAGATTTTGTCAACGTTCTCAGAATCGAACCAAACTTGGCTCACAGGACCAGCGTATTGCTACGAGTCCGATGGCGCAAGTTTCGTCTCGATCCGACATGTGTACACAAAGTTACAGCGTGTTCCAGAACTGACGGATACGGTGCGGTGTCGGCGGATACACGTTGATTCCGGTGTGCACGCACATCCAAATCAACTTCTACGAAATCTCACACATCCGTATTAACGTCGCGCACGTTTCGGTAAAGACCGCGTGCGACCAAGTCGTCCAGTTTGGCGGGGCGTACCCAGTTTCGGGGTGAATCGGGTCGTTGTTTTTCCTGTATTTGGATCGCGGTTCGCGATCGCCACAGGACGCGATGCTCCGAGCGGGTTGCACGGGCACCGAGGTGGTTACACAGTCTACACGACGCAACTGACGAAATAAAAAATAGAGCTACGAGATGAGAGAAAAATATACCTGAACAGGGCTCCGTGGAATGAATTTCTTCGTATCCTCGTGTCGAGTTGACATTGTTCCATGTCCTGGACGTGTCCGGGATCTGCGTCCAGAGACTCGCCGGACTCGGGCGGCTGACCGAGGGGTGCTGGCATGGCTGGGGAGGCGGAGAGGCTCGCTGGTCGAGGCAGCAGGAGTGCTGGCCGGCGAGGTCAGAGAAGCACGTAGGCGGCTCTGCGGGGAGGAGGTCGAGCGGGGTGGTCTCGGTCGGTGGCAGAGGTCGAGGGCAGCGGCGAGGGGGAGGCCAGGGCGGCTCCAGCTCTGCTGGGGCTGGGTCGCCCGGAATCGGGGCGTCTTGCGGAGGACGGAGGAGAATAGGAGGAGGTGCTGGTGCTGGAGGGTGGAGGAGGAGATCGGTCTGCGGGGGGGGGGGGGGGGGGAACTCGCCGCGGCGGGAGGGGGAGGTGGAAGGAGTGGGCGGGCCAGCGGGAGGAGGAGGAGTGAGGGAGAGGGGACGGCGCGGGCGGAGGGTCGCGGAGGGCGGAGGTCGGGCCGAGCTGGAAGAGGAGAAGAGGAGGAGGAAGGAAGGAGAGGGAGCGGGAAGGAGGAGCTAGGGAGGTGGAGAAGGAGGAAGGCCGTGGCGGGGGCGGGGCTCGCCGCCGGCGGCCGGGGGGGGGGTCGGGTTCGGCTGGGTCTGGGTTTTTTTATTTATTTATTTTTATTTTTCTTTTTCTTTTAGTTTCTTTTATAAAAAAATTATATTATTTAAATATGTAAAATATCTATAGATATTTTTAGGATATTTTTGGGATATTTTTGGGATATTTTCGGGATCTTTTCGGGTGGGTCCCGCGTCCAAATGGACGGCGCAGGTTCACCGGCCAATGAGGGGGTGACACCTCGCACTCTAATTTGCAGGAAAGTCCCTGTAATTTCATAAATTGCGAAATTGTCCTATAATTTGGAAAATTGTGCAATTACAAAATTGTCTGGGAAAACATCCGATTCCTGAAAATTCTAAAATTCACAGAATTGAGGGAAATTGCTATGTGAGGGTCCCGGGGGAATGGGGGTGAGTCTGGGCAGAGACTGGGCCTGGTTTCTGGGTGATACGGGTCACCGTATTTATTAATTAATAAATACTGCGCACGGTGTTCTCTAATTATTTAGAGGCAGGTAGGGTCATAATTTTTCTACAGTGTCAATACACTAAATGTAGTATACTCAGTGTAGAAAATTAATGTATTTTTGTTTGGCCAAAACAGGTGCATGTTGAGCCTCAAATCCCTAGGGGTACAGAGGTGGGTAAAGAGCAGGAAATTAAATAGGAAATAAATACGGACTTTTGTAATGACATTTGTGCGTCTCAACCGAGGCTCAAAATAAAGCATCTGGGAGTGCACGAAATTCAGAAAAATAGTCTGACATGTCTAGGACAGGTATGTGACCTTTATTCGGGGATAACAGTCAGTGTAAAGCTCCAAATAATTCGGTGAATGACAGGTGCACAAGTCAACATGATATGTAGGCAAAATAAATTAAAATATTGCCATAAATCCTAAATTGCTGAAAAATATTCCTAAAATACTGGAATCTGGTCGAGGGGGTTTACAAATGTAATCATACGTCTCATGTCCACGACGTCTCATCTCCATGTCACGCAGGATCATGACCTCTAACTGATGCAATAAGTCATAATTATAGCTAAGCACATGCAATATCTATGTCATGAAACATGTAACCTATACAGAATCACCATGAATATCTCAGGAAGATTCTGTCTCATGAATTCTGTCAGTTGTCCTGTGGTATGACGTACTTGATAATGCAAGCACGAGAATGTACAGGGTCTCGATATCCATGTCTAGATGACATTACACAACTCTGCGTACAGTGTTGACATCCGAATATTATTCGGACGCTAAGTAATGTCACAAGGTCCTAGGTTGATCAGAGATAATACAGTATTAAATCAAGAGAATAGTATAAACAATTGCTGCAAGTATGGCAAGGTACACTTGCCTGGGGTTCTGACTCCAACTGCTGTTCCAGTATCAGTGAGATTTGCAGGTACTCCTCCGGTTGCTGAAATAAACGTTACCATCAGATTCAGAAGACATCAAATAGCTAGAAATGCCTATCCTTGAGTCCAATTTGGACACGGGCAAAAATGACAGTTCTTGGTCAAAGCGGGGTCCACATGTGGCCTGTTTCGTACCCAAAAACGTGTCAGAGACAATGTTCTCCAAATTCGTCAAACTTAGTGTCAACAAGTCCAGAACGATGATACGAACCCAACGAAACGTCCAGAACTGGATTTCGATGAGCCGATCACAAAATCGTCCGTCAAGTGGAGCCGTGGAGTCCACGATACGCGATTTTGTCAACGTTCTCAGAATCGAACCAAACTTGGTTCACAGGACCAGCATATTGCTACGAGTCCGATGGCGCAAGTTTCGTTTCGATACGACGTGTGTACACGAAGTTACAACGAGTTCCAGAACAGGGCCGATACGGGGTGTTGTCGACGGGTACGCGTTGATTCCGGTGTGCACGCACATCCAAATCAACTTTCGCGAAATCCCACACATTCGTATCGACGGCGCGCACCTTTCGGTGAAGTCCGCACACGACCAAGTCATCCCGTTTGGCGGAACGCACTCAGTTTTGGGAAAAAATAGGGTGAATATTTTTCTGATTTTGGATCGCAGTCGCGATCGCCACAGGACGCGACACACCGAGCGGGTTGCACGGACATCGAGAGGGTCACGCAGGGTTCGCGTCACAGCAGACGGAACGGGAAACTGGGCAGCGAGGAGAGAAAAATAACTACCTGAACAGGGCTCCGCAGAAACTGAAATAATCGTGTCCGCAAGGCGGTGCGACACGACACAGCGGCTAGGGTTAGGGTTTCTCGCCGTCGGAGCTGCCGGAGCTGGCACGGCGGAGGAGGTGGCGGCTGCGGGAAGGCATCGTCGAAGCTCTGGGGAGGCATGGCGGAGCTCGCTGGGAGAGGCGGGGCGTCGCTGGAGGAGCTCTGGCGGCCGGAGGAGCTCGCGGGGGAGGCCGAGGCGGCCGCTGCTGCCGCTGCTGCTGCTGGAGGCGGCGGAGGAGATGGGGGCGGAGCTTAGGCGGAGGCTGTCCGCTGCTGCTGCTGCTGCCGACGAGGTCGGCCGGGGACGATGGTGGCTAGTGTTGCGGGAGAGAGAGGCGGAGTCGGATGACCGAGGTGGCTAGGTTTAAATAGGAGGAGCGGGGAGGAGCTGGGCGGTCGGAGGCGACGGTTGCGGGGGAGGTAAACCGAGGGGTCGCCGGCGGTTACGAGCGGAGGAGGCGGAGAGCCACGGTGGGTCGCCGACGGCGGGGAGACGAAGCGACAGGATCGGGGACGGGTGAATTATGATTCCACTGTAGCATCGGGTCGGGTCGGGTCGGCTAACGGCCCCGGATCCGACCCGCTAGGGTTTGTGTAAACTCCCTCGACCAGATTTTAGTATTTTAATATTATTTCTAGTTAATTAGAATTAGTGTAACTTTTTAAAAATTTATTTATTATATATTATATTGATTGTGCACCTGTTCATTACACAATTGATTAGGGCATCACACTAGCTGTTAACCCTAAACAAATTTCACATTCCTGCTCTAGACTAGTCCGACTACTTTTTCTGTATTTTGTGCAACTTCCAGAAACCTCGTTTTGTGCTTCGTTTTAGTCGCACAAATATCGTTACAAACGTACGTATTTAATCCCTATTTAATTTTCTGCTCTTTACCCACCTCTGTACCCTAGAGATTTGAGGACCAGTAGGCACCTGTTTTGCCCAACCAAAAATACGATAATATTCTACACTAATTGTATTACAATTATCGTATTGACACCGTAGAAAAATTATGACCCTAACTGCCCTTAAATAATTAGTGAACACCGTGCGCAGTATTTATTAAATAATAAATACGGTGACCCGTATCACCTAAGAAGTCAGACCCTGCATCTGCCCAGACTCACCCCACACAGTCCAAAACATTCTCCCCAGCTTTTCCCCTCAATTCTGTAAAATTTGGTAATTTTTAGAACCAGGTGATTTTCCAGACAAATTTCATAATTGCGCAATTTTCCAATTTTTGGACTTTTATGCAATTTATGAAAAGTCAAGGGTTTTTATGCAAAATGCATGTTAGATGGCATTACCCTATTGGCTAGACAATAGGTGGCATGGGACCCACAGAAAAATCTGCTGAAAATATCCCAAAAATTCAAATTACTAAAATACCCCCAAAGTTCCCTTTAATTACGAAAATGCCATTGGCCTAAATTCTATATAAAACCCTAACCCACACACCCCTCTCTCATTCCCACTCCCTCACAGCCACCACCGTACGCCGCCGGCCGCCCAACTCCGGCACGACCTCCGCCCCGACCCCCTCTTCCCTCCGGCCAAGCCTCGCCGCCTGAGCCGCCCTGCTCCGCCGTGGCAAGCCACCGCAGCACCCTCTCCTTCACTGCACCACAGCAGCCTCCCCGACCTCCGACCGCCCACCACCGCCTCCCTAGCCGTCGCCGACCACCGCCACCACCCCCACTCGCTTCGCCGTGACTTCCTCTCTCCAACCATCACCGCCCCGTCCCTCCACGACCACCACAGCCTCCGCCATCACCCCCGCAGCGCCATCACCGCCTCTCCCTGGCCACTGCTCGAGCCACCTCCCCGACGCTCCCCACCGCCTCTCCGGTAGCCTCCGACCTCCGCCACCGCCCCGGACCTGTTCGCCACCTCATCCTCCACCACCCCGACAGCCTGCACCGCCGCCCCCGCCACCGCACGCGGCGCTGCAGCTGCCGCAAGCTGCTGCTGCTGCTGCTGCTACTGCTAGCAGCTACTGCTACTGCCGTTGCTCCTCCGGCCGGCCACCGTCGACTCCGCCGCCGACCTCCCGCCGACGACTCGCCGTGGACCCCACCTGCCACCTCGTCAGGTATAAATACGCTATTATATACGTATTTATATATATAAATGTATATGTATGTATATATATTTATATATATATGTATATATATATATATGGTTTTATATATTATATATTAATATTATAGTATTTAATATATATTATATACTGTATAAATACAGTATATTATATGTATTATTATTATTATTATTATTATTATTGTTATTATTATTATATGTATAAATTTTATATATATGTATATTAATATATATTTCTATGTATATATATATGTATATATATGTATATCAATATATATATGTTATCATATATATTATTATTATTATTATTATTATTCAGTATTTACTAAAAACAGTATATATATTTACTTATATATATATGTATTATTGTGTATAGATATAAATATGTAAGTATACATATGCATTTTTCTTTCATATATATATATATATAAATCTATATATATATATACATTATGTGTTGTATAAATTATATGTATACATATATTATATAATATATATATATATGCTGTTCATTTTTTTTATTCATTTCCTGCACTTTTCTTTTTCTTTATATATATATATGTATATATATATATATATATATCTATATATATATATAGTATCTATATATTGTATATATATTACCTATATATACAATATATTATATATATAAAATAGCTGATAATACAGCTTATATTTATATGTATATTTTAAATTCTTGCACTGTCTTTTATATATATTATTATATATGACAGTGGTCACATATAGACCCTGACAATAATTATATTATAAATACTATATATAACAGTAGTCACCTATAGACCCTGGTATTAGTGTTGGATATTACAGCATTTATATTGTATTTAAATTCCTGCAAATGTCATTTTCTTTTTATATATATATATTATCTATATATATATATATATTATGCAGTACATAGATATATATGTATTTACTTTCTGCCCTGTCATTTAATTTATTTATATTATAGTCAGGGGATACCCCCTGAAAATATTATTATATTATAATAATTATGACAGTGGATATACTCTGCTATTATATAAATTTACATTCCTGCATTCTCTTTTCTGTATATTTATGCTATATATATACTACTACTACATACTATATCTATAAGTATATATATATACTATATATCTATATATATGTGAGTGTGTATCCTATATATATTATTTATTATACATAGGTAGATATATATACTTTTATATTATGCCCTGATAATTCACGAACCTGTATATTTTTAACAGAGAATATCTCCAGCACAACCAGTGACCCCTGTCACAAGCAACTACAAACCTGACTGTGAGATCAGGTTACCAAACACTATCAGGGAGTAGGCAAGTATACCTTGCCAAGTACTGTTTAAATTCTCAATATTGTATATGCTCTTGTTTCTGTATTTCATATACAATGATTACCTGAGACTGCCTTGGGTACAGTCAGTTGATATGTTGACATTTAAAATAATATTACGGACTCACCAACAATTAAGAGAGTATCCTAATATTCTCCTAGACCCTATCACGGGAACACGCAACATGGTTGCAATGCATATTAGGATGCGAGCTGCGTATTTGATTTGCTACCAATACGTGTGACTCGCATCACGGATTAGAATAATTTAGGAAATGTACGACTTGACATTTAGTTACATTGGGCGGGGAGAACGACTAAAATACGTATGGGACACCCACCTCTTTACCATGTGCCGCACTCGACGGAGTGATACGGATGATATATGTATATAATCATGTGACCATTCTCATCGTAGATGAAAAATTGTATAGTGCCCTTGAACGGGGGCATATGTGGCATATACTAGCCTGTCACTACAGATTGGTGAATTACGTCAGCATATGTCTAGCCACACATTTCCCATACGTACTAGGTTGTCTCAATTTGCATTCACTTAGATGGTTAGCACCCTGTATTTATTTTATTCAGTAGTTTAATTCAGTATTTACATACTTGGCATGTTATTTTCTTGTATCTTGTTACGTCCCTCTGAGGACCTGGTTCCCTGACCAGGTTTAGCTGAGACATTCCACCCCACAGTACCTGGACCTGGACTGGAGTCTGGACATGCCCTTGAGATGGAGTTAGAGGAGATGCCGTCAGAGTCTAACTGAGTACACCTGGAGTTGGAGCTACATATTTTGAGGATGTTGCGCTAGTTTATCTTATTTCACTCCTGCTTACTTTTGTAGTGGGATTGTTCCCACCTGACTTTATCTGGGTTGTATATGACATTTCAGATGTAGCATCTATATATATATTCAGTACTTTCCCTGTTATTCTTGTGGATGAGATAGATTTACCTGTATTTAGACTTGTAGTATTTTAGGACAGCGTAGCACATCACTTTGGGTCCATTAAATTGGGTAATCCCTTAGTGACGTGTCAGCTGGCCAATGCCACGTGGCCTAGTTCCGTATATTTTTGGGACTGGGACGTGACACGGTTTTAGTGGTGGCCCATGCAGGTCGAGTTAATTGCTAGTAACATGATATCATGTTCAGCAAACCTGCAATAGGATAGGAATACTAGGTCTCATCCACACTGACTTCATCCATAAATTTTGCATCCTGCTTGATTATCATCTATTAAGTCCTTCGTACTTTTCTAAATTTTTCTATTCTTTTCAGAAATATGGACATACCCGGGGAAACTGCGATTAATGGAACTGACCAAGCAACAGACCTCTCGCCAGATGTCCAAGGGACACCAATCCCGAGAGACCAATCTCCGAGAAGGATGTTGGTCAATCCAACAACCTCGTACCTTCACCAAGATCCGACCCAAGAAGCAACACCAGTCCAGCAAGAAGGGCAACCTTCTCAGGCACTAACACTGCAGGCAGAGATACCTTTGTCTCCACCTCCAGTTCTCGCAGCCCTGATGCCACAACTTGAGGAACAATCTCAGATGTTTCAAGCCATATTGCAGGCTCAGTGACAACAAAATGAAGTCCTGAGACAATGCCTAATGACGGTTCTGGAGAAGACAGCTGCCCCAGTACCAGCCCCTGTCCAACCAGCTAGCACTGTTCGAGGCTTTAGCCGGATGAGCCCGAGAACCTTTAAGGGCAATGAAACTCCGGAAGAGATCTCAGACTGGATCTCCAATACGGAAATACTGCTAGAAGGTTCACAACTTCACCCTGACCTATGGATGACCGCAGTAAGGACCCTACTCCTCGGTAACGCCCATCACTGGTGGGAATCTATCGAGCGCAGCACCGGCAAGAACCATACTTGGGAACAATTTTTGGAATATTTTAATGCAAAATATTTCCCAGCCATGGTCAGAGATGAACTGTACTTCCAGTTCCTGCATTTGGAACAAGAAAATATGACCGTCGACGCTTATGATGCAGAATTCAGTCGACTAAGTCAATTCGGTGCCATCCTAATACCAACCAAGCTGAAGAAGGCCCTAAAGTTCCATCACGGCCTTACCCCCGAACTCCAAGGGTATACTACGGCACAGTCGAGGATTTCATACGAAGAAGTTCTTTCAAAGGCAAGGATACAAGAAGCCATTGGCCGAGAAGCAAGATGCTCAAATCCAACCATATCAGCCATAGACCAGACAGGAGCAGGAGGACCAATCCGTCACCTGAGAAATCAGGCACAACACAAGACAGGGCCATATCAATACAAGGAACTTCCGACTTGTCACTATTGTGGCAGGAAGGGACATTATGCCAAAAACTGTCGAAGGAAGTATAGACTATGCTTGATATGTGGAGATAATCAGCATAGGGCCAGAGACTGCCCACAACATAGAGAAGCAACACTTCGGACTGGGCAAGGACCAGCAGCACCAGCCCAGAGAATGCAACCTCCTACTAGAGGTCAGCATTCCCCAGCATCTGGAAGATTTCAGAGGGGACCACCCTTAGCCACCCAAGACACGCAGTACTACCTAGCCAGACAACAAACCATTAGACGAAGGCACGAGCAGGCCTTTGCACTAGCTGCAGTTGCAGAAGAACCGGAAGGTGAAACCATTTCAGGTACCCTTATAGTTGTATTATTACCAGCAAACCGCATATTTGATTCTAGAGCTACACTATCTTTCACATCTAGTAGTTTCGTACCCATGCAAATAGTCAGGTTTACCGAAGAGGCATTGTTCCAGTTACCAACATTACTAAAGCATTGATTCTAGAGCGACGAATCATGCCCCAAACCTATCTTCGTCAGCAAAAGTCTGTCCGACGAAGATCGAAAATTCCTTTTACAACTCGTCAGGGAATACATCGACATCTTTGCTTGGAGCTACGAAGACATGCCAGGACTGGATCCCCAAATTGCGGTCCACAAACTCAACATTCTACCAAATGCCAAAAATCAGTCAAGCAACATCAACGACGGTTTCGGCCAGACATAATGAACTCCATCGAAGCTGAAGTCAACAAGCTGATAGCTAGTGGCTTCATCCACGAGGAACAACACCCCGACTGGGTAGCCAACGTCGTTCCTGTCATTAAGAAGAATGAGAAGATTCGAATCTGCATCGACTTCCGTTATCTAAAAGCGACATGTCCTAAAGACGAATTTTCTCTTTCGTTCACCGACATAATGATCGACAACACTTGTGGCTTTAAGCGCATGTCCTTCATGGATGGCTTCTCAGGCTAAAACCAAATCAAGATATTTTTTGACGATGAGAAACATACATCATTCCGGACCCAGATAGGCGTATACTGCTACACGGTCATGCCTTTCGGTCTAAGGAATGTAAGTGCCACATACCAGCGAGCCATGAGCACCATATTGCGTGTTCATCTGCGCAAAACGGTAGAATGTTACGTCGATGACATCGCCGTCAAAAGTCGCTCCAAAAATTATTACCTCCAAGACATGAGGACTGTGTTTGACCTTATGCGTGCACACCGCCTCAAGATGAACCCTACCAAGTGTAGTGCCCTGCTCCGCGTAGGCACTATATACAAGTGATATCGCTTTGCTTGCTCGAACGAAAGTCTTCTCGGAGAGTTCTCGTTCGAACCCCAAGACGATTGATCTAGGTGAGTAGGCAGAACTATATTCTCTGATTCTTGCACGCCTTAATAATGAATCTGAGTTTTTGAATATTTGTTCTAAGAAGATTGTTTCATAAGAAGAATGATAGAACATGCCTTTGCATGCTTAATAAGAGAACTCGTATAGCTTGTCATTGAAACGAATCTGCTTGTCTAACTAAGAGAACTTGTATGCTTGTCTAAAGAGATAGAAATTTGCCATGCTAAGTCAAAAAGTATAAGAAATGTTGTATGCTTAGTTACACTGACACAACTATCAAACGAACCCTTGCCATACTAAGAAAAGATAAAAAAAAGGAATGGCTTGAACAAGTCCCTTTGTTATATGTTAAGAAAGAGATAAATATTGCATGCTAGTTATGAAATCGATATCGTGCTTGCAATTATATATTTTGTTTGCCTGTTTTGCTATATCGAACTGCTATAAGTCTTTGATTCGTATAAGAAGAGACTAATAGTGCATCCTGATCTTCCGGTCCTACGGGATCTAGGGAGTGTGCTGTAAAACCCTAATCCTAGAAAACCGTATTTACCCTTTTTAATTAGTTATTAATTTATTTGTAGAAATTATGAGCTAATTAGGAGAAATAGATTTTAGTTAATTTTTATTTTAGGTGTTTGTGAATTTAGGGAATTTATGGGGCCATTAGAAATTTTTTCGAATTTATTTCATGTAGGAGACCCTTTGAGCAGTTGTTAGCTTAATGGTATGCATTAGTATAATTCTAGATTTTTCAATAGGTATATATATATATATATATATATATAAAAGAAAAAGAAAGAAAAAGAAATGGAAAAAGAAAGAAAAAGAAAAAGGAAAGAAAAGAAAAGAAAAGAAAAAAATAGTTTTTTTTAATCCTAATGGATCCTTAGCAACTCCTACCCGCAACCCACTCCTACCCGCTACTCCTAAAGCCCACACCCGCTGTTAGCACAGCAAACCCGCTGGCCTTTGAACATGCAGCAGCAGCCTAGTAGCGAGCCTACCCCCCCCCCCCCCCCCCGCGATCCCTCTTTATATATATCTCCCCTTTCGATCCCTAATCCTAAACCCTAATTCTTCCTCTTCCCATCTAGACCCGCCGCCAGTCCAGAGCGTCCGCCGCGCCGCCCTCCAGCCAGAGAACCACCCCGTCCAGCCGCCGGAAAACCATCACGACGATCGCGACCCCGCAAACAACCGCGCGTGACAGTTTGGATAGCAACTTACCTGTGTTCCAGCGCTGTTTTTCGTCACCTCGCTGAACCAAACTCGACCCCGTCTTCACCTGTACGCTCACCCCTTAACCCTCTTAAATACATGTATGATAGTAGACCTCGAACAACGTGTAACCATAGGCGAAAATATCGTCAAAGTTGGCAGAAAAAGACCACTTTCTGGGTATCGCAGAAAACTGCGGTGATCACCTATGTTCCCGGATTCGTATCTCCCACCACAGAGATCCGAATTCGATTTTTCTTTTTGGTATGCGGAGACCACTTGACCTAGTTTAATTTCTGTTAATTAACATTAGATTATTAACTGCTGTAGGTAGAATTAAAATCGTTGGAAAATCCCGAAAACATACTTTTTTCAGATTTTCAAAAGTTGTGAAACGGAGCGCACCCTGCCAAATGAGACCGCCCCGTCGTGTACCAAGTGTACCAAATGGTGCGCGCAGTGTACCCGGACACGTGAGAGTTCGCAGAAACTGATTCGGACGCCTGTGCGCGTCGAAATCAGCCCGTATCCGCGGACAAATTCCGTGTCGCAATTTTTGCGAAAGTTGTGCGCATTTTGTGCACGCTCGTCAGATTGCGACGAAACTTGCGCCACTGGACTCGTGGTAACGCGTTGGTCCTGTGACCCAATTTTCATGCAATTCTGAGACAGTTGACCAGGTCGCCAATTGGCGGGCCCCATAGTTGACTTTTTGGGCAAAATTGTGTTCGGCCCATCGGAATCTACATTTGGACATACCGTTGGGTTCGTATTGACATTTAGAGTTTGTTTGACCTATAATTTGTCCCATTTAGAGACTGTTACCCTTGGCACATTTATCGGTACAAAGTGGGCCACATGTGGACCCCACTTTTATCCGAAATTACCGTTTTGTCCCTGTGTCCAAATTGGACGAAAGGGAAGTGCTTTCTAGCTATTTTGCTTATTCTGGGAACGTTGGTGATGTTTATTTCAGCATCCGGAGACGTTCATTCTGAGGCCGCAGCTTCTACTCCTACGTGCGTGACATCGAGACATTATATTTTGCAGCTTTCTTGCCAGGCAAGATATCTTGCCAAATTGCTTACAGTACTTTGCATGCTATTCATATTTCTGTTTATTCATTGCCTGTGTAGTTTCGTTCAGTTATAGTCATTGCATGTGTAGTTCGTTCAGTCATTACTATATATATTAGATATGTTGACACACACATGACATCTAGTATCATGAGAGGACAATCATTAGGCGTATGGGCTTTTAACCACTCTGGTAAACCGTAGTATATAGTTCTCACTACGGGCGTGTGTCACGCTGGTCGCTACCCCCGAGGTATGTCGATTTCTGTAGGGTCGCGCTGGTCGCTACCCCCGAGGTATGTCGATTTCTGATGTTCTAGACGGGTGTGTGAGTTCTGAGGCTTAGATCGACATACCCCCGAGGTATGTCGATTTCTGATATTCTACCCTTGCCCATACGTTGAAAAGTTGTCCTCATTTGCATTCATATAGATTGTCTTGTACAGCGTACTTATATATTTTCAAACATTATGCATGTTCACTGTATTCAATTGGCTTGCTTCTATGTATCTTGTTATGTCCCTCTGAGGACCTGGTCCCTTGCTAGGTATAGACGACCAGGAGTATCCGCAGGAGTACAGGCCTGGACCTGACGCATTACTTTCTACCGATGAGGTCTTACCTTCTGAGCATCTTTGATTACATCTAGCGATGGATTCTTTTTAGTTGATACACTTCTGTCATCACATTATTTTATATTGGAGATTTTATACTTCTCTCTCATTTTAGTTTTGGATATAGTCTTTGGTAGTGGATTTGTCTCCACCCGACTATTATTTTGGATATTTCAGACTCCTTATTCTAGTTTAGTATTTCTTTTCTATGGCTTGTCGTGTGGATGAGACTAGCATATCTGTGACTTGTGATAATATATATACCACATGTGAGTTTATATTCATATTACAGCGTACGTGTGTATTATGGTATCCATATATTGGAGTTGCCATATACATACGGCTGTCATGCTTACGTGTTCCTAGTCCTACGTATTTTGGGACTGGGACGTGACATGTGCTATTAGATATGTGAAAAGATGTGTTTTGCTTGAAAGAATGAAAGAGAAGAGTCTAGTACTCCGTCCTGATGTTCCGGTCCTACGGGATCTAGGGGGTGTGGCTATTAGATTGTAAATGTGTTTGTTCATGTTTGGTGCATTCTGATAGTTTTTATTTGATAGAATGTTGCTTGTCATGCATTGGTCTCGAAAAACTTGTGCACAAGGTAGTAGTCTCTGCCGCTGAAACACGTGCTATATCGAATTGCTATAAGTCTTTGATTCGTATAAGAAGATACTAATAGTGTGCCCTAATGTTCCGGTCCTACGAGATCTGGGGGGTGTGCTATTAGATATGTGAAAAGATGTGTTTTGCTTGAAAGAATGAAAGAGAAAAGTCTAGTAGTCCGTCATGATGTTCCGGTCCTACGTGATCTACGGGTGTGTGGCTATTAGATTATAAATGTGTTTGTTCATGTTTGGTGCATCCTGATAGTTTTTATTTGATAGAATGTTGCTTGTCATGCATTAGTCTCGGACAACTTGTGCATAAGGTAATAGTCTCTCGAACGATTTCTGGGGCACTGGAAATCGGTCGGTCCGGAAGGGATTGTCAGAGCACCCCGATGTTCCGGTCCTCTGGGATTTAGGGGATGCTGTTTGTTCATCAGTGGGGTAACCCCTGGGCCATCATATAGTTAGGGCGTATGCTAGGCTAGCCTTCTTGCATACCTAAATGTTTGATGCAGAGACGGACATGGAAAGAGAATCATATGTTTATATATGCAAATGTTGTTAACTTGTATGTCTGCTGCAGGGATAACCGATCGGCAAGGGGTAAGAAACATAAAGAGTTTATATATAGCCTGCTTGTTCATGAACATATGCATCTTAGAGTTTATCTAATAGTGTTTCATGCATTTGTATCGGTCGAAAAATGGCTATTAGTGAAGAGCTGAACCTTGGTTACAGCTACAAATAGCATCAGATAAAAGAGTCATTAGTGAGCTGGTTTACCGCTACTGATCCTGAGTTTCTCGTGGACCGAAATCATATAACTCATCTTGTTTACTTGATAGAATGATAGTCCACTTGATGCACCTATTTTGATTTGAGATGAACAGTCCACTAGAGATAACTTTTGTTCCTAAGAGTTAGAATATGGTGCACGATAATGCTGCGCACTGCACGATAGAACACTGTCCCGATTGTATGCTTATTATTGAATATGCAAAATGTTTCAAAGCTATATTTTTGAAAAGATGTAAACTGACTATAATCCTGAGCTGCATGAAATGAACATAGGTAAAAGTAGCAAGATCACTAGTAATGTAATATTTTGCCACATGCTTACTTAGTGTGGGTTTCAGGGGGTGTTGCTTTTGTTCAGTTGATTTTATACTCACTAGTACTTTCTCCAAAGTGCTGACCAACCAACAGTTTGCTTGTTCTCAGGTGCTAGATCGTCCGAGGAAGCTATAGCCGTGCCTCATCCCCAGGACCCAAAAATCTGGAGTCAATGCCTTGAGCCGTATCGAGTTTGCTTTGAGCTGCTTTTGTATAGAGGGACATAATGTATGGAACGGTGTCATTGTAATCGAGAGCAAGAGAGCTTGAGCGAACTGTAATCTCGGCCAAGCGCCGCTTGTAACACTTTTGAATATCAATAAAGAGTTTTTTTCATATGACATTGTGTTTTTTACTTTTCTAAAATATATGTGCCGCTGCTCCTGTCTTGAATAGCTTACTTGTCCTTGTTCAAAGCTTTGGCCTTGTGCAAGCGCACTTTAGGCTTGCACGACATCACGCCCGACGGGCGGTTCAGTAGGGACCAAGCGAGGACGAACGACCCCTGCGGGATCGGGGTGTAACACCAAGTCCTTCCTGGGAGTCTCCAGCGACAAATTTCTGGTTTCGTCATCACTGCCCAGGGCATTCATATAGACCCTGACAAGACCAAGGCCATCCTGGAGATGAATCTGCCAAAGAACCTCCGGGTACTTCGCGGCCTTCAATGGAGGTTGGCATACATCAGGAGGTTCATATCAAACCTCTCTGGATGCTGCCGGCCATTCACACAGCTCATGAAGAAAGGTGTCTCCTTTGTTTGTAATGAAGAATGCCAACGAGCGTTCGACAACATCAAAGAATACCTATCGAACGCTCATGTACTGGTGGCCCCGGTCATGGGAAAGCTATTTGTACTCTACGTACGCGCGATGGATCACTCTCTCGGTGTCCTGCTAGCCCAGAATAGTGATACAGGCAACGAGCAGGCCATATACTACCTCAGCTAGATGATGATCGACGCAGAACACAGGTACACCGCCGTTGAGAAGGAGTTCCTTGCACTGGTATTCGCCATCCAAAAGACTCGACATTACGTGACTGGGCAGACCATTCATTTAGTCTCGCGAGTCAACCCCCTTAGGGTCCTCATGACCAAACCTGGCGCACTCAGTTCCCGCTTTGCTACCTGGGCAATACTATTATCTCCATATGATATGGTATTCGTCCCACAGAAATCCATCAAGGGTCAAGCATTGGCTGACTTTCTGGCAGCCCACCCGGGGTCAGAAACATCAAACCTCTATGAAGAGATTCCAGACGAGGTGGCAGACTCCAACGTCACTTCAAACTAAGCTGTTTGGCGAATGTTCTTTGACGATGCTTTAAGAGCAGGGCCCAAAGGCGGTATCATCGCTAGGGTCGGGATAGTATTGATCCCCCCAAACGGCCTCGTCATCAATCGTGTCTACTCTCTCACAGAACCATGTTCCAACAATATGGCAGAGTACAATGCCTTAATCATCGAGCTCCAACTTGCTAAATAAGTCGGAGTAGACTACCTGGACGCTTACGGCGATTCTCAGCTAATAGTCAAATAGGTCCGGGGTGAGTATGCAGTCCGAAACGAGGACTTGATCCCCTACCACCAGGCTGCTTTTAACATCATCGCAACCTTCAAGATGTTCTTTATTGAGCATGTCCCTCAGTTGCAAAATATCGAGCAGACGCTTTAGCCGGCCTCGCCACTTCCCTAGCAATACCAAACAACGCTCACCTGCTAATCGATGTGGTCGTCCAAGAGTTGGTCTGCCCCAAAAGCAACCTACGCTTGTGCCTCAGCTACGTCGCTGAGTTCGACACTGATACTCGAGATTGGAGGATTCCATTCATCGACTACGCAGTCTATAAAATTTTTTCCGATAACCCAAATGAAGCTACTTCGATTATATGACGTTCTCTCATGTTCTATTTTGATACAGCCACCAAAATATTGTATCGTCGATCCTACGAAGGTCTCCTGCTACGATGCTTGTCAGATACAGAACCAAGACAAGCCCTCCGCGAAGCTCATGATAGCGTATGCAGAGCGCATCATCCTGGTCCAAAGTTACAGGACCGTCTTCGAAGAATGGGCTATTATTGGCCAACGATGATGGCAGATGCTATTGACTATGCAAGAAAGTGCTAAGCGTGCCAAATCCACGCAGATTTTATCCATCAGCCCTCCGAGTTCCTACACCCAACGGTAGCATACTGGCTGTTCGAAGCATGGAGAATGGACATCATCGGACCAATAAGCCCATATTCGTCTAAGGGACTTCGGTTTATTCTGGCCATCACAGATTATTTTTCCAAGTGGGCGGAAGCAGTTCCACTCGTTGAAGTCAAAACATCGAACGTGATTAGCTTCGTCAAGCATCACGTTATCTATCGCTTCAGCTTGCCACGGAGGATCATCCACGACAATGGTCCGCAGTTCGCAAGTCATGCTTTTTATCGGTTCTGTGATAAAAACAGTATCTAGAATGTGGCATCAACTGCCTACAACCCAACAGCTAATGGAGTGGCCGAGACGTTCAATAAAACCATCATCAAGCTCCTCAAAAATTTTGTGTCGTCCAACAAGCGCGATTGGAACGAGAAGCTGGGTGAAAGTCTGTGGGCCTACCGTACAACGTTTCGGATAGCTACTAGTTGTACAACCTTCTCTCTAGTCTATGGGAGCGAAGTAGTCCTTCCTCTCGAGATCCAGATCCCTTCACTTCGAGTGTCTCTCTCCCATCAGCTAACCGTGGACGACAATCACCGCCAACGACTGCAGGAATTAGAAGCACTCGACGAAAAATGGCTCTTAGCTCAACAACGCATAGAGTTGTATCAAGCACGTCTCTCTGGAGCCTTTCACAAATGGGTAAAACAAAGGACGTCCCAAGTGGGCGACCTTGTCTTAACAGTAAGAAGACCCATGGTTATGACCCACAAGACAGCAGGCAAATTTCAACCTAAATAGGAAGGCCCGTTCATCGTGGAAACTGTGTTTTCCAATGGCGCATATCGGCTAGCAAAATCCAACGGCGACTTGCTCATGATGTCTATCAACGACAATTTTCTCAAAAAGTACTACGTCTAAACTAGACTTAGACTCCCCTCATCCACAACAAGTGCCTATGTGCAATATTTTTCCACCATCTGTATCCAAGAATCTCGGATACGCAACGGATGACGGATCCTCTAAATCTTTCCAGCGGAGCAATCCCAAGGTCTATCTTCATGTTCGGATGACTACACCCAGCAAAGCACTCCTCAGCGAGTTTCTCAAACATTGGTTCACGTCCATATTACCTCTGAACTTTTGTCCTAACATTTCTTTCCGGCTGAGTTTGCCATGTACAAGTGACCTCTGAGCAAACCTCCCGGGTTTTGGCTAACGATCATCACGTCCATATTACCTATGATATCGGTTGTCGTCCCCACTTATCACTCGTACTCACCATGGTACACCAACGGTGGTAAGTCCACAAAAACTGCCACGTCCATATCACCTCTGGCAGGGCTTATCTCGAACTTATTACTTGCACTCTTGTGCACAAGAAGTAATAGGCCCACCAAAAATTTTCTATGGGATGCCCGCGATGGAAACGAATAGTTCAAATCCACATAACCTCTGAACTACTTTCCTTTTTCCCAACAGAGAAAAAGTCTGTTCATGTTCATATTACCTCTGAACTACGTCTCTCCACTATCCCCACATAATTATATCTTACTATGTCCATATTACCTCTGAGTAAGATATTTTCAGAACTTTTCTATGTCTATATCACCTCTGAGTAAAGTTTCGCTCTTCGACTTTTCTGGTATCACGTTCATACGACCCCTGATAGTGCTAGTCGTTTCAGCTTATTATCCGTACTTAAGGTACGCCATGGGTAATAAGTCCACAACCCTAGAAGTTTGCCATGTCCATATTACCTCTGAGCAAACTTTTCGGCCTTGACCATCGATCATCACGTCCATATTACCTCTGATATCGATTGTCTTCCAACTTGTCACCCGTACTCACCAAGGTACACCCGCGGTGTTAAGTCCACAAAAACTGCCACGTTCATGTTACCTCTGCCAGGGCTTGTCTCAAACCTATTACTTGAACTAACGTGTGCAAAAAGTTCTGGGTCCAAAGTCCACAAAAACTGCCACGTCCATATTACCTCTAGCATGGCTTGTCTCAAACCTATTACTTGTACTAACATACGAAAAAAGTAATGGGTCCATAAAACCTATCACGTCCATATATCTCTGATAGGGTTTATTTCGAATTATTAATCGTGCCCCAAAGTGCGCAAAAGGGTAATAGATCCACCAAAATCTTCCAGCGGGATGTCCTTAAAATTCACAAAACATATCACATCCATATTACCTCTGATAGAATTTTTTTCGAATATATTACTCGCACCCCAAAGAACGCAAAAGGGTAATAGATCCACCAAAATCTTCCAACGGAATATTCTTACAATCCACAAAATTTATCACGTCCATATTACCTCTGATATGGTTTTTTCGAATCCATTACTCGCACCAGATTATGAATACCCCAGTGGGATATCCTTAAAAAGCTACAGTATGGTACTACATTTATATTATCTCCAGTACAATACCCAAAAGTCTACAACATACAAAAATTATGAAAAATGAGAGACTTCATTAATTAATATTCAAGATCATGAGTACATATGATGAAAATCCATTACATTCAAGGGTTCTCATTAGTATTCAAGGTCATGAGTACATATGACGGAAACATATTTTAAAGAGTTTTTCATGAAGTCTCGCTGATACAAAACTTTTTTATTAGAAGCGCCCCTCCGTGCCGTCGTCGCTACTGACGCAAGTCGATCCCGTAGAAAAACTCAATGCTTTCTGGCTCACTACTCCACATTGCAAACCTCAGTATATTGAAAATCCACACTGATGGATAGCAAGGGAAGAGCAGGAGCAGACGCTCTACAACCATACGGGAAGACTGACGACATGAATGGAAATTAATCCAAATCCTGTCATCGACCCCGCAGTCTCCCGGCCGATAGCGAACCACATAAAAGGGCGAAAAGCAGCTGACGCGTTGCATGAACAAGGGCAGCTCAGCGTATGACGCAGGATGTTCATCCTCGTCTCTTGGATTAGTTCTTGCCAAACTGACCACGTTTGGTTTTCATCCGAACAACTGGTCTTATGATATCCTTCCGTTCCCCATCATAGGCAACACGAGCGAAGACAAAACCTGCATAAAGAAGACGCATCAGTCTCAACGAAGATTACAAAAAAGGTATAACCGCCGTATACCGCTGCCAGGCGCAGCCATGTACAGTTAAGTCTATACGGACGAGCAAGATGAGACCTCACCCATACGGCCAAGCCACATACATGCTCTGTACGCATAAAACAAATGATTCCTCATCCATGCGCCCTCGCCAAAGCTCGGCGCACATGTCAGACAGATCCTGCACGCATGCCATGAAGAAGTGCTCACCCACACAACAGAGCTCTGTGAAGAGGTCTGTACATGTCCAAGGGGAGCTTTCATATATGCGACAGGACTTTTCTAAGGGTCGACTTACGTTGGGGAGGATTTTCTATACACAGCAAATTTGTGTACCGGTGGCTCTGTGACCTTAACAGCCTAACACGAGAGATAGGGTACCCCCTTACCTCGAAGTAGAATTCCTGCTTCAGGGGGCCAGCCACAGATCAATCATGCTCTCGACCGAATCCTCGGCGAGAGAGACAACAACATCCAGCATCTTCACGAAGGAGGAGGAATGGAAGACAAAATTCTCTCTTATCCCCAAGTCGCCTACTTATAGGCTCCAAGAGACGCGTGAAGAGATCGAGATGATTAACGTAGCAGTTATGATGATGAACCTGACGCCTCAATTTTTGCGTGCCAATTTTATCTCCTTGGGAACTGCCGCCTAGAGCCCCGCGTCAGGAGATGGTGCAGAATTCGAACAAAATTCACCCAAGGGTCAAGGCAAATTTTGCCAGTTAATGAATAAGGGACAGTCTGGCAGCGTTCGCCCATGTGGCTCAATGTCCATGCGGCCCAAACATAACCCATCCATGCTTCTTATTCTAAGTATTTCAAACTTATCAGTTTAAAAACTTTAAAGGAGGTCTTGTAGAAGCATAGAAAAGATGCAGCCATGCGACCGACGTTCATGTGCCCCCAAATAAAAAAAAACTCAACAGATGGATCACATGGACACCATGCGGCCCAGAAAAGGGTCACCTAGGCGATCCAAACAAGCGTCCTGACAACTGGCCACAGGTCGACCTGACATGACGTCCTGACAACAAAGATGACGTTGATACAGAATCCTGACAAAAAGGACTTTTTCGATCGCCTTGAAGGACGAGAACACACTAAGAGACAGAGGTCTCAAGGATGGTGCAGAGCCACGTGGACAATCCGACAAAAAAATCCCATGCGACTCTGGCCATGCGACACAGACTCCATGCGTTCCATGCGACTCTGGCCCATGCGTTCCAGATTTTATGCGGTCCGTGCATCTCTGGCCCCGCGTGTTCTAGACTCCATGCGTCCCGTGCGTCTTTGGCCATATGTGTTCCAGATTCTACGTCGACCAAGTCATGTTGTTACAACTGAGTGGTCCTCTCCAACCAAATATGGACCACGTGTCCATTTGACCAAGTCGCAACTCCACAGTTGAGAACCGCCTAGATATTCAACAACAAAAAATCTTAACAAATATTCATATGACAGCTGAAGCCCGGTCTTGTGCATAGTTGTAACTCCTTCCGTTAAAAAGAGACACATGGCAAACCCCCCATCCATGTGGCCCAAAATCCATGCGGCCACAAATATGACTATAAATAGTAGGGTACTATACCCATGAAAGAGGCTGGCTATCTGCGGATTAACACTAAAAACAAGGTGATAAGCTTCTGCGTCCGGATCGTCCACAGAGCAAAGAGAGTTGCTACACTCCTAACCCTCCATCGTCGCCCCCCAGATCAAAAAAAAATTGTACTTAGATTGTCTCTTAGGACTCTCCTCTGTACTCTCTAGTTCGTTAATCAAATCAAGTTCTCTTAGTTTTCCTTTTGATTTAAATGGCAAACAATTAGTTATTTAGTGAAAAATACCGAAACAGTCGCCGTTGCATGCACAAAGTTTCGTTGCGCGTCGACTAGGTGTTCTATCTACTTTGGCAACTAGTTTGTACATGCAAGGTTGCCAACTTACATGAAAATTTATTTAATATATAAAAAATAATAATTAATATTCTGGAAGATATTATTTAATTTCTGAAAATTTATATTTCAATAATAAAAGTATATCTATCAAAACTAGGTTATTATGGTTTACACATTGTCATGTATTAGTTTTCGTGACATCAAGGAGTAGTTTTCATGTAAAATTAGGGTTTCTCATGTATGGGGTTCCCATATTTTTCATATAATATAATTATGTTTTCATACAAGAGTTTTCACATGGAAAAATAAATATTAACAATGTTACAAAACTTACGTGTTCGTGATTACGTCGGAGACTCTTCTTGCGACACGGACCTTTTGGAGGGCCAAACAGACTCCAAACTCCACGAAACTTGAGGGGGCTCTTGGGGGCTTCAAGTATGATGTAACTATTGGTTTTTAGGGGACTTTTGTTGTTGTTTACACATCCAAATAGCTGATGCAATCAGCAGCAGTTTTTGTCACGCCCCGATTCCGTGGAATCGATAGTCGTTCCCCGGACGTGACGCCGTGCGGGCCTAGGTTGCGCACCGCACAAGGCTAAGTTATTATCGCATAGCGAGCACATATTCAGAGTACTCAGATAAATTGAAACACAAGTTGAAACATAAAAAATTCTCTTTATTGATAATGAACATCTATTACAAACTCTTGAATGAGTCATAAGGGTTGCCGCACGGGCTTACAAAATGTTGGCACAAAATGAGATAGTTGTACTGTACATTACATCTCTTTACTAAACTTCAAAATATAAGACCTCCATGCGGGATGATGGCTTTCCCTCGGAGCTGCATTGAGTTGGGTCGCTAGCTCTTTGCTTCTGAATACTTCAAAAAGGTAGCATGCTCAGGACGCGCCTACAGTTGGACTGGATCGAGGATTGACTTCTGCTCCTCGCTTGGCTCTCCTTAGTACGAGGAACCTGTTTCAACGAGGGTCAGTACATCGAAATGTACTGGTGAAGGCAAGCTAACCCAACTATACCAATCAACACGTTGTTTTAATGAAGCATGCATATTAAATTGTGGTCTTTCTATCTTGTCTTAGTTCATTTTACAGCAAGCAGTAGATATGGAATTCAATAAAATACTTGCCACCGTTCGATGACATTTACCTGCCCGTCTGAACGACTTGCACAATACTTACCATGTCCTTCCCTGCCACGAAGACACAAGTTATCTTGCACAGGTTTAAATATACGTGGTGATCACTGGCTTGATTGCCATAATGGACACTAGTCAATGACGAGGATAGTGTGCAACGAAAGTACGTGAGGCACTGCATACCATCCCGTCCAAGTACGTGAGAGTAACCGTGGCATTCTGTCCGAAATCAGATCGGTGCCAGTGCCCCAGCGGCCGTCAGCAAGAACTATATCTTGTGCACAAGTTGTCCGTGATCAAGCGGTATGTTTACTAAGTTAACAATTCATGCAGTTGAGGCAACACGAGTACAAGACAAGTAACATTGCATGTAACCTCCGTATCCTGAAATTCGTGCTTAAATGTTGTTATTAGGTTAATTTGGGGATATTGGAATTTTCCCATAATTTTTAGTTAATTAAAAACTAGTAATCCTAATTTTCTAGGAATTTCAAGAATTTATTTTAGTGATAAACTTAATTAAAAATATCCCAAACTTTTACTTTAAGTTCTAAATAATAAAATATATTTTCTAGAATTTTTTGAGAATTTTTTGATTATTTTTAGCATTTATTTTGAGTTAATTATGAAAAATTGAATTAAAAACTAATTTCTGAAAAAGAAAATTCAAAAAGTAATTAATTCTGCCCAGTCAGCAAACAGGGGGCCCACCTGTCAGCCTCTCGCAGCGAACAGTGCCGGGCCCGCCTGTCAGTGACTGTGGGGTGGGTGCGAGCCGAGCCGACCTCGAGCCGAGCCGAGTCAGAGTTCGACTCGGACTCAGCTGAGCCGAGCCGCGTGGATCCACGACCGTTCGATCTGAGCGGGGAGCCACGGATGGCTGCCACGTGGCGCTCTCCGAGCCGCGGCTGCTCTCTCTCTCCTCTATATATATATATAATAGTTTAAGTTATTTTCTAGGGTTTTTCTTGAGCCGATTTTTAGAGAATTTTCATCTAGGGTTCCTTCATCTTCCAGAAGCCATTGTGCATAGCTCCGGACTCCAAACGTGGCCTAGTTTCTTGCGTTAGAAAGATATTGAGGTTAGCTTTCTGATTATATAAATTGTTTTTCGAAATTATTAGTATTAAATTTTGGAAAATTCGTAGAGCACAGTATGTCCGAAAATAGACGTGTTTCGATGTTTTTGCGATTTCGGGAGAACCAGGAATCAGAATCACGAACTGTTTAAAGTTTCGGAAAGCTAATGTCGAGATACTTGACATATGTTTTTTTCCAGAATTTAATTCGAAGTATTTATATACTGTTAATTCTGTAGAACTTCTAGGTTAGAATTTAATCATCGGTGCACGATACGAAACTTGTATGTGCCATAATTTCCAAACGAATTTGAATTTGGACTAGCCGTAAATTCTAGCATGTTTTTGATGCTGAAATCTACAGGAATTCATGCATAAAAGTCGAGTTTGTGTGGGTTGACTTTTTGGTCAATAGATCGCCTCGATTTGCGTGCCATGAGTCTCGAGTCTATAAAATTCAGTTCCTTTGGACAAAATTTAGGCATTAACCTAAAAATCAGAATAATAAGATTAAAATAGGATTTTAGAGTAATTATTCCAGAATTAAATAAATTAAAATAAATTATCTTTGACATGGTAAATTATAATACATAGGCTATTGGAATGTGACTTGGACTCTGATTCATACCAGCAGCAGGACCCCAGGCGAGTACATTCTCTGACAGTTTTCATTATGTTGATTATCTCTATAATTTTTGTTGTATAGCGTACATGACTCTGGCACTATTGTTTATACGAGTTGGCATCATTGAGACCTGTCACGAGGAGTCGTGATTGGAATCCATCGTGCTAGCTGGGGAAATGGGGAAATATTAGTAGCTTATGTGATCATACCCAACTTTACATGCATCATAGCTCACCCACACCTCACGTCGGTGCAGCCTGACCCTTACATGCCTCATCGCTGTTACATATGGTTAGCCGGACTTGTTGGGGATGAACGCTAATCAATGTAATGAGTCATATAGTCCCAAGCCGATCACATGATATGCTGATGTTTCACACACTTAGTTAGATGGTTCTTGACATGCATCTCTAGTATATGGATCTAGCATCTCCACATGTTCTAGTTATTGTTCTTGTACACACTTATATACCAGTTTATTGTTCTTGCGTGTACTTGTATTTCTATTTCATTGCTACATGTACATTGATGATGACATGCTCAGTATTTTATTTATTCCAGTATTTCTATTTCTAGTACATCCATGCCCGTCAGTATTTCTTATTGCTAGTATTCCTATCTGTCTTGTATTTCTTTACACTGTGTTATAGTTTTTGTCAATATATGTGGAACTGCTGTTAGAGGTGTATTTCGTTCCAATCATGACTGGATATTTTTTCCAGACTGTGACATAGAGGACTTGTTTCCGACATACTTGGAGACTGGATGTTATTGATTGCAGGTTAGACTATTTATTATTTTTTAGACTTGTCTTGTATTTTATGGTTTTTTTCGATATCTCATCGTGCTCTAGTTTATGTGATTGAGTATTCCATATTATATTGTGATATCTGTGTCTCCTTATGGAGTTGGATATCTATGTGAGATTGATTATATAGTATCATGACCTAGACAGTGTTCTACCGCCGATGCTGCGGCGTAGGCTGGACGTACCCACGCTCTCGTGCCCCTATACCGGGTGCGGGTCGTGACACATTTTTAGTGGTGGCCCATGCAGGTCAGACTTCGCAAGTTGTGCGATATCGTGGTAGTGCGACATTTTAGTTGTACTACTGCGTACCTGCGATAGAATATAGGACATAGGATACTAGGATGAGAGAGGATACTCAATCACAAATTACTTGAGAGATTCCTGGGACGACCCTTGAGAATCTCATTATAAATTCCAATTTAAATCCTTTCCCTTTGTTTTCGTCCATTCTTACTTGTTGATATTGAGTTTAATTCTTGTTGATCAATTATCAATTTAATTCTTGGTATCGTTGTTGAGTTTTGATTTTATATCGAGATAAATTTTACGGACTGAACTTTATGGTATCATCTGATGGCATATATTAATGAGGACAGTGAGAAAGGTAAAACGTCTACTTTGATTATGGAACCTAGAGTTTATCGTAGTCATACTAGCTGTCGTGACGAGAACGTAGGAACCTGACTTGGATGTACATACTTAAATTATGAAATTTAGAGTCTCTCGCAGCCATACCAGTTGGCATGGCGAAGATTCTAGATGACATGATTATAGAGTTGCATACCTTAGTTATGGAACCTGTCGTTTATCGCATCTATGCTTACTGGCGTGGCGAGGATTCTGAGTGTCATGATTTTGGACAGACGTGTATGATTATCAAATTGTATCTTAAATTGGTTCTTAAAGTATCATCTCAAAACTTATCCACTTTTGTTATTCCAGGACTTTGTTCCATCGCTTCTTTTCTTTACTAGCAGTAGAAATACCTTCAGTCCTTAATCCCGTTCCTTTTTGAGCTTCTTTGAGGATTCCTTGTTAGTATGATTATTGGTGACTTGCAATTATGTTTGTGTCTTGTATTAGTGTTGACTCAGTGTGACTTGTGAGTTTGTAAGTATTTCTTAGTTGGACATGGGAGCATTAGGCATTAATCTAGAGATACCCATAGCATAGTACCTTGTAGCAATAGTTCTATGATAGGTGTTATTATAATTAGTATTGGTATTATAGAAAGAGGAGTAAGAGTATCAGTGAAGGTTCCAAGAATAAGTATCAGAATCAGCATGCCAGTCCTGGATAGTCATTAAATTATGTAATTGGATGATATATGTAAATAATTAAGTATCAAGGAATTGTGTTAAAGATTAATGGAGCATGATGTTCAATTTGATGATTGATACTGGGTGTATCAAGAGTAAAGAAATGTATATGCATAAAGGGTTTTAATGAGATGCCATGAGTAGAAAAATATCAAGATTGGTAATGAAAGTTGTGAAATATATCACAAATTAGTTTAACAGGCTGTAAAAGGTTTAAGAGATATGCTTATACATCAATCGAGATATGGAACCATATGCCTGCCCTTGAGATTAAAGTAAAGCATGGGTATTATAGAAAGTGCAAGTGATCGTGAGTTGTAATAAGTTCGATGAGATAATCTAATGATGAAGCTAGTGTTACCATACCAATAGTGCTAGTGATTCTATATCAAAGATTTGGTGAGCAAGGTGCTAATGACAGTAAGTACTTCGTGTAATGATAATTAGATTGCTGTATCAATTAATATAGATAGAAAATTATTGGAGAAAATATGTGTGATGATAACTTTGATTATTGGAAGTGATATTGCAAGTAATCCGGGCAGTGCAAATTTCAGTACACAGTTGAGAGTTGTAGATAATTGGTGTATTGTGTGTACCTTGAGTATTAGAGACTGTGAGTATTTATATGTATACTTGTAGATTTAAATTTATAATTTGAAGAGTGAAAATAAATTTTTAAAGAATTTTTGAGGAGTTAAGATTTTATGTTATTAAAATTTTGAGGATTCAAATTCAATTCAATAAACATAGTCAAAGCTATAAGGATTTTAGAAGTGATTAAAATTTTTATTTCGATATTGAGCATTTGACTTTTGAGGAAAGTATATGCATTTTATTTTAAATTGTTCGAGAAGTTAAATTTTGATGATTTTATTTTGAGGATAAAATTTTATGGTGGGTAAGAAATGTATAACAGTATATGAGTGGTTGAAGTGCATGTGTAAGGATCTGTTGGCTTGAGGATGCTCGAGAGGGCACTGCAAAGTGACTTGGGTGTCCATCTAGAGTTGTATTAGAAGGAGTAGTACTTAGTATGATGTGTTGCACTTGGTGTGCACTTGAGTGATAAGAACAACTAGTATAAACAATTGCAGTAGGTAAGAGAGCTAGCAGTGAGTATGCTTGTAGTAGAAACAGTAGTACCTAAAAGGATAAGGGTATCAAACTTTGGATGCATCATTAAACCTATGGTTGTGTTAGAGGGCTATATTTTGTTCTTTTCTTATGTTCCTTTTCGTCTATTTTATTGATTGATTTCCTAGTACCATAGTCTGTATCAATAATCTTCTTGCTAGAATGTAGTTAGTAGTACACCCTGACAGAGACTGCAATATCATGACAAAAGTGACCATAACCATGTATGTTTTCTCTAGATTGCATGTTGTATGACTGTAGGTAAGAATTTCTTAGACCTTGATTGTTGGGGGTTTGACCGTGGTGAAGAATTAATGAAGAGGTTATGAATTGACAAAGAGAGACAATGTGTTTTAAATTTTGAGGATAAATATTTATTTAAATGAAGAGAGTTGAGAATTTAAAAATGACAGAATTGACGATTTGTTAAAATCATAAATTTTTATGAATATTGTGGTATGATTGAATGTCACTAACATTTGAGAAAATTAAGAAGATTATCATTGTATTTATTTGACTGCAAGATATAGATTTATTTTGAATATTGTAATTGAAGATTTTGCGAGTATTATATTATTTGAGCATTGTGTGGAAAAAGAATCGAGGAGTAAGATCATTAATGGATTAGTGTTTGAATTCAAATTTTTGGTATGAGAATTTAAATTTTATAAATATGCATTGATTGGATTTAAATTAGAGGAGTAAGATGATTAATGGATTAGTGTGTGAAATTCAAACTTTTCGGATGAGATTTCTTAAATTTATAAATATACATTGAGTAGATTTAAAATTAGAGGATTGAATATTAACTTTTGTATTTAGTAATTAGCATAAAGTTTTTGAGGAGATTATGATACGATGGAATTCGATTTTAAATTTGAAGATTTTAGGAATATGATACTTATAGAATTTGGAAAGAAATTTTGTGAAATAGCAATATGAATTCACTTCATGATTATGTGATTCGATGAATTTAAAATTTTGATGGAGAAATAATATAAATGAATACATACAACTATTGAGGATCTTAAATTTCGAGGACGAAAGTTTTTTTTAAGATGGGTAGACTCGTAACCTCCGTATCCTGAAATTCGTGCTTAAATGTTGTTATTAGGTTAATTTGGGGATATTGGGATTTTTCCATAATTTTTAGTTAATTAAAAACTAGTAATCCTAATTTTCTAGGAATTTTAAGAATTTATTTTAGTAATAAATTTAATTAAAAATATCCAAAACTTTTATTTTAAGTTCTAAATAATAAAATATATTTTCTAGAATTTTTTGATTATTTTTAGCATTTATTTTGAGTTAATTATGAAAAACTGAATTAAAAACTAATTTCTGAAAAAGAAAATCCAAAAAGTAATTAATTCTGCCCAGTCAGCAAACAGGGGCCCCACCTGTCAGCCTCCCGCAGCGAACAGTGCCGGGCCCGCCTGTCAGTGACCGCGGGGTGGGTGCGAGCCGAGCTGAGCCGACCTCGAGCCGAGCCGAGTCAGAGTTCGACTGGGACTCAACTGAGCCGAGCCGCGTGGATCCACGACCGTTCGATCTGAGCGGGAAGGCGCGGATGGCTGCCACATGGCGCTCTCCGAGCCGCGGCTGCTCTCTCTCTCCTCTATATATATATAATAATTTAAGTTATTTTCTAGGGTTTTTCTTGAGCCGATTTTTAGAGAATTTCCATCTAGGGTTCCTTCATCTTCCAGAAGCCATTGCGCATAGCTTCGGACTCCAAACGAGACCTAGTTTCTTGCGTTAGAAAGATATTGAGGTTATCTTTCTGATTATATAAATTATTTTTCGAAATTATTAGTATTAAATTCTGAAAAATTCGTAGAGCACAGCATGTCCAAAAATAGACGTGTTTCGATGTTTTCGCAATTTCGGGAGAACCAGGAATCAGAATCACGAACCGTTTAAAGTTTCGGAAAGCTAATATCGAGATACTTGACATATATTTTTCCCAAAATTTAATTCGAAGTATTTATATACTTTTAATTCTGTAGAACTTCTAGGTTAGAATTTAATCATCGGTGCACGATACGAAACTTGTATGTGCCATAATTCCCAAACGAATTTGAATTTGGACGAGCCATAAAGTCCAGCATGTTTTTGATGCTGAAATCTACAAGAATTCATGCATGAAAGTCGAGTTTGTGTTGGTTGACTTTTCGGTCAACAGATCGCCTCGATTTGCGTGCCATGAGTCTCGAGTCGATAAAATTCAGTTCCTTTTGACAAAATTTAGGCATTAACCTAAAAATCAGAAAAATAAGATTAAAATAGGATTTTAGAGTAATTATTCCAGAATTAAATAAATTAAAATAAATTATCTTTGACATGGTAAATTGTAATACATAGGCTATTGGATTGTGACTTGGACTCTGATTCATACCAGCAGCAGGACCCCAGGCGAGTACATTCTCTGACAGTTTCCATTATGTTGATTATCTCTATAATTCTTGTTGTATAGCGTACATGACTCTGGCACTATTGTTTACACGAGTTGGCATCATTGAGACCTGTCACGAGGAGTCGTGATTGGAATCTATCGTGCTAGCTGGGGAAATGGGAAAATATTAGTAGCTTATGTGATCATATCCAACTTTACATGCATCATAGCTCACCCACACCTCACGTCGGTGCAGCCTGACCCTTACATGCCTCATCGCTGTTACATATGGTTAGCCGGACTTGTTGGGGATGAACGCTAATTAATGTAATAAGTCATATAGTCCCAAGCCGATCACATGATATGCTGATGTTTCACACACTTAGTTAGATGGTTTTTGACATGCATCTCTAGTATATGGATCTAGCATCTCCACATGTTCTAGTTATTGTTCTTGTACACACTTATATACCAGTTTATTGTTCTTGCGTGTACTTGTATTTCTATTTTATTGCTAGATGTAAATTGATGATGACATGCTCCAGTATTCCATTTATTTCAGTATTTCTATTTCCAGTACATCCATGCTCGTCAGTATTTATTATTGCCAGTATTCCTACCAGTCTTGTATTTCTTTACACTGTGTTATAGTTTTTGTCAATATATGTGGAACTGCTGTTAGAGGTGTATTTCGTTCCAATCATGACTGGATATTTTTTTCAGACTGTGACATAGATGACTTGTTTCCGACATACTTGGAGACTGGATGTTATTGATTGCAGGTTAGACTATTTATTATTTTTTAGACTTGTCTTGTATTTCATTATTTTCTTCGATATCTCATCGTGCTCTAGTTTATGTGATTGAGTATTCCATATTATATTGTGATATCTGTGTCTCCTTATGGAGTTGGATATCTATGTGAGATTGATTAGATAGTATCATGACCTAGACAGCGTTCTACCGCCGATGCTGCGACGTAGGCTGGATGTACCCACGCTCTCGTGCCCCTATACCGGGTGCGGGTCATGACACATGATTCATTTTGCATAGCCTCCCTGAACAATTTTTAGAATAGCATGACATGTTCTATACATAGCACAATTTATAGAAGAAGTATGCATGCTAACTAAAATTGAAGCATATGATGAACATTTGAATGAACTAGCATGCAATAAATAGATAACCGTTCACAAGTTTTGTTGACAAGCAATAATAGTCCAAGTATATTCTCATTTTATCTTGACATCTTTTAGTTATTACTTTGTATCGTTTGATCGAGACAAACAAGAATGCAAGATTTTTAGGTGTGAAGGCTTGGAAGAAGGGCCAACTGAATCGAATATAAGCTACTCACTTAGTTGGTTCGAAGGGAGAAGGAAAACGCTGCTTCAGGACTTCGCTCGCACGTCGCCTACTGCCTGTTCACTTGCATTGCCACGAATAGCCGATCAATACCTTTTCCACTCTTTCCAATATCGAAATTGAAATACAGTTCAACGAACGAAAGTAATGAAATACATTGAAATCGTTCAAGAAAACGCAAGCAAATCCGAAAACCAACTCAAGACACGAAAGCAACAAGCGACAGCGAAAACTAACGCAACAAAAGATGCAGCGGAGAGGTCCCTCCTGACTCTGCCGCTAAGCTCATCCTCGGGACATGGTCCACTGAATACGGGAATCGATTTCGAAGAAGCAAATCCATGACGAGGATAAGATCTTGTTTCGATCTATCCCGATCGAACGATACCGTCTTGTATTTCTTAGCCGCGCTCCCCGAATAGGGGGAACGGGGCACCACAGCTTTCGGCCCTTGGGGGATGGACGAACTATCTAAGGGTGGTCGAATACCTTGGGAACTTGTGTGGGGCTTGGAGATGGTGGAGAACTGAAATAGAGAGGGAGTAGGGGGCTATGGGGGTCGTGAGGTTGGGAGAGGGGGTTGGCTAGGTGGCTGCCAAGAAGGGGCAAGTTAGGGTTAGGGTTTGTGAAGGGGATTGCTATATATATATATATATATATATATATATATATATATATATATATATATATATATATATATGGTTGTTGGGCCCTTTTTGGTTGAGTTTGTAATGGGCTTTAAGCTTGGTTCGGACCTAAGTGGTTTGGTTTAGCCATTAGTAGGACTTTTCGTGCAATTGGGTCTAGTTTTGTGGGTATTGGTTGAGTTTGAGTGCAAGTGCACATTAATGTTCTCTTTCGGTGTCTCAAATAAGGCAATTATTGCGTTATTGGGTTGTTGTGCATGTGCGAGGGTTTAAGTATGAAGAATATATATAAATGAGTGAGAGATGAGTGTGGGGTTGTGTACATGTCTCATGGGAATTTATTTGAGAGTCCAAGTAGGATATTTTGGCTCAGTTGGGTTCATCTAGCCAATTGTTGGTAGTTTTGCAAAGTCTTTGGTTTGCAATATTTGTCAATATTTTTGGAGCATGAGGGAGATCAGAATAATTTAATACCCATGTCCTAAGTGTACTAGGTACTGTAAACCCCCTCACCCAAAATTAGGTCTACTTGGCTTAGATAGTGAAATTAGGGCTAGTTGAACCCAATTAGAATTAGAACATTTTATTTTATTTAATTATGCAATATTTATACCACATAGTGCACCTTACCGTTGCTTCGATAATTGGAGCACCTCACTAGTCATTGCCTTCCTACAACTTTACAACCTTGTCCTAGACGTGACCGGCTACCATTATGACCTTGGTGTAACTTATAATCATGCCCTCTTGTGCTACATTTTAGTCGCACAATAATCATCGCGGACGTTATTATTTTTATTCTAAATAAATACGACTCTGTATCCTTGTGCGTTCCAATCGAAATTGGAGACACAATCTTGACCCGTTTCGTGCAACCTAATTTATGATAAAATTTTACTCTGAGCCCTCTATGTCCATGACACTTGTGTCCCACCTAATTTTATCCCTATGTACTCCTAATTAATTCAAGAACATCGTGTGCACTAATTTTAATTAATTTAATCCAATTTTCGTCTTTGTGCAATTTTCTAATTGTTGGGCGCTTTTATGCAAAAGCGCATTGAGGTGTCCATACCATTGGACAATACATAAAGAAAACTCATTTTTCCCTTCACATGAATTTTTCCCATAATTTTTGGAATGTGCAACGCGCAGTATCGGCCCTCATTTAATCCTAGCCATTGCATTTAAACAATGTAATTTATAGCCTTCCAAACATCCTCATGTGAGCCCAAGGCCCAATCCCAAGGAGTGTTGACCAAGCCCTTACCTTGGTCAACCCAAAACCCAAAGTCCCCATGTATATAAACATCTTTTCCTCCTCTCTTCTTTATTTTCCTAAATCAACCTAAACCTAACCCTATGCTCAGCCGACCCCCAACCCCTATTCATCTCCTTCTTCCTCCTTCCCGCACCAAGAGCCACCGCCCTCGCCGGAGCACCGCCTGGCCTGGCCGACCCCCAAGCCACCACCTCCGTGCAGCACAGCCACCACCCGCAGAGCCTCTCCTCTCCTCTGCAACCGCGGTGCACCCACGACAACAACTGTCTTCCTCCGCGTACACCCTCGCCATCCCGACCGCCTGCGCTCGCCTAGCCGAGACCTCGTCGGAGCCGACCACTGGACCACGGCAACGCCGCAGTCCCTCTCGACGACCTCCCTCACCCGCCTTCATCTCCCCACCGCCTGAACCAAGCCCAGCCCGCATTCGCCTGAACTCGACCCGAGACCAGCAGTCCCGCCGGAGTTGAACCCGACTGCAAGCCGACGCTGCAACCCGCCTCACCTCGTCTCCGGCCTGCACCTCTCTCCCCCTCTTCTCCTCCAGCACAGCCATGACCACCAACACGACCACCAGCCCCGCTCTCCTCCACAACCGCCAGCCTCCATCAACTCCTCCTCCTTGACCACGAGCTCCTCCTTCCTCTCCCTGCTCAGCCTTCCCTCCCTGTCGAACCTCCTCCTGGCCGGACTCCGGTCATCACCACCAGTATCACCATTGCCGTCATCATCATCCTCATCTCTTTATCAACCTCTATTACCTTCATCATCATCATCATCACCTTCACCATCATCATCGCCATCGTCGTCGTTGTCATCACCTTAACCACCATCATCATCGTCGTTCACATCGTCATCTACATCATCGTCCTCGTCATCACCACCATCCCCACCATCATGATCATCAACATCACCACCAAACATTATCACCACCACCACCATTGCTATTAACACCATCATCCCAATCATCGTCCTCGTCATCACCATCGTCTACAGTATCGTCCTCGTCATCACTATCATCCCAATCATTACCCACATCACCACCATTATCATAAATTCCATCATCATCACCATGGTAATCATCATCATCATCATCCTTATTACTATCATCACCATTGACCTAATCACCCTCGTCCTCGTGTTCATCATGGACCCGTCACCCTTGCCGAAGATAACCCGTAGCACTCACCCCCGATTCCCGTGCCTGTGCACGCTGACCCTAAAGAGCTATTGGATCGTTCTGCACGACTTCCGGAGCAGGTTATTAGGACTATGCAGCTTCTTGCCAGACAAGTATACCTTGCCTTGTTGTACTATTTAAATTTTGTATTATTAGCTGCATGTTTATTATTTTAAACTGTGTGCGTCCGAGAGAGACTCGGGTGCAGTCAACGGAGGCGTTGACGTTAGGACTTGTGTCTGACCTAGTGTCTAGTAGACCCACCTAAAGTTGTGGAGTTATTGGTATGACTCCCTAGGCCTTGACACATTTCTTACACGTGTTGTGAGTCTCATGTAGGGCACGGACTTGCGTATGCGGTTGGCCACCTGTACGTGGAAGTCGTGCGACGGATAGGGTATAACTGCTAATATTGATGCATGTTAGAGACTTAGCAGTTATTAGTAGTCAGAGCATAGACTATTGTAGTACGAAGGTCCAATTCTTGTCCTTGTTTGGTTGTGAGGTTGGACTATTGTTCTAACAATAGACTATGAGCCAGAGTTACGACACCGATACTTGCACTCCGTCTCGGTGTAGTAGCTACTGCGTGTTGTGGATACAAAATGCATAGATCATTTGGCGGGAAAGACAATTAGTAGGCGTATGGGACAGACATTTGGTTGCCGTAGTTTCAGAGTAAACTGCGGGGTCGTGAGCCTCAGTGTTACCCGGTTATGGGCCAGTGTTACCCGGTTATGGGCCAGTGATACCCGGTTATGGGACAGTGTTACCCAGTTATGGGCGTATATGCTTGTCGATACATCCGGCAGAGGTTACTAGCTGCGCTATCATGATCGGTGATGTAGTCAGCATATACTTTTGGCATCCAATTTACAGCTAATGCCAGATACTTAGCCTCTGGCTCGACGCTATGCTTTATACCTTTTACCTACCCATACGTACCAAGGTTGTCTTCAAAGTGCATTTCACTTAGCTGGTTAGGTCACCCTTGAGTTTTCACAGTATTTACTTTATGGCATGCTTTTATGTATCTTGTTATGTCCCTCTGAGAACCTGGCCCTTTCCAGGTGTATTGTTCATGAGTATTTGCAGGAGCACAGATCCGGACTGGTTGCGTACGTTCCGAGGAATCCTCTCTTCGAGCCTCGTGATTGTTATATATTGTACTTATATTGTATTTACCTTATTTATTCTATATTATAGTTCGGTAGTGGATTTATTTCCATCCGACTACCAGCATTAGATACTTTATATTGAGATCTAGCTTCATAGATATTGGTATTTATTTATATTTGATTTTCGTGGATGAGATTTAGATTGCACCCTGTGGCTTGTGATAGTTATACCACTGGTAAATTATTGTTCATTATACAGCGTACGCATGTGTTATGGTTTCATACATTGGAGTTGCCATATATATACGGCTGGCATGCTTACGTGTCCTAGTCCTATGTATTTCGGGACTCGGGCATGACAGGTACAGTCAAGGTCAATAATGTGAATTTGATTGGAATGAAAAATACCGTACATTGCTCAAAATATCCAAGCCATGGCAAGTGTCATATATATATATATATATATATATATATATAAAATAATTTTATAAATTAATACTTTAACTACTAAATAAAATAAATAAATAAAATAAATAAATTATAAATTACCAAATTAACCATATTCCAAAATGAATGGGCTTACAATCTACCCACCTTAAAAGAATTGCGTCCTCGCAATTAAGAATAAAGCTATTCTAGGAATCTATAAGGACATGGTAACTAAAAGTAGTTCTAAGGTCATACATGAATCCTCGAATAAGTGGGGATAAAGCTGTCGCATGATATCCACTCGCTCCCAAGTGGATTCGTCTAGAGAGTGATGCTTCCAAGCTACCAGGACTAGTCTAATCGTCTGACTCCGCAACATCTTCTCACTAGTATCCAGTATCCCAACTGGCTGCTCCTCATAAGTCAAACTCGGACCTACCGCAATATCGGAATGATCAACTACGTGACTTGGATCAGTCACATACCTCCTCAACTGTGAAACATGGAATACATCATGCACTCCCTCTAGAGATGGGGGTAATGCAAGACGATACACCACATCGCCAATATACTCCAAAATATTAAAAGGTCCAATGCAATTGTCAAGCCCTACTCCCAACATACGTAGGACTAAGAATACGTAACATGCCAACTACGTATTCGACCAGACTCTGGTCCGACTCGAATACGTATAAGCTGTACTATCATGGTCACTATCTAGATAATACAGTAAATATAACTATATCTCAATCTACAATGAAACAAAATACAAGAATGAGCTACATGTGCTAAATTCGGTCGCCTAGTAACACACAAGCACGAATAAACTCAAAAAATAAATAAAGTCTATAAAACTAGGCTATATCAGCAGAAATAAGTAACGAAAAATGATAAACATAACTGCGAAAGAATGATAACAGTACCTGAGTTCAATGCCTTCATAACGAGGCGATACGCAACAACAGCTCCAGAAACTCCTCAACCGTCTATGCTGCAAAACTGGCAGGGGACCAGGTCCTCAAAGAGACATAACAAGATACATAGAAGTATGCCAATCATAAAATGAATATAAACATATATACTGGGTAAACTAACCAATCTACGTGATGCAGTTGAGGATAACCTTCGCACGAATGGGCTGTATGGCTAAAAATGTGATCGGCATAATTCTCTCGGAGAATCAGTGGCCTACAAATCATAACGTCTTTCGATCGTCAGAGGCCGCCTGTAAATAATATAAGGGTCATCTGACCACGGATCTCCGACGGAGCATTTGGGTTACAAAGGAAATGTGTAAAGTAGCCCAAACGACTGTCCGGATCGTATCCATGACACGATATGTCCACTTCCTCACAACTAAGTCCAACTAATGCACATAGATACTAACTATGACTAGACCGACCCACGTCCATTACGTATCGGGAGCAACCAAAAAATGATGGTTCGTGCCCTCTCATGCATATCACACATCTATGTTTATACAAAGTACGTGTCAAGGTCTAGGAAATATGAGAATATCTCGAAATTATATGACATAACTCTAGGTCAACATGCATAATGAATAAAATAAAGATGACGCAATCCGCCGTTGCATCCAAGTCTATCTTGGACGCGCAGTTTTATAGAAAATATCTAAATAAATAAGTAACATAAATGCAACATGCTGTACAAAATATAAATAAACAGTCATCATGGCAATGTATACTTTTCTAGATTCAGGATGATGGTATAACAAAGTCCAGGTGGCGAGCTCGATATGTCAGCTGCTCTCAAAGAGGTACAATCAGCACAAACGTCTGCGGATGCTGAAATAAACATCATCAACATTTTCAGAAAATAATAAATAGCTAGAATTGACTACCCATAAGTCCAATTTGAACACATGAGCTAAAATGATAGTTTCGAATTAAAGTGGGGTCCACATGTGGCCCACTTCGCACCAAAAAATATACCGAAAATAAAGTTTTTTAAATTCGACAAATTTAGTGTCTACAATTCTAGAACGATGATACGAACTCAACAGAATATCCAGAATTGGATTTCGGTGAGCCGGTCACGAAATCACCTATTAAGTGGGACCGTGAGGCCCACGAAACGGTGTTTCGGTCAACGTTCTAAGAATCGAACCAAATTTGGTTCACAGGACCAGCATAACGCTGTGAATCCGATGGTCCAAGTTTTGTTGCAAAACGATAAGCACACACGAAGTTATTACAAAATTTTGGAAAAGACCGATACATTATTTTTTGACGGCTACGGGTTGATTCCGGCGTGCACATACGTCCAAATCAAGTTCCACGAAAGCCCACACGTCCGCGTTTATGATACGCGCCTTTCGGTAAAATTCGTACACGATGAAGTTGCCTCGTTTAGCGGGACAGACTCCGTATTGAGGAAGTTCAGAATATGAAAACATATTTTTCTTAATTTTGGAACTTAATTAATTATTAAATAAAAATCAAACTAAATAATCTAATTGAACACATAGAAGGAGGGTTAGGTAGAGTGTATACCAGAAGAATCGGTTCGAGATTCGATCGAGCGAGGAGAGAGTATTCGATGCGCGAAGACATGTGATTGAAACTCGAATTATGACTTCATGACTTCGCTCGTCACGACGGGATTGGTTGAGAACGCCCAAATCGTCTGTGTCGGGGAGGACGATGGCATTTCGGGGCTCGTATGGGGTGGCATGCCAATGACCCGAGGCTTCTGCGGCAATCATGTACGGCCAAATGAAGCGCTCGGCTGCTGCCGAGCCGCTGCGGTTGATGTCGCTGTTCTGCACACGGGCGGCTCAGGTGCGGGCGTCGACCGGTGGGCGGCGCACGGTAGCAGGTGGTAGAAGAGGTGATGATGTCAGCGCTTGAGTTAGCGCTAGGCTTTAGGGGTTTAATCAATTTCATCATATATATATATATATATATATATATATAGAGAGAGAGAGAGAGAGAGAGAGAGAGAGAGAGAGAGAGAGAGAGAGAGAGGGAGGGAGGGGAGTCGCGAGGGTGTGCAGCTTGGGAAGAGTCCTCGGGGGTCGGGTAGTTAGGTATTGGGTTGGGTTGGGTTTTGTTTTATTTATTTAATTTTTTCTTCTTCTCTTATATATATATATATATATATATATATATATATATATATATATATCATATGGTAAAACATAATCCAAAGATTAGGTTTGTACCTAAAATAGTTTTCTAGAAAATCTTATATTATTTTAACAAATACATTTACACTTATAAATACCTTTGTGAAATATTTGCGATTACTAAATATAATTAAATATTTATACAAGAAAAAATAATAATTTATATCTTTTTAATTACTTTAAGTAGAATTCAAAAAATATAATTATTAAATTATTAAAATAATAAATTTAAAATTTTTAAAAAAATGGGGGTTTACAATCTACCCAACTTATAAAAATTTTGTTCTCAAAATTTCAAAAAAATACGCATGGTAGACAAATTAAGATAACTCTCTACGTAAGAAAGATAAATACGACTTGTTGTATCTAGTTTCTTATTATTAAAATAGGGCATAGTCTAAAGATAAGAAATGCAAAACAGTAAAAAGATTTTTTAAGTACGCAATGTCCTACTTGGTTATCGAAAGATGGGGGACACAGTCACCAATACGATATAGTTTGATGTCATATTCTAAGAGCAATGATACACCTAGTTTAAGGCACTACCCAACTTATAAGAATTAAGTTGGCAGCGAAAACTTTGGTCACGCTCCTATTTACAAGGGTTATAGAAGGTCTAACTTCAAGGAAGGATACGAGATACTGAGGCTTTTGTGACCGTAGTCACGAACTAACAAAGGAACTTTATGTACTACCATAATGTTATTGACTCAATAACTTTGTAAAGAAAGTTTACCCATTCTTATTTCTCCTAGTTAGGTCATGAGTTTATAAGAAAATAGGAATTTTCTTGGTCAAACACAACTAGGATGAGATGGTACAGAGGAATACGTTCGTTACATATCATGGATGCGGTTGAACAGTTCACCCTTAAGTGTCAAAAGGTATTATAATTTGTTAAGGTGATTAATATTGTGTAGAGAGTACAAGGAAGCTCAATTTAATGCAACATAAGTGTCATGGACGTAAGTTGGCTCGAGTGGGCTACGGGTATATCAGTGGTTAGGGTAATTGTGCTGCCGATGTACGATTTAATTTAATTGCGACGGAATTGAATATTTAAGTACAGGTTTTGGGAGGAGATATGACACGAATGTTGTAGGGTCTATATGGAGCATCAGAGAGATGTTTGGGAGTAACATATGGGTCATGAGTGAGTATTTCCAGTTAGGCTCATGGATGTCAAAGTTATCGGAAGCATTGAGTCGGTGTGGCGTATTAAAATTGTCCACAAAGAAAAATGATATATATGTGTAGCAAATGCATCTCAAATATTGTACGTCTAACATGAAACATGGGAAGGCGAGTTTGTGATTGATAGTTATGTTATAGGTGTATAGTGGCTAGACTAGGTCATAAGGGTGAAAGTTGCTAGAAATGAAAGGATAATGTTGTGCTCTAAAAATCTGAGCCACAACAAGGGTATCCAGGATCAGAAGTTAAAAAGGTAATTTAATCCGTTTGAGATTACTTCTAATTAATACCAAATAGATTCAAATTTAGCCTAAAATTCTAAAAATAACCCTACACTAAAATTGGGGGAATTACCCTCTACCCAACTTATAAAAAAAAATTTCCTCTAATTTAAGATTGAAGGAAGAATATGGAATGCAGGAATTAGGAACGGTACGAGTATGAAACCTCAGTATGTAAGTTCATACCTTGGTCCTCCATTGATTAAGGGAATCACTCTATAATGGAGTCCTCGAAATTTAAGCACGATATAAAGGATAGGAGCATCAATCTCAGAAGGAGGTCAAATACGACTAGTCGTACGGGACTTCTAAGAGATAAAGCGTTGTTACTAATAGGATCCAAGTAGGCTTCACCTACTAAGAGCTATAGTTCACTTAGTTCAAGGCACTACCCAACTTAAGTAGGTATAATATCTAAAGTCATGGTTCTGCTAACCAGATTTCAGGAAGGACCTATTTCCTAAGAAGGATACAAGAATTCTAGGGCTTATTGGCCGTAAACATAGATTCTTTAAGGGACCTTAGATACTATCAGGATGTTATCGGTCAACAACTCTATAAGGGAAATTACTATCCATCCAACACTACTCTTATATAGGTTAAGCTTCTACAATGCAGATGAAATAACTAAGTTGGATCTAACTAAGGCAAGGTGGTACAGAGGTTTCGATCATTGATTTGTATTGATGACAAGGAGACCAAAATCTTGGAAATCATGATAGGAAGGAATTTTCAGACCAAGATAACAGAAA
Source organism: Iris macrosiphon (assembly GCA_036927795.1). NCBI lineage: Eukaryota > Viridiplantae > Streptophyta > Magnoliopsida > Asparagales > Iridaceae > Iris > Iris macrosiphon. The sequence continues at coordinate 16,583,952 of JAYESA010000004.1, forward strand.
ATTTTATGATAAGTCTAAAGAGTATGGTCGCAGAATTTAATATGGCACGATTAAGCGGGTATCTGGAGAATCGAGTCATAGTGACTAGATTAAGGGATTTAGAGTAGAAAAGAACTGATACCTTTGGTGATATGGATATTAATACAAAGAAGTGGTACCAACTAAAGGATTAATTTTGCTACTAGGGCACGACTAGGAAGGGAAGAAGGATCTACTCAATTGTTATAATTAAAAGGATCGTTGTTACAAAAGCACGAGGCTATATATGCAAAACAAGATAAGAATTTATTGAGAGGAAAGATAGGAATATACTCGAGGGAGTAATACAACTAATCTTTAAACTCAATAATGTATTATTATAAGTTATATTCTATATAACCTTACTCATACTAGGGGCAAACTACTTCTAGCTATGGGTAAGCATTATACAAGCATTACAATTTCATCCAACTCACATTTTCTAAACTTACCAGGTGATCAAGGTTAAACTAATCAGGTACTCAGGTCTATTGTTTATGGTATACTATTTACTACGAATACTCTTCAAATCATGATTGGAATTGGTTATTCCAATACTAGTCTAACTTTCAATTGGAATGTCTATCTACTCTCATATGACTTACCCCTTCTATTACCTATCCCTCTAAACTATTGTTCATCTAGTCCCTGTTACATAATACCTATTTTTCTCATGGAAGTCCTCTTGGCTAGATTACTACCCTATAACACAAGCATGAAGTTATGATCAGCTCTTCTAAGTGATAATCTTATCGAACTTATTGAGATGGTAAGATTATACAGGCTTAGGTCTAATTTTAACTACAAAGATTATCGAACTATTCTATTCATAATGAGAATCACAACCATATCTGCTAAAGTCTTCCTTAAGGTTTGTCCTATTGGTTTATGGAGCTACAACTAATTCTAAGATTTTAACTGGATAATCTCTCAAATAGTAACCATAGCCGTTCCAGTCATTATGGAAATTCTATTTCTATCTTGACCAATATTTGTGAATGGTAAAGCTTCTAGTCCAACACAAACTACTGTCGGAGTTCTAATATCTATTGATAAGGAAAAGTTCTCTGCTAAGGCTAATCCTTATATATACTTCCAATAGTTCTTTCATTCTAATATCATGCCTAGTTATCTATCTTACCCATTTCTAACTTAGATAGATCTTCCTATGAATTATTCTACCAACCTTGTCATGCCCCAATCTTTCGCAAGTTCGATTATCTGCGCTGAACGTAAATCACCACATTGCAGCGCTCCCGTAGGATAATCATTCTCATCGGGACGTGATGCCGTATGAGCCTGGAGTTGCGTTCGCACAAGGCGATGATGTCAAACATCATAGTTATCATCAAAACGACCAAGTTGCAATGAAAGTCAAGTATTGTGTACCAAGCACATATCATGGAATACGCGGCAAAGCTCTCGATAGGGTCCAAATAAAAATATCACAAAAAAATTACCACAAAGGCGATACAACACTCTTGTTCTTTTTTTTGCCCACAAAGGTACTTACCGTTCCATACATCATGTCCCGTATATCCAAGAAGCGCCACTACACATGTGTACTTGAAATAATGCCCACAAACGTGGGTCAGTACACAGCTGTACTGGTGAGCGGGGTAACCCACTAGGCTAAACCGACACTGTAAATCCCCTCACCCAAAATTAGGCCTACTTGACTTAGATAGAGAAATTAGGGCTAATTAGAATCCAATTAGAAAGAGAACACGGTATTTTATTTAATTGTACATTATTTATATCACATAGTGCACCTTACCGTTTCTTTGATAATTAGAGCACCTCACTAGTCATTGTCTTCCTACAAACTTTACAACATTGTCCTAGACCTGACCGCCTACCATTCTGACCTTGGTGTAACTTATAATTATGCCCACTTGTGCTATATTTTAGTCGCATAATAATCATCGCGGACGTTATTATTTTTATTCTAAATAAATACGACTCTGTATCCTTGTGCGTTCCAATCAAAATGGGAGACACAATCTTGACCCGTTTCATGCAACCTAATTTATGATAAAATTCTACTCTGAGCCCTCTATATCCATGACACTTGTGTCCCACCAAATTTTATCCCCATGTACTTCTAATTAATTCCAGAACACCTTGGACATTAATTTTAATTAATTTAAATCTAATTCCCATCTTTGAGCAATTTTCCAATTGTGGGGCATTTTAATGCAAAAGTGCATTGAGGTGTCCACACCATTGGACAATACATAAAGAAATGTAAGCCCCTGTTTTTTTTCAAAAATATTAAAATTGGATTTTTCGTAATTTTCTGTAATTAAAATCAGGGTTTTAAATTATTAAATAATTTTTAATTGTTAATAAACAGTATTAAAATATTATGGAAATAATATTTTTGGGTGTAAAATAAAAAACTGGACTTAGGGTAATTTTTCTGGACCTCAGACCTATTTTTAAATGCCTAAAAACTATTTTTTTATTTATTTAAATAATTAATTAAACTGTTTTATTATTATTATTATTATTATTATTTTTATTTTTGCCTTGGCCCGGCCCGGCCCAGTGGGCCGAGCCCATTAGCAGCCCAGCCCAGCCCCTTGGCCTAGCGGGTCGGGCGGGTCGGCCACACCCGCACCCGAACCCGACCCGGCCCATCTACCCGGTCACCCCCAACCCCACGTCTCCCTCTCCCCGATCTCCCCGCCGCCACCGCATTTTTCGGCCGGCCACCTCGCCTCCCCCTCCGCAACCCTCGGCCCACGTCGCCCCGGAGCCTCGGCCTCACCCTCCCCTCCGCCCAGCCTATAAATACCCCGACCTCCTCCTCCTCCCTCATCTTCCCCAAACCGACCACTCGCCGGAACCCTAAAACCCCCACCGGAGCCCTAATACCTCCTCCCTGACCCGCCATCCACTGCCCCGGCACCGTCCTCCTCCCCGCCGTGACCTCCAGCGCAGCCCCGCTCCTCCAGCGCCGACGCCGGCCAGCCCTCTCCAGAACCCCCCCTCCTCCTCCTCTCTCCCCGTGCCGGCTGTTCTTCCCTCCGCCCGGAGCAGCACTCGCCGCCCGAGACCTTGTCGGCCCCTCACCGCCCTGAGCGCCAACAGGAGACACGGACACAGTGAAGCCCAGCCCTAGGCCGGACACAGCAGGATACGAACTCGCGTGTCAGACACAGGAAAACCCCGGTTTCTCGGGTCCCCTTCAGGTACTCGTAACTTGCACCTCGGATCTCTGTTTTCGATTCTGTAAATTTCTACGCGAAACCTGTATGACCATCTCGGTGCCCGGACAAACCGCTCGGGGCATCGCGCCCTGTGGTGATCGTACACCGCGATCCAAAAACAGGAAAAATCAGACCCTGTTTTACCCCGGAATTGAGTACGCCCCGCCAAACGGGACGACTTGGTCGCGCGCGGTCTTCACAGATACGTGCTCACCGTCGATACGGACGTGTGAGATTTCGCGAAAGCTGATTCGGGTGTGCGTGCATACCGAAATCAACGCGTATCCGCGGACATCGCCCCGTATCCGACTTTTCTGCAATTCGCCCTAACTTCGTGCACACTCGTCGGATCGAGACAAAACTTATGCCATCGGACTCGTAGCGATACGCTGGTCCTGTGGGTCAAGTTTGGTTCGATTCTGAGAACGTTGACAAAATCGCGTGTCGAGGACCCCACAGGCCCCGCTCGACGGGCGATTTTGTGATCGGCTCATCGGAATCCAATTCTGGAAGTTCCGTTGGGTTCGTACTAGCGTTCCTGACCTGTTGACACAAAGTTTGGTGAATTTGGAGACCGTTGACCCGGACACGTTTTTCGGTGCAAAGCGGGCCCACATGCGGACCCCGTTTTGATCCAAAACTGCCGTTTTTGTCCTTGTCTCCAAATTGGACCCAAGGACAAGCGTTTCTAGCTATTTGATATCTTCTGAGCATGATGGTAATATTTATTTCAGCATTCGGACTCATCTCTGGAAATTTTTCCCGAGACATAACTGTAATTGGATCCAAACATCAAGCAAGTACCTGCACTTCAAGTTTATTCTTTATATTGTGATAATTAATTCCTTGCTCTACTAGCACCATTGGATGATTACACGTAGTGTTAGAACACTGGATTTTCATGTCTTGAATACTGGAGTTCATGTCTTGTTTTTCGTGTCGGGTGGGAGAATACTAAGGAGGCATAGAGTTTACCCTTTCCCCTGTATTGTCTAATAGCTGTTGGTACACGACTGTCCATCAGCCGGGTCTTGATTATATTGTCTAATAGCCGTCTATGACGGCCGGATTAGCCTTATAAACCCCTACATGCCAACTATGTATTCTAAAACAAACACAAGTTCACGCAGATAGTTTCTGGTCTTGTTATATTTCTTGCTGACTGTTGTAGTTTCATTTCCTGTCTCATATTAGTCCTGCTTTCTCATATTCCTGTTTATAGCATTAACTCTTAGTATTGTTGTTTCTTGTATGCATATTCTCAACATGATGCTTAGTCAGTTCTTTTCTACTTGTCACAAATATTTAGTTTAAATCTTGTTGTGCATTGTGTACTTTGCTCCTTTCCTGACTGGATCGTTGTTTTAGGCGATGATGAGAACTTTGCCCCCACCTATTATGGCCCCTATGAGGCAGCAGGTGATACAGTTGAGAAGCCGGTTCCCACTCAGGAGACTACCTTTGAGGAGTAGTCAACCAGTTAGCTAGTATTTCCTTTCAGCATGATACTCGGGTTTGTCCCCGATCTATCTTCTGGCTTTGTATTAACTGTGGATTTGGTTGTTACAGATTAAATATTATGAAATCCCAGCATTCTTATTCCTGTGATTATTCTTGCCTGTTTATTATTGTGGATGAGATAGATATTTAGTGATCCCAGAAAATGACCTAGACAGCGTACTACCGCCGATACTGCGGCGTAGGCTGGACGTACCCATGTACTCGTGCCCGAATATCCGGGTGCGGGTCGTGACAAGAAATCCAACTTTCCCCTTTATAGGAAATTTTTCATAATTTTCGGAATGTGCAACGCGCAACATCTCCCCCTTTATTTTAAACCTATCCTTGCATTTAAACAATGCAATTATGGCCCTCCAAACATCCTCATATGAGCCCAAGGCCCAATCCCAAAGGGTGTTGACCAAGCCCACATACTAGGTCAACCCCAAACCTAAAAATCTACACATATAAAAATAACTTTTCTCTTTTTTTTTCCACAAACATAACAACTAAACCAAGCTCTCAGCCGACCTTCACCATCCACTTTCTTCAACCTTCCTCAACTCCGGCCTCATCCCCGGCGTCCCCGAGCCGCTGTGTCGACCTCGACCCTGAGCGGAACCACCCTCGTCGTGCTCCTCCAAGCCGTCGCCTCGCCAACGTTCTATACCACCGCCGGCATCGAGCACCCCGTCGACCCCACCCCTCGACTCATCCCCCTGGCCATCTCCCCGCAGAGCCACCACCAATGCCGCTCACCACCACCGTCTTCCCCATTGACATCAATATCTTCCCGAGCCTCTACCAGTCGACATCCCCTTCATCCCGACGACAGCCACCCACACCGAGCAACCCCCTCCGCCTAACTCGACTGAGCCGAGCCCCCATCGCTGAACTCCCCTCGCCTGAACGCTGACTGCCCATCATCCCAGCAGCACTACCTCTACCTCTCTTCCTCCTCTCATCTGAACATCCCTCCGGCCATCTCCTCCCTCGACCCCGCCTAAGCTCGGAGCTCCGCCTGCACCTCTCCAATCCCGAGCACAGCTCCCAGCCGACCACTGCACCACGCAGGTGGCCGAAACACCGAGCTTCCTCTCCTCCTTCATCCACCTCTCCCTGTTCTTCTCCTCGACCACACCTTCCTGCACTACGACTCCCTGAACCACCCGATCAGATATCACCTCCTTCCTCTTCCTGAACTCCTCCTCTCCTTGCTCAGCCTTCTCCTCCCTGAGACTCCGCCAACCTCCGGCCAGCAACGACTTCACATCATCATGATCATCATACTCATCATCATCATCTTCACCATAAACATCTCATCATCATCACCAACACCAACCCTAATCACCTCATCATCAACCAATCATAATCGTCCTCGTCACCACCATCATCCACATCATCATCCTCGTCATCACCATCATCCGCATCATCATCCTCGTCATTGATGTCATCACCATCATCGTCGTTGTCGTCATCACCATCATCGTCGTTATCGTCGTCACCATCGTCGTCAACCTTACCATCGTCTCCGTGCACGTACCCCGAGGTACGAACTTGTTCCCCACCTTTCATATTGTTATGTGTGTACTTGTGTATATGTCAGTAGGACATTAGTATTGCTCTATGATTGTTAGCTGATATCGGACCCTGAGTCGGTGAACCCAACTCGCATACGTATATGTACGTGTGCGGGTATATTATTAATTGGTATCTATATCTATATATATTTAGTATATGTATTCGATGGGTATGCATATAAATTATTGGTTATATTACTATATAATTATATGGATATATATGTAATTAAATGCTAAGTAATAGTTATGACTAGATATGTATTTGCATTGTGCGACCCTAGGACACTGTGGACTATTCCGTGTTTACCTTGACTATGTTGACCCTAAAAACTTGTGAATTGACTGCCTTGCGTACATTGACGTACTGGCAATAGATGTGTTAGTTTGACTGTCTAATTGTGTGCAGTATTTGAAGACGCGGCACCCGCGTAATTCAACGCCCAAATTCACCGTGTTAGTTGACCCGTGTCACCCCTAGCGTACCCTCTGAGTCCAGTATATTTATAGTTGTGCATGTGATAGTGTAATGACTGATATTGTATTGTATTATATTATATGTACATAGGACCCATCGTATTGTTCTACGCGACTTCCGGAGCAGGTCATTGGGACTTTGCAGCTTTTTTGCCAGGCAAGTTGTCACGACCCACACCCGGATATTCGGGCACGAGTACGTGGGTACGTCCAGCCTACACCGTAGTGTCGGCGGTAGTACGCTGTCTAGATCATATTCACAGGTAATCTCTAGCTCATCCAAAATAAACGATACAAGGATAATAACAGGAAATAGGAATGCTAAGATTTCATAAACAAAATGTGACAACCAGATCCATAGTTTATTACAGAACCAGAATTTAAATCGGGGACAAACCCGATTACTAGGCTGAAAGAAAATAATAACAAACTGCTAACTACTCCTCAGAAGTAGCCTCCTGAGTAGGAACCGGCTCCTCAAAAGTATCACCTGCTACCTCATAGGGACCATAATAGGTGGGGGCATAGTCCTCATCATCGCCTAATATCAACGGATCCAGTCAAAAAAGGAGCAAAGTACACAATGCACAACAAAGATTAAACTAAATATTTATGACAAGTAGGAAAGAACTGACTAAACAATCACGATAAGAATATGCACAATAAGTAGTGAAATTAACTAAGAATTAAGCACTAAAAATCAGGAATATAAGTAAAACATGATTAATTGCTAGAAACCAGGGACATGAGTAAAACAGGGATATAATGAGACAAGAAAAATGCAACTGTAACAAGACTAGAAACTATGTGCGTGTAATTGTGTATTTAGAATACATAGTCGGCATGTAGGGGGTTATAAGGCTAATCAGGCCGTCATAGACGGCTATCAAACAATGAATAATCGAGTATCAGGCTGATGGTACAGTCGCGTACCAACAGCTATCAGACAATGACCGGGGGAAGGGTAAACCACATGCCTCCTAGTATTCTCCCTTCCGACACGAAAAGAAAGACAGAAAATCCAGTATTCTAACACTACGTGTAACATCCAATGGTGCTAGTAGATCAAGGAACTAATTATCACAATATAAAGAATAAACTTGAAGTGCAGGTACTTGCCTGATGTTTGGATCCAATTACAGTTTTATCCTCGGGAAATTTCTAGAAATGTGTCCAGATGCTGAAATAAATATTACCATCATGCTCAGAAGATATCAAATAGCTAGAAACGCCTGTCCTTGAGTCCAATTTGGAGACAAGGGCAAAAACGACAATTTTGGGTCAAAATGGGGTCCGCATGTGGGCCCGCTTTGCACTGAAAAACGTGTCAGGGTCAAAGGTCTCCAAATTTACCAAACTTAGTGTAAACAGGTCAGGAACGATGATACGAACCCAACGGAACTTCCAGAATTGGATTCCGATGAGCCGATCACAAAATCGCCCGTCGAGCGGGGCCTATGGGGCCTATGACACGCGATTTCGTCAACGTTCTCAGATTCGAACCAAACTTGGGTCACAGGACCAGCGTATCGCTAAGAGTCCGATGGTGCAAGTTTTTTTTCAATCTGACGTGTACACAGAAATTTAGGGCATGATTCAGAAAAGGCAGATACGGGGCGGTGTCCGCGGATACGCGTTGATCCCGGTGTGCACGCACACCCGAATCGACTTCTGCGAAATCCCACACGTCTGTATCAACGACGCGCACGTATCTGTGAAGACTGCACGCGACCAAGTCATCCCGTTTGGCGGGGCGTACCCAGTTCCGGGCTGAATCGGGTCATTATTTTTCCTGTTTTTGGATCGCGGTGTGCGGTCACCACAGGACGCGATGCCCCGAGCGGTTTGCTCGGGCACCGAGAGGGTCATGCAGGCTACGCGTTACAATTTACGGAATCAAAAATGGGGCAGCGAGGAGAAAGTTACGAGTACCTGAACAGGGCTCAGAAACCAGGGCTTTACTGTGTCCGACACGACACGAGGACACGGTGTCCTGTGTCCGACCTTAGGGTTAGGGTTCAGGGCTTCAGGGCGGAGCTGCGGCGGGGAGACCGGCCGGAGGGAGCCGGGGGCAGCGGGGCGGCGATGGCCGGAGGCTGGGGCGACGCGCGGGAGGCGGCGCGGCGGCCGGCGGAGCGGAGGCGGGCTGCTGCGGCTCGGCGGGGTTCTGTCGGGGCGCCGGAGGGGGCGGAGGAAGGAGGAGGAGAGGGGAGAAGGAGGAGGAGGCTGGGGCGGCTCACGGCGGTGCGGCGAGGAGGGCGGTGGCCGGAGGCGGAGCCCGTGGTGGTTCGTGGTGGTGGCGGGGTAGGCTAAGGCAAGCCGGGCTAGGGTTTATATAGGTGAGGGCGAGGGGAGAGGGCCGGACTAGGCGGCGGGTGAGGCAGAGGAGGGAAAGTCGTGGCGAGGGTCGAGGGGCGCTGGCCGGGCGGAGCGGCCGGCGGAAGCGGCTGGAGAAGCGGGCTAGGGCAGGGTCGTGGGGAGGGGGTGGTCAGGCGGGTCGCGGGTGCGGGTCGGGTGCGGGTGGACCCGACCCGACCCGTTAAGGCGGGTGGGCCGAACTGGGGTGGGTTGGGCCGGGGTTTGGGTTGGGCCGGGGTTTGGAAAAATAAATAATTAATTAAATAAATAAATAAATAAATAACTAATTAATTAATTAATATAATAGTTTTTAGGTGTTTTAAAAATTGGTCCGGGGCCCAATAAATTCCAGAAAAATTATCCTAAGTCCAGTTTTTCATTTTACACCAAAAAATATTATTTCTATAATATTTTAATATCATTTATTATCAATTAAAAATCATTTAATAATTAAAATCCTGATTTTAATTACAGAAAATTCCAGAAAATTGTGAAAAATCCAAGTTTAATATTTTTGAAGAATCAGGGGTTTACAATCTACCCAACTTATAAGAATTTCGTCCTCGAAATTAAAATATGGTAGGGTTCTCTCTATCCAATCTCACTTGATTACAGTTTAAAGGATTCCTCTCAAATGAACATTGCGGTCTCTACCCAACTTAGAATTTACCCATCTATCCTCTAAGGCTATACAACTAGTAAAGCTATTAATTATGGTATTGAATCCTTAAGTCTTTAACACCAAACACCTCACCTATGGTATTCCCTTAATCATGTATAAAATGATCATCATCAATGTGACCGGTCTGTGGGGTATATCTAGTACTATCTATATATCAAACGTATACCAAGCACAAGATTTCGTCTTTCCGAAATAAGGGAAGATGAGGATCAATAATAAAGGGTTCAAGGGCGAGGTGATAGAACAGAGGTATAGGGATAAAGGCGTTTAAAGAATTCTAATGGGAATTGTCAAGCGGTTATGGATTGAAATTCTATTCTGGTAATTATTTGTTCGCATGCTCGTATTAGTACAGTTATGTAACTGATACGATATGCTCGGACATATTTAGGGGGCAAGTATACTAGTCAACTATATATCTCAATCCACGTAAAGTAGTCGTGCGAAGTGCGAATCAAAATGCACTAAGGTTGATCAGACCGTAATACACTGATTCTGAATAGACACTTGTATTAGTGGGGTTGATCATGCCTCACTAACACATATGTCATGAACAAGCCTGATAAAGAGTAAGCTTGCAAAACTAGGCTATAGAATAGCAGCATAAGTCAAGTACAGCAAAATTAAGTGCGCTAGATGATGATGAAAGGAGGTACAAATTATTTAAGTTCACAAAATAACACACAATAAGCACAATAACAAAAAACTCTACAATAGTTATCAAATATAAAAGCATACCAGGTTATTAGCAAGTTCAAAATTTCTAGGTTGGGGCTGAGGTCACGAACCAATAGGCACGAGCTAACACAAGACTATAAACGGATAACTATGAATCACTTACGCGCATTAGCTACTCCACGAGTCTGCGCGTTCTCCACGGTCATCACGTAAGCTTGTCCGCGTCCTTGAGGTGGTGCCCTCTGCTGCGCTGCTGGGGCCTGGCCTGAATTGGAACTTTTTGTGCAGCTGTGCGTCCTTGAGCAGCAGGACAGTCCTTCATTTGATGTGCTGCTGATCCACAATATAGACAGGCACCTAGCCTCTTTCTACAATCCTGCCAAGTATGACCTTGTTTTTGACAATAGCCACAAGTGGGAGCTTGTTGGTTCTGTCCTTGAGTTGGATTCATCTGTGGTCGCTTTACAGCTCTTTCCTGTTATGCTTGGTCTGGTGCTGACGCATACGGCCGCTTCTGGATGGACTCGATCCTTGTGGTGCACTCCACAGGTCGTGCTGCAGTAAGAACGTCCTAGTCGAAGGTAATTGCATTTGAACTGCTTAGCTTCCGTGACTCCGAGCTAATTCTGTCGATGAAGTTCTTCGCTTGGTTTTGCTGAGCTTCTTGTTGAACCTTTTGATAGGCTTGCATCATCACGTAGAACATTCGGAACATTTGTTGTTCGTCCATAGGCTGTCCTAGTGGAAAGGAAGGTATCGGTGGAGTAGACTGCGTCGATGGTGGAACGTCATCTTGATGGATTCTCGAGGCAGGCTGACTTGCTTGACTGCACTGTGATGATTGGCCTTCACCAATTGGTGTCACATCGTCTTCGTGGGTACCCATAACGCCTTATGGTATTTCTGCATGAGCCTCGTTGCTGGCTTGTGGGTCCATTTTCCTGCATCCAAAATAAACAATAAGAGGCGCACAGGAATCAAGGCAGGACGCAAGTCAAGAAATTAATTCAAATTCGATATGGATGTCAAGAACGTTTCAAGCAAGTGGATGAGATCCTAAAACTTATCCTATTCTTATTGTAGGCCTGTTCGGTCCCTAAGTTAAAACCGAACAATTTAGTCGTTGACCTGTATGGGCCACCATAAAAATGTGTCACGACCCGCACCCGGATATTCGGGCACGAGTACGTGGGTACGTCCAGCCTACGCCGCAGTGTCGGTGGTAGTACGCTGTCTAGATCATATTCACAGGTAATCTCTAGCTCATCCAAAATAAACGATACAAGGATAATAACAGGAAATAGGAATGCTAAGATTTCATAAACAAAATGTGACAACCAGATCCATAGTTTATTACAGAACCAGAATTTAAATCGGGGACAAACCCGATTACTAGGCTGAAAGAAAATAATAACAAACTGCTAACTACTCCTCAGAAGTAGCCTCCTGAGTAGGAACCGGCTCCTCAAAAGTATCACCTGCTACCTCATAGGGACCATAATAGGTGGGGGCATAGTCCTCATCATCGCCTAATATCAACGGATCTAGTCATGAAAGGAGCAAAGTACACAATGCACAACAAAGATTAAACTAAATATTTATGACAAGTAGGAAAGAACTGACTAAACAATCACGATAAGAATATGCACAATAAGTAGTAAAATTAACTAATAATTAAGCACTAAAAATCAGAAATATAAGTAAAACATGATTAATTGCTAAAAATCAGGGACATGAGTAAAACAGGGATATAATGAGACAAGAAAATGCAACTGTAACAAGACAAGAAACTATGTGTGTGTAATTGTGTATTTAGAATACATAGTCGGCATGTAGGGGGTTATAAGGCTAATCAGGCCGTTATAGACGGCTATCAAACAATAAATAATCGAGTATCAGGCTGATGGTACAGTCGCGTACCAACAGCTATCAGACAATGACCGGGGGAAGGGTAAACCACATGCCTCCTAGTATTCTCCCTCCCGACACGAAAAGCAAGACATGAAATCCAGTATTCTAACACTACGTGTAACATCCAATGGTGCTAGTAGAGAAAGGAACTAATTATCACAATATAAAAAATAAACTTGAAGTGCAGGTACTTGCCTGATGTTTGGATCCAATTACAGTTTTATCCTCAGGAAATTTCCAGAAATGTGTCCAGATGCTGAAATAAATATTACCATCATGCTCAGAAGATATCAAATAGCTAGAAACGCCTGTCCTTGAGTCCAATTTGGAGACAAGGGCAAAAACGATAATTTCGGGTCAAAACGGGGTCCGCATGTGGGCCCGCTTTGCACCGAAAAATGTGTCAGGGTCAAAGGTCTCCAAATTCACCAAACTTAGTGTCAACAGGCCAGGAACGATGATATGAACCCAACAGAACTTCCAGAATTGGATTCCGATGAGCCGATCACAAAATCGTCCGTCGAACGGGGCCTGTTGGGGCCCACGACACGCGATTTCGTCAACGTTCTCAGAATCGAACCAAACTTGGGTCACAGGACCAGCGTATCGCTACGAGCCCGATGCACGCACACCCGAATCGACTTCTGCGAAATCCCACACGTCTGTATCAACGACGCCCACGTATCTGTGAAGACCGCGTGCGACCAAGTCGTCCCGTTTGGCGGGGCATACCCAGTTCCAGGGTAAATCGGGTCGTTGTTTTTCCTGTTTTTGGATCGCAGTATGCGATCACCACAGGACGCGATGCCCCGAGCGGTTTGCCCGGGCACCGAGAGGGTCATGCAGGCTACGCGTTACAATTTACAGAATCAAAAACGGGGCAGCGAGGAGAAAGTTACGAGTACCTGAACAGGGCTCAGAAACCGGGGCTTTACTGTGTCCGACACGACACGAGGACACGGTGTCCTGTGTCCGACCTTAGGGTTAGGGTTCAGGGCTTCAGGGCGGAGCTGCGGCGGGTAGACCGGCCGGAGGGAGCCGGGGGCAGCAGGGCGGCGATGGCCGGAGGCTGGGGCGACGCGCGGAAGGCGGCGCGGCGGCCTGCGGAGCGGAGGCGTGCTGCTGCTGCGGCTCGGCGGGGTTCTGTCGGGGCGCCGGAGGGGGCGGAGGAAGGAGTAGGAGAGGGGAGAAGGAGGAGGAGGCTGGGGCGGCTCACGGCGGCGCGGCGAGGAGGGCGGTGGCCGGAGGCGGAGCCGGTGGTGGTTCGTGGTGGTGGCGGGGTGTAAGCCCCCTGATTTTCAGAAATTATTAAATTGGACTTTTTGCAATTTTCTGGAATTTTCCGGAATTTTTTCTGTAAATAAAACCTAGGCTCTTAGTAATTAAATAATTTTTATTTTGCTGTTAATTGCTATTAAAATATTATGAAAATATGATTGATTGGTGTAAAATAGAAAACTGGACTTAGGGTAATTTTTCTGGATTTTATTAGGCCTCTGACCTATTTTTAAATGCCTAAAAACTACTTTTAAACTAATTAAATTAATAAATTATTTTTATTTATTATTATTATTATTATTATTTTTTGTTTAGGCCCGGCCCGGCCGAGTGGGCCGAGCCCAGTAGCCCAGCCCAGCCACCCTAGCGGGTCGGGCGGGTCCGCCCACCCGGAACCCGCCGCCCGACCCGACCCGGCTACACCCATCTCCCCCATCACCCCCACGCACAGACCCCCGCGGATCCCGGCCGCGTTTTCCGGCCACGTCGCCGGAGAACCGCCCTCGCTCTGCTCCACGACCCCACGTCCCTCTCAGCGCCGCCTAACCCGCCACGACCCGCCTGAGCCTCCCCTATTTATAATCCCCTCTCCCTTCTCCCTCCTCCCTCACTTTCGCCTAGCCTGAACCCTAGCTCCGGCAACGCCCCGACTCCGGCAGCCCTCTCCACCTCGACCCCACGTCCTCCTCCCTCAGCCGCAAGTGCCCGGAACCCGCCGTCCAGCGCCTCCCCCTCTCCAGAATCCTCCTCCGCCTCCTCCATTTCCTCCGCCCGCCTCCGGTGACCCCACGTCCTCCTCCCTCAGCCGCAAGTGCAAAGCGGGCCCACTGGTGGACCCCATTTTGGCCCAAAATTACCATTTTTGTCCTTGTCTCCAAATTGGACCCAAGGACAGGCGTTCCTAGCTATTTGACACCTTCTGAGCGTGATGGTACTGTTTATTTCAGCTTTCGGGGACATCTCTGGAAATTTCCGAGAACAGGACCGTAGTGGAATCCAAACACCAGGCAAGTGTACCTCGCCAAAACTTGCAGTCTTTGCTAAATATTCCTTGGCTTAGTTATACATCAGAGGGCAAGTATACCTTGCCAACTTGACAGTCTTGTTGCATATTTCCTTGTTTTATTTATAACTGTTGTACATGCTTAACCTAGGACCGTGTGACGTACTTAGTGTCCGATCATAGTCGGGTGCCAACACCGTACGCGGTGTTGGGTACGTCATCTAGAGATGGACATTCGATACCCTTTACTCTCTAGTACTTGTCTTATCAAGTACGTTACAACCCAGGACACTTGACACTATGTATTGACAGAATCTTCCTGAGATATTCGTGGTGATTCTGTATAGGATACAGGACTTGACAAAGATGTTTTATTTATAGACAATATGACTTGTGCATTAGCTATGATCCCGCTTGACATGGACATGAGACGTTATGGTCATGTTATGCGTGATTACATTGGGTGGGGAGAGACACACAGGCTACAGGCTGATCATATATATATCCACTATTATTGTGAGGTCGTAGACTCTCCAGCAGAGCTAGACCCTTTACTTGTTATCACATATATATATATCCACTACTATTGTGAGGTTGTAGACTCTCCAGCAGAGCTAGACCCTTTACTGGTTATTACTGCTACCAGCTCCCCGACACAGAGCTTGTAGCGGTCTCAGCCTGAGTACTAGTGATGCTCTCACTTGCATATCACGTAGATGGTTACATAGTTTACCCCATTGTTTATTTATTTACTTGCACTGCATTTATTTGGCTTGTATTATCTGTACCTTGCTATGTCCCCTGAGGACCTGGATCCGGATTATGTCCCCAGGTTTAGCTGAGGAGCATTATCTCGAGGTCTACGGGACAGGAGCTGAAGTTGTAGCAGGACTTGATACTGGAGCAGAACCGAACCCCGAGGACGAGGTGACTGCTGAAGACTTTTCCTGAGTACCTGATTTCGTACTCAGTATTTACTTTATGTTAGACTCTTTTGTTCCTGGTCTGTTGAACCAGTGTATTCAGACTTATGTCGGATTGTTTCTCCGACTGACTTGTTGAGACTTGTTGATGATTTCCATTTCATTATGCAGTTGATTTCATTTATCTTGTGGATGAGATTAGGGTGGCATATTGCGGTAGGCCTTATTTTACAGCTTAAGTGCGCCCTGATGGATCCATTAAATTGGGTTGTCCATCGGTGCGTACTGCTGGCCATTGCCATGTATCCAGTCCCTCGGTATTTTGGGACTGGGGCGTGACATGGTTTTTGTGGTAGCCCATGCAGGTCATCGACTAAATTGTTCGGTTTTAACTCAGGGACCGAACAGGCCTGCAATTAAGATATGATAAGTTTAGGATCTCATCCACTTGCTTGAAACGTTCTTGATATCCATATCGACTTTGAATTAATTTCTTGAATTGCATCCTGCTTGATTCATGTGCTTCCCTATTAGTTTCTTGAGTATAGCCTCTCTTAGAATATATAAGTCATGTTGTTACATGATAAGTAGGGTAACCTTCCTATTAAGAGTACAACTAGGATATTGACACACCCCTAAGTAGAACGCTTAATCAACCCTAGCGTCTCTCACCTATAGAATAATTTACCATTATTTCTTGTTAAAGTCATGAATGACCTAAGAAGTAGTATAGGCACTGCTAAGAGCTAGTTAGCGAGTGGACCCTAATGTTGACCCCGGTCTTGAGGAACCAATAGAAATCCGAGATTTAATGTTAGGACTGAACCTAATGTGCATAGTGAGATAGTGTTAGGATATAGGTTCGTGTCGTGATATTAGCAGACAGTACCCTAGAAAGCCCAGAGCAATGTATAGAATATTTTCCTAATCATACCTCAAACCTAGCAACTAGCATACCACTTTCCCTTAGAAAATCATGATGCTATCTAGAGCCCCTATCCTAATTTCATATATTGCTCCTCTGCGACCATAGCGCTCTTTAGAGTGCGACGACTGATTATATTTCTTCTCTTCATCTTTCAACTCGTGCCAACTAACCCTTCTGATTATAGACCAAGTGACTTTATTCTATACTAGGATATATATATAGCTTGCTAGGATTAAAGCTGTAGTCTTGAATTTAAAATTTTGTGCTTGGTAGTTAGAGTTCGATAAGTTTGAGTTAATCTTGTAGATTGTGACCCGATGATTACCCCTTATTGTTAAATCACGTAAATTGTACCCCCATCTCGATACAAGTTATATTCCCTTTCCCTTGAGACTAGTAACCTTTCCATTCTCGCTATTGACACATGTTCTATGAGCACTATGATTAAGACTTAAGGTGACCCTTACCTATATAATGCAATAGGAGACCATAATAAGTACCAAGATCTTTCCTCATATACCCTAATAAGAGTTTCTATTCTATTTTACATGTACAAGGTTATTTGCAGGATCCTCTTAAATTCTTATAAGTTGGGTAGTATGCTTCACAACCTAGTACCACATAGTCCACTTGACCCATCGAGATAGTGTAATTGAATGACATTAATTGTATGCTAGCATAAGACGACAGTGTTTATTCAGACAATAGAATTTAGAGGTTCTTGCCCTGTTTGGTCGACTAGCGACTTAGACAAGGAAGTTGTATGATAACTGTAGAGATTGTATAGTCTTAACTTCTTGTGGACTCAAAATATGCTGTGACTTCTTTCATCATGATCTAGCGTATTTATGTTTCACAACTACCTTGACTTATGCTGCTATTCTATAGCCTAGTTTTGCAAGCTTATTCTTTATCGAGCTTGTTCATGACAAACGTATTATTGGGGAGGCCCACAATAATACATTTCAGAATCAGTGTATTAAGGTCTAGCTAACCTTAGTGTGCTTGATTCGCCCTTCGTAACGCTACTTTACGTGGATTGAGATATGTAGTAATTAGTAGACGAATATACTTGCTCTAGACATGTCTGACATATCGTATCGGTTACATAACTGTGCTAATACGAGCAGTCGAACAAAGGATTACCAAAATAGGATTTCAATCCACAACAGCTTTGACAATTCCTATTTGGATTCTTTAAACGCCTTGATCCCGATACTTCTATTCTATTACGCTGCCCTTGAACTCTTTATTATTGGCCACCGTCTTCCGTTATTTCGGAAAGACGAAACCTTGTGCTTGGTAAAGTTTGATATGCAGAGAGTACTGGATATACCCCATAGGCCGATCACATAATTGAGGATTATTCTTCCGTAATTAAGGACGTATCATCTATGATATAATCGACATTGAAGTTTTGAGGATTGAATTACATGAGTAAATAAATCAAGGAATATTTTCTTAAAGTATATAGCCTTATGTGATAGATGGATAAATTCCAAGTTGGGTAGTAGTGCATTGTCAACTCGGAGGAAATTTCTTTTAGATTATGATCGAGTAAGATTAGATTGGAAGAGATTTAAGCCATTTTTAAATTTTGAGAATTTTAGAAGAATGACTAAGATGATGAGGATCAATGAATTTTAAAATCTTGATATTGAGGACCCCATATGTATACCTTAAGTACATGATTTAAATTTTGAATAATGAAAGTAAAATCATCAATTGGAGTTTAGAGGATAAAAATGTAGAATTTCAGACTTGAACATTGGTGGACTGCATTTAAATTATTTTTTAATTTGATGATTTAAATTAAGAATTAAAATTTGATGGTTGGACTACCTATTTGAAATATTGAGGATGTGAATGGAATTTAAAAAGTTGAAGAATACAAAAAATTATAAGTGAAAATAGGAATAATATTGGACTCGAATTACTTCTAGAGGAGATTATGATAGTTGGAGATCGTGAGGTACAATTTGATATGGGTTATTTAAATCTTGAGGATATTATTTGGATTTGGATATTGATGATTTGGAAAAGTGAGAAGAGATTACAATAGGTTGAATTTTGATTTGAACAATGATTATCTTAATTTTGAAATGATCGCGATAGATTTGAATAGATTTTGTTATTTAAATTTTTGGAAGAGATTGTGATTGATGTACCTTATGTACGAATGTGAAGGATTTAACAAATCATGCCTTATTTTAATTTCAAGGACGAAATTTTTATAAGTTGGGTAGATTGTAAGCCCCCTGATTTTCAGAAATTATTAAATTGGACTTTTTGCAATTTTCTGGAATTTTTCGGAATTTTTTCTGTAAATAAAACCTAGGCTCTTAGTAATTAAATAATTTTTATTTTGCTGTTAATTACTATTAAAATATTATGAAAATATGATTTTATGGTGTAAAATAGAAAACTGGACTTAGGGTAATTTTTCTGGATTTTATTGGGCCTCTGACCTATTTTTAAATGCCTAAAAACTATTTTTAAACTAATTAAATTAATTAATTGTTTTTATTTATTATTATTATTATTATTATTATTATTTTTAGTTTAGGCCCGGCCCGGCCCGGCCCGGCCCAGTGGGCCGAGCCCAGTAGCCCAGCCCAGCCACCCTAGCGGGCCGGGCGGGTCCGCCCAACCGGAACCCGCCGCCCGACCCGACCCGGCTACACCCATCTCCCCCATCACCCCCACGCACAGACCCCCGCGGATCCCGGCCGCGTTTTCCGGCCACGTCGCCGGAGAACCGCCCTCGCTCTGCTCCACGACCCCACGTCCCTCTCAGCGCCGCCTAACCCGCAACGACCCGCCTGAGCCTCCCCTATTTATAATCCCCTCTCCCTTCTCCCTCCTCCCTCACTTTCCCCTAGCCTGAACCCTAGCTCCGGCAACGCCCCGACTCCGGCGGCCCTCTCCACCTCGACCCCACGTCCTCCTCCCTCAGCCGCAAGTGCCCGGAACCCGCCGTCCAGCGCCTCCCCCTCTCCAGAATCCTCCTCCGCCTCCTCCATTTCCTCCGCCTCCTCCATTTCCTCCGCCCGCCTCCGGTGACCCGACCGACGTCCCCCACGGCCGGCACCGCCCTCACCCGAGCCCGGCGACGCCACCCAGCCTCCCTCCGGCCACCGCAGTTCAGCACGACGTCAGCCCTAGGCCGGACACGGTCGACCGGACACAGCAGCTCGCGGACACGTGGACTCGTCCAGGACACGGAACGCGTGTCGGACACCGAAACCCTAGATTCGAAGGGCCAGTTCAGGTACTCGTATCTCGCACCCTGTATCTCCGATTTCGATTCTGTAAATTGCGTTGCGAAGCCTGTATGACCCTCTCGGTGCCCGGACAAACCGCTCGGGGCATCGCGTCCTGTGGTGATCGCACACCGCGATCCAAAAACAGGAAAAACCCGACCCTGTTTCACCCCGGAACTGAGTATGCCCCGCCAAACGGGACGACTTGGTCACGTGCGGTCTTCACAGATACGTGCACGCCGTCGATACGGACGTGTGGAATTTCGCGGAAGCTGATTCGAGTGTGCGTGCACACCGGAATCAACGCGTATCCGCGGACATCGCCCCGTATCTGTCTTTTCTGCAATTCACCCTAACTTCGTGCACACACGTCGGATCGAGACGAAACTTGCGCCATCGGACTCGTAGCGATACGCTGGTCCTGTGGGTCAAGTTTGGTTCGATTCTGAGAACGTTGACAAAATCGCGTGTCGTGGGCCCCACAGGCCCCGCTCGACGGGCGATTTTATGATCGGCTCATCGGAATTCAAATCTGAAAGTTTCGTTGGGTTCGTATCAGCCTTCCTGACCTGTTGACACTAAGTTTGGTGAATTTGGAGACCATTGACTCGGACACGTTTTTCGGTGCAAAGCGGGCCCACCGGTGGATCCCGTTTTGGCCCGAAATTACCGTTTTTGCCCTTGTCTCCAAATTGGATCCAAGGACAGGCATTCCTAGCTATTTGACACCTTCTGAGCATGATGGTACTGTTTATTTCAGATTTCGGAGACATCTCTGGAAATTTCCGAGAACAGGACCGTAGTGGAATCCAAACACCAGGCAAGTGTACCTCGCCAAAACTTGCAGTCTTTGCTAAATATTCCTTGGCTTAGTTATACATCAGAGGGCAAGTATACCTTGCCAACTTGACAGTCTTGT
The DNA here is from genome assembly GCA_036927795.1 of Iris macrosiphon. Lineage (NCBI taxonomy): Eukaryota > Viridiplantae > Streptophyta > Magnoliopsida > Asparagales > Iridaceae > Iris > Iris macrosiphon. The sequence continues at coordinate 16,604,682 of JAYESA010000004.1, forward strand.
TGCATATTTTCTTGTTTTATTTATAACTGTTGTACATGCTTAACCTAGGACCGTGTGACGTACTTAGTGTCCGATCATAGTCGGGTGCCAATACCGTACGCGGTGTTGTGTACGTCATCTAGAGATGGACATTCGATACCCTTTACTCTCTAGTACTTGTCTTATCAAGTACGTTACAACCCAGGATACTTGACACTATACATTGACAGAATCTTCCTGAGATATTCGTGGTGATTCTGTATAGGATACAGGACTTGACAGAGATGTTTTATTTATAGACAATATGACTTGTGCATTAGCTATGATCCTGCTTGACATGGACATGAGACGTTATGGTCATGTTATGCGTGATTACATTGGGTGGGGAGAGACACACAGGCTACAGGCTGATCATATATATATCCACTATTATTGTGAGGTCGTAGACTCTCCAGCAGAGCTAGACCCTTTACTTGTTATCATATATATATATATCCACTACTATTGTGAGGTTGTAGACTCTCCAGCAGAGCTAGACCCTTTACTGGTTATTACTGCTACCAGCTCCCCGACACAGAGCTTGTAGCGGTCTCAGCCTGAGTACTAGTGATGCTCTCACTTGCATATCACGTAGATGGTTACATAGTTTACCCCATTGTTTATTTATTTACTTGCACTGCATTTATTTGGCTTGTATTATCTGTACCTTGCTATGTCCCCTAAGGACCTGGATCCGGATTATGTCCCCAGGTTTAGCTGAGGAGCATTATCCCGAGGTCTACGGGACAGGAGCTGAAGTTGTAGCAGGACTTGATACTGGAGCAGAACCGAACCCCGAGGACGAGGTGACTGCTGAAGACTTTTCCTGAGTACCTGATTTCGTACTCAGTATTTACTTTATGTTAGACTCTTTTGTTCCTGGTCTGTTGAACCAGTGTATTCAGACTTATGTCGGATTGTTTCTCCGACTGACTTGTTGAGACTTGTTGATGATTTCCATTTCATTATGCAGTTGATTTCATTTATCTTGTGGATGAGATTAGGGTGGCATGTTGTGGTAGGCCTTATTTTATAGCTTAAGTGCGCCCTGATGGATCCATTAAATTGGGTTGTCCATCGGTGCGTACTGTTGGCCATTGCCACGTGTCTAGTCCCTCGGTATTTTGGGACTGGGGCGTAACACGGGGTAGGCTAAGGCAGGCCGGGCTAGGATTTATATAGGTGAGGGCGAGGGGAGAGGGCCGGGCTAGCCGGCGGGTGAGGCGGAGGAGGGGAAGTCGTGGCGAGGGTCGAGGGGCACTGGCCGGGTGGAGCGGCGGGCGGCGCGGCCGGCGGAAGCGGCGGGAGAAGCGGGCTAGGGCAGGGTCGTGGGGAGGGGGTGGTCAGGCGGGTCGCGGGTGCGGGTCGGGTGCGGGTGGACCCGACCAGACCCGTTAAGGCGGGTGGGCCGAACTGGGCTGGGCTGGGCCGGGATTTGGGTTGGGCCGGGGTTTGGAAAAATAAATAAATAATTAAATGAATAAATAAATAAATAACTAATTAATTAATATAATAGTTTTAGGTGTTTTAAAAATAGGTCCGGGGCCCAATAAATTCCAGAAAAATTACCCTAAGTCCAATTTTTCATTTTACACCCAAAAATATTATTTCCATAATATTTTAATATCATTTATTATCAATTAAAAATTATTTAATAATTAAAACCCTGATTTTAATTACAGAAAATTTCCAGAAAATTCCAAAAAATTGTGAAAAATTCAAGTTTAATATTTTTGAAGAATCAGGGGTTTACACAAGTATACCTTGCCATTGTACTGTTATTCTTATTTCATATGTTTGCATGCATCTTTATTTTCTGTCATTAGTTCATATGTTTTAACTGCTATATAAATGCGCGTCCAAGGAAACTTGGGTTCAACGACGGTATCGTCGTGATTGTTTTTATTATGTATATGCATTGACCTTGTTTATGAGACCACCCTATTATCATGAAGCATCATTAGGTTCATTGGCCGTGACACAGCTGTTATACGAGTGTGAGTCTCATATAGATCACGGACTGCGTGACAGGTCTGGCCTCCTGTACGTATGGGCCGTGCGTTAGGGATAACTGCTGATATAAACTTTGTATGCTAGTAGACCTGGTAGTTATTTAGAGGTATTATCGTGTCATATATATGGCATGCTTAGAGCATGGGGTGGGGAGAACAACAAGTAAGGCATTTGGGCTCCTTTGTACTTTTTCTCTTGTGAGCCCGGATTCTCCGTCGGAGAAACGGGTGGTCATGACCACTATATATTATATATTATCAGGCGGCCTCTGCCGTTCAAAAGACGACATACTTTTTAGGCCCCTGGATCTCCAAGAGAACCATGCCAATCCCATTTTAGCCAGATAGTCCACTTGTTGGAAAGTTGTTCTCAAACTGCATTCACTTAGAAGGTTAGATGACCACATTGGATATTTATTTCAGTACTTAATTGGCATGCTTCTATGTATCTTGTTATGTCCCTCTGAGGACCTGGTCCTTTTCCAGGTGTAGATGTTCATGAGTATTCGCAGGAGCGCAGATCCAGACTGGTTACTTATATTTCGAGGATGTCTTTTCTTCGGGCCTAGTGATTATTGGTGATGTACTTATTGTTGTGTTTGTTTTTATATTCCAGTTCGGTAGTGGATTTGTTTCCATCCGACTATCCTCTTTTGATACTTCATATTGTGATCTAGTATATAGATATTGGTTATTTATTTATATTAATTTTCTGTGGATGAGATTTAGACTATACCATGTGACTTGTGATAGTTTTTATCACTTGTGGATTTATCATTCATAATATAGCGTACGTATGCGTTATGGTTTCCATATATTGGAGTGCCATAACCATACGGCTGGCATGCTTACGTGTCCTAGTCCTACGTATTTTGGGACTAGGGCGTGACAGACACTAAGTAGATAGTGAATACAAACATTTATATGGTGATCTTTCTACTTGAATCCTCGATTTATTTCAAGGCAGAGGTATGACATGTTAAGAAAAAACTGTAAAGCAGGTTAAGCATGCAAGCATTCAACTCAAGCAAATATACAAGCATATATATATGCAACTCAAAGAAAACTATATATATATGCAACTCAAAGAAAACTAACATGTAAACCATTCTACTCAAACCCAAACAACGCGTGAACCTATTAAACCATAATCTAAGCCTCAATATTCATCCTCAAACTATGCCACAATCCAAGCCTTACTAATCCAATCTTGATACGCACACTCTTGCCTGAGACAAGGTAGCCGCTGCTTACACGAAAATCACAAACCAAACCAAAAAAAAGCAAACCAACTCTTATCTATATGAAGTCACTGGCCAAGCCATAAAGGACTAATCAACTGCAGTTCTATCCGATCCAGCGTTGAGTAGCTAGCCCGTCTAGTCGTATTGAACTACCGGTACCACACCCAAGACACGTTATCATTTGTCTTCTCCATGGTCGAACGGTCCCGGTGCCCCGGAGCATATACCGTTCGAGGAAACCAAACCCTGTGCGCAACAGGTTGTCCGTGACCAATACAAACACCAAGTAGGTATGACAAGAGAATCGAGCCTTCTCGCCCCACCAAACTTTATTTGCCTCATTCTATCCAATTATCCATAATCATTCTCCAACAATAGCCCAAGACACCATCTCAAGTTATCCCCATTGGTATTATGCCGCTTCTCGACACAGTGTTCCAATTGGTGCAACATCTCTTGCTCCGAAAACTGCATGGCACAATGCCCCAACAGTGGCACAATGCCCTCACCGATGTAGTTGTCTGATTTTAAACCATAACTGCACGCTTTGCTTGACAAAGTGCCCAACTTGATACTCGTGCACGGATGCACGCTCGCTCGTCCCCCCGAAGTGCCTCGATGTTCCAACCAAGATGATCCGCCCAAGCTCCAACTGTCCAAACGTAAGACCAACTCAAGCCACAAATCATATCCAACCAAACGACGCATACTTTATGCACGCCACAGTGTAGTGATTCCAATATTCCAATCCAAGTGTTTAAGCCTTTACGTGTATTCCATATTATTAGGCATGAAGGAGTAGTGGAGAAGGGACAGAGCCCAGTCACCAAGTTTGATTTTGTTAAGAACCCTGCCTTGCCGATACGGCCGATCCCTTGTACTCGTTGTTCGATGCAAAGCACAATCTACTCAATTGGTATAACCGTGCGAGCAGGCTGTGATCTCCAATCGGACTAAGAAAGACGACATTATCGTTCCAATTCTGCTATCCCAGTACTGCTCTAAACGAACACCTAAATCCATATAACGACGCCCGTAATCTGCACATAAAACTAACTCAAATCAATACTTGCTCCAAAATCCCACAAATCAAAATATAACCAGCTATTGCCTCATTCAATCCGACTCAGCATAATGCACTATGCGGTTGTGGGGCATTACATAATATATCACTTAGAATCAGGTTCCTCCTTGATCCAAACTAGTATCCATTCCTTACTCGCATGTCGCTTGTCTAATACATAACTTTGCTCCATGCAACTCATATTTTTCTGATCCAGACTCAGCATCTCGCTCGCGTTGAACACTCGCACAAATTTTATATTCCTACATCCTCCTTGTAGCTCAATTTAAATTCCTCATATCGCTTAGTTTAAATCATACACATATTTAAGGCATTCCTGAAATACATGCATTTCAACTGTGCTTAGCGATAGCGAATTTGGACAAGTTACAAGGGTATCTTTATGTCCGAGGCATTCATTCACTTCACTCTTGACTGAACCAAATCTTGATATTCATCCCAACACGTTCGCACAAGCGCTATTCTCAAATACGATAATTTTTTACTAACGATCTTCCCACCTGACTCAAATCAGTTTATGTTCTAACTTGTAATGCCCCGCTTCTAGCGGTTTACTTATGAAACACTTGTTACTTTGACTCGGTTGAGAATTGAGTCTCGGGGAAACCTTTTGGCCAAATCAAACACGGATGAAATATAATAAACCCTTGAAACTGATGGAACGACTTGTATTAAAATGATTCCAAGAGTTTTCGTTGGTTGTTTTGCTGCTTGGTTTTGTATTGCCTTATATTTTGCCTTGCTTTCGATGACTTGGTTTTCATGATTCTCTTTTCTCGCTTGTGCATTCTAAGAGTAGTACAACTAAGCCGCCGTACTACCATGACATCGTACTTGTTGCGAAGCTCGACCTGTATGGGCTACCACTAAAAATGTGTCACGACCCGCACCCAATATAGGGGCATGAGTACGTGGGTACGTCCAGCCTACGCCGCAGCATCGGTGGTAGAACGTTGTCTAGGTCACAATACTAGCTAATCAATCTCAAACGAATATCCAACTCCATAAGGAGACACAGATATCACAATATAATATGGAAACACTCAATCACAGAAACTAAAGCACGATGAGATATCAAAGAAAATAAATAAATACAACACAAGTATAAACAACAAAATAGTCTAACTTGCAAACAATAGCATCCAATCTCCAAGTATGCCGAAAACAAGTCTTCTAAGTCGTTGACTGGAAAAATATTTCCAGTCAGGATGGAGCAAAGTACAAGCACTAACAGCAGTTCCATGTATATTGACAAAAACTATAATACAGTGTAAAGAAATACAAGATGGATATAAATACTGGCAAAAAGAAATACTGGAGATGATAAAATACTGGAAATAGAAATACTGGAGAGCATATATCATCATCAATGGTACAACTAACAATGAACAGAAATACATGTGCATGCTAGAACAATGAACTAGAATATAAGTGAATACTAGAACAATAACTAGAACATAGAGAAATGCTAGATCAATAAACTAGAGATACATGTAGAGACTATCTAGCTAAGTGTGTGAAACATCAGCATATCATATGATCGGCTTGGGACTGATCAGGCTTGTTACATATGATTAGCTATGATTCATGTAAGGTCAGGCTAACCATCCGGATAGCTATGATGCGAGCAATAGTCAGGCTAATCACATGTAATAGGCTATGAGGCATGTAATGGTCAGGCTGCACCGACGTGAGGTGTGGGTGAGCTATGATGCATGTAGAGTTGGGTATAATCACATAATCTACTAATATTTCCCCGTCCCCAGCTAGCACGATGGATCCCAATCACGACTCCTCGTGACAGGTCTCAATGATGCCAACTCGTGTATCCACAATATCAGAATTATGTACGCTATACAACTAGAATCTTAGAGATGATCAACATAATAAAAACTGTCAGAGAATGTACTCGCTTGTGGTCCTCTGCTGGAAATACCAATGTTCTATTTTCGAGGTCTTGTCTGAATAATCCAACAGTCCTATAGACATTATTTAATAATAATACAGAATCAGTCGATACACTAACATATACACAGTCATAAATATATTGAACTCAGAGACTACGCTAGGGGATACTGGTCAACTAGCTGGGTCGAATGTGCGTCTAACTGCACGGGTGTCACGTCCTCAAATGATGTGCATAATCAGACAGTAAATCACTAACATATGTCTCGCTAGTACGTCAATGTACATAAGGCAGTCAACTCATAATTATCAGGGCCACATGATCAATGTAAATACGGGATCTCCATAATTAATACTAGGGCATACAGTACATATACAAATATGTTCATAACTAGTATTAGTAGTTAATTACTTATATATAAATATACACATCTATATTTTTATATCTATATCAACTAATATTATATGCATACGCACACATACGTACGAGCACACTAGTCATTGGGTTCACCGACACGGGTCTGAAATCAACCAACTAAACCTGTCATGACACGATATGCTAAAACTCTACACTATTCACACTTGCATATAAAATCACGAAGGGATAAGTCCGAACCTTGGTGTGCACGCACGGGGACGACGATGACGACGATGTTGATGATAGTGATGATGATGATGATGATGATGATAAAGATGATGATGATGGTGATGATGTTGATGATAATGAATAGGAGGAGGTCGACGGGAAGAAGTCAGGCGGGTAGTGGCAGCAGGGTGGTCGTGTCTCCGGCAAGGAAGAATCGTGGGGAAGACGATGGTGATAATGGTGGTGTTGGTGGCATTAATGGCGGTGGTGTTAGCCGCTACTGTGGTTCGTCGAGGCGGGGCTTGGCTGCGGAAAAGATGACCGGAGGAGATGGAGGCGGACTGGTGGTTCAGTCATAAAGTCGAGGCTCGGCGGAGGACTGCTCAGTGCAGTCAGGTATTCCGGGGTCTGGCGTGCTCAGTCGAGGAGAGAACGGTGGTGGTGGTGGTGGTGGTGAGTCCAGGTGAGGATAACGAAGGAAGTTAGGCCGGCAGTGATGACAGGCGGGTTGACAGGGTTGAGGGAGGTCAGGATGGCCGGGTCTCCGGCTGACTGTGGTGGAGTTAATGGTGGTGGTGTTGGTGTTGCTGTGCAGTCGGGGTCAGGGACGAGCTGGGTGGTGATGGGAATGTCCCGACGGTGAGGGACTGCTGGTCAGGCGGTCGTGGCAGGCTCAGGCGGGGTTGACAGGCCCGGCGAAAAGTTGGTGGTGGCCGGAGGGGATGGAGTCTAGGGTTTGGGTGTGGGGTTTTGTTATAGGTGGAGGTGATGATAATTAATGGAGAGGTGTTTGCATGTAGGAGAAGAGGTTGATGGTGACATCCTAGGGATTAGGGCCGGCTGTGCCTTGGGATAGGGTTGGCATTGGGAAAGGGTTAGGATGGTGGATTATATATATATATATATATATATATATATATATATATATATATATATATATATATATATATATATATATATATAAGAGGGTGTTGTGTGGTGAGGATGTTGCTCCATTTAAATGGATGGCCATGATTACACATGAAAAAGTGCACAACAAAACGGAAGAGAGAGAGAGAGAGTGGACCGGTCAATGAGGGAGGGGTTGTTTTCTTCATGTGCCTTGACCAATACGATGGTGACACCTCATTGCATTTTTGCAATAAAGTCTCCAACAATTAAAAAATTGCACAAAAGTGGGTTTTGGAGATTTAATGAGAGAAAATACCATGTTTGATGTGATATAGTAGTTAAAAAGGGTGTGTGATATTTAGTATGAGTCTTGAGGGTGTGAATGGGGGTTTGGTTTGGTGTTGGGTTTAGTTTTGGGTCAAGTTAGGTTCTTACACCAATTTAATTAAAATTAATGTAAATGGTGTTCTAAAATTAATTGGAAGTACATGGGATTAAAATTAGGTGGGACACAAGTGTCATGGACGTAGAATACTCAGAATAGAATATTTTCATAATTTGGGTTGCACAAAACGGGTCAAGATTGTGTCTCCAATTTTGGTTGAAACGCACAAAGATACAAAGTTGAATTTATTTAGAATTTAAAATAAACGTCCGTAACGAATATTATGCGACTAAAATAAAGCACAAGAGATCATATTTATGAGTTACACAAAGGTGAGAATGGAAGGCGAGCACGTCTAGGATAAGGGTATAAAATTTGTTGGAAGACAAAAATTAGGGTAGCGCTCCAAATATCGAAGCAACGGTAAGACACAACAATGAATAAAAATCACAATAATAAATATAATCCCCAATATTTAATTCTCCAAAATGCTAATTAAATTCATAACCCTATAATTTGGTCAGGGGTTCATCTAGTGGACTTCTAGGTCTAGTCCACTAACTCATGCATTAAAGAACACTATATATATAACATATATATATATATACACATATCATGCAATTATTTAAAAATAAACATACATTATACTTATAATATATAAAATGATAAAATTACCCCTATTTTTAGAATGTGGTAGTGACAAGAAATATTTAACTATTTAAAACTTCTCTTCCTAATGAAGATTAAATCTAATCTCTAACCAATTGTCACGCCCTAGTCCCAAAATACGTAGGACTAGGAATACATAAGCATGTCAGTCGTATGTACATGGCAACTCCAATATATGAAAACCATACACATATGTACGCTATTTTATGAATAATAATTCATAAGTGGTATATAATTTCACAAGTCACAGGCAATACTAATCTCAACCACAAAACCAAATAGTAATAAATAACCAAATATGACAATTAACCAAGTATAAAAATAGTCGAGAAGAACTAGTAGTCGGGTAGAGACAAATCCACTACCAACTAGGATATGAAAGACAACAAAATAAGTACATTATCTAGCGATCAAGAAGCATTAAGGAAAGACCTCCTCGAAAGAGAAAGAAGTAGCCAGTCCTACTTCGTGCTCCTGCAAATAATCATGATCTTCTATACCTGGAAAGGGCGCCAGGTCCTCAGAGGGACATAACAAGTACACAAGAAATCGACATGCATGAAAGTAAAGCATTAAACAATAAATAAGGTAACTAAACTACCTATGTGATATGCACTCGAGACATTTTTAATGGCACATGAGGGGGGAGAAATAGAAGAACAGTCATCCCATCAGACGTTTCGTAGAACTCGGGGGTTACACAGTTGCACCATTTTCACAGTATAGTAAGAAACATAAATCCTATATGCTCACTAGCAGACTCTCTCCTCCTAATAAACTATCTGAAACGTATATACGATGCAGACATAATGCAATAATGTCAAATAATATCTAGAAAACTAAACCAATACCAACTACTAACACAAGACTCGAACTCTCGTACCGATGATCAGTCAACACGCTAGTCCATGCACTTTATCATTCAGACAGTGAACGTGTTTGAAACAGTGTCAGGTCAGAAGATACCACGTATATTTACACCATACCATGTAAGTCAACTACTTCTAAGACTCGTGCACACATCTAGTAAAGTAAAAGCTAGGCATAATATAAACTGAATAATACAATCAAGCAAGGTGTACTTGCCTTCCAAGCCAAGCTACGAGCACAACAAATCTGGTCCGGAGCTATCCACAGAAATGTCTCGAACACCTACTAATTAATGATTTCTCTAATTAGACTATTATCTTCTAGTTTAATTAAGTTATTATCTAGTTATTAATCCTACGTTGGTTTCACATGCAAGTAACTACACCACAAAATATTACTAACCATTTACATTGCCAAAAACTTTTTTTAATCATTAATTATTAAAACTATTAATTCTAGGCTTTTATTGGAAAATAAGATTTTTAGTGATACGGTCATCTCCTATAAATTATATGAGTTCAAAACCAACTAGAAACCAAAATTAGGTCATAACGGATTACCTACTAGTCAATAAAAATTAATTTTTGACAAATAAGTAAATCTAGACTAATACTTAAAAATTAAGAATTAAAATATAATTGTAAATGCTAAAAATATAGATTTTTGGTCAGAGTTTAAATCTAAAACTGTCGTGGTCAAGTTTTGTCAAAATTAGGTCAACTTGCTACATAAAATACCTAGAATTCTAATTTTTATAAATAAAAATAAAATTTAAATAAATATGGTAAAATTAGTAATAAATATAATAAATACTAATTATTTTATCCATACAAAAATAATTAGGGTTTTACCATCTATAAGTTGATCCTATTATGATTGGCAACAAAACTTTGCTAGTAATCATTCCAAGGGGTGGTACATGGGTGTTGTGACAATATAATTATTAAATAATATAATTTTGATATAATTTCAGAATATATAATTTCTGAAAAATAATACTTCATCAATTGTTTTTAGTATTTTCTATCTATGATCAAGTCCTAACAAGGTCCAAGGGTCTCCAACATGCATATATAAAAAATAGGTCAAAACTACCCGTAAAATATGCTCAAAACTCTAATTTAATATAAATTAATAAATATGTAATTATTTATAAAAATTGAATATATTTTTTATTAATAACATTTATATAAATTCATTAACAATATTTAAAGAGGGTTTTGAAGGAGGTTTCATGCATGCACAAAAGTTTTGGGTTGAACCTCAAAATAGGATTCATGGGTTGCATGGGTTCTTCAATCATAAATTAATAGAGTTTACAAAGCATCCTACACATATATACAAGAAGGAGAGAATTTCTAGGTTTCTTGGATGGAAGATGTTGTGTGACCACGTGAGGAGAGGGGGGGGGGGGTGGTCGGCTTGGTGATGGTGGTGGCGGCTTGAAGGAAGGAGGTGAAGAAGAAAATTAGAGTTTTATAGAGGAGAATTTAAGTTAGGGTTTTTAGAGAAGGAGATGAGAATATATATATATATATATATATAAAGAGAGATAGAGAGAGAGAGAGAGAGGAAGAAAGGGATTGGCCAAGGGGGAGCCATAGTTTTGGGTAGGATTAGGATTTTGTGGTTAGTTAGTTAGTTAGTTAGTTAGTTAGTTAGTTAGTTAGGATATTTCCTAATTAAGGTGTTAGTTATTAAAAGTCATCAACTAACCAATTAATTAATTTGACAAAGATTTAATTTGATTCCATGGGATAGAAATAGTAATAAATAAATAGATAAATCTTACAAAAGAGAAAAGTAGCCTAATTTGACATGGAAGAATTATGTGTTGCTTATTGAAGAAGGTTTGGATGAAAAATAACCATAAATAAATTATTTATGTAAAAATATCTAAATATTAAATACAATAAACTATGGTTGTTATACTAGTGCCATACTAATGTTGAATGGTCAAATTTTGAGTTACGGAAATATCCTACAAGTAGTGTCTCCCGTGTATGTAAAACCCCCTTCCTAGAAATCGTATATACCCCTTCTTATTTATTAATTATTAATTAAAATGTAGTAATTAGTTCTAAATAGGAGAAATAGATTTTTAATAATTTTTATATTAGGTGTTCGGGCACTTAGATGACTTATGGGACCATCAGGAATTTTTCGGAAATTATTCCATGTAGGAGACCCCTTGAGCAGTTGCTAGCCTAACGATGTGCAATACCCTAATCTATAAATTTTCTTATGAGTATATATATATATATATATATATATATATATATATATATATATATATATGTATATACAAATATATATATATATATATATATATATATTTTTATAAAGAGAAGAAAGGAAAAAGAATTATTTAATAGAAATTTAATAACACTAATAATAATATAATAATAATAATAATAATAATAACAAATAACCTACTTAGAATACACCCAGCAACTTTAGCATTTTGCTAAAGTACCTTAGCAGCAACTTGCAATTCAGCTTAGTTGCTGAATGACCGCCCAACTCAGCCTATTGCCCAGACCCGCCCTAGTTAGCTTCAGCGGCAATTGCCCGCGGAACCCGTCCGCTATTTCCCTCTCTCTCTTCTTATATATATATATATATATATATATATATATATATATATATATATATATATATATATATTAACTCTCAAAACCCTAACCTAAAACCTCCAAACCTTCTCTTCCCATCTAGAGCCGTCACCGCAGCCAGAGAAGCCCCGCTAACCCATCCAACCATCCCGTCGACGCCGACCTCGCGAACTGCAGTTTCCCAATCGAGGTACCTTCGCTCCGGCGTGTTTTTCCGTCGACTCGCTCGACCAAACGCTATTCCGTTTTCATAGTTATGATCATCCCTTAACCCTCTCCAATATTTGTTTTATAGTCAACCTCGGAAAACGTGTGCCCCTAGGTGAAAAATAGCGCCCAAGTCGGTGCGAACAGACAGAACTCTGGGATCGCAGAATTCCAGAATTATCACCCATATTGCCGAGTTCGTATCTCCCACCGCAGAGATCCGAATTCGGTGATTCTTTTTGATACCTATAGAATTCTTAACCTAGTTTATTTTCCGTAAAATAACCCTGTGCTATTAGCTGCTGTGGACAAAATTATATTCGTCACAAAACTGCACGCACCCACTTTTTCCAGATTTCCAAAAGTTGGAGATCGGAGCGCGCCCCGCCAAACGGGACCGCCCTGCCGTGTGCCAAGTGTACTGAATGGTGCACGCAGCATAACTGGACACGTAAAAATTTATGGGGACTAATTCGGACGCGTGTGCGCGCCGGAATCAGACCGTATCCGCGGACACACACCGTGTCGTAATTTTTTGTGGAACTCGCACGTATTTTGTGCACGCTTGTCAGATTGCGACGAAACTTACGCTACTGGACTCGTGGTAATGCGCTGGTCCTGTGACCCAATTTTCACGTATTTCTGAGACGGTTGACTAGATCGCCAATTGGCGGGCCCCATAGTTGACTTTTTGGACAAAATAGTGTTTGGTTCATCGAAATCCATATTTGGACATACCGTTGGGTTCGTATTGACATTTAGAGTTGTTTGACCCATAGTTTGTCCCATTTAGAAACTGTTACCCTCGGCACGTTTTTCGGTGCAAAGTGGGCCACACATGGACCCCATTTTTACCCGAAATTACTGTTTTGCCCCTGTGTCCAAATTGAACGAAAGGGATGTGCTTTTTAGCTATTTTGCTCATTCTGGAAACGTTGGTGATGTTTATTTCAGCATCCGAAGATGTTTGTTCGGAGTCCTTAGTTCCAGGTTCAGTGTCCTTGATATTTGGGCGCGTACACTTTACAGATTTCTTGTCAGGAAAGTATACCTTGCCATTGTACTGTATTTGCATTCCATATGAGGCATGCATGTTTATTTCCTATTTATTTAGTTCATTTATTTTAAACTGCTATATAAACTGCGCGTCCAAGGAAACTTGGGTGCAACGACGGTGTCGTCGTACTATGTTTTTATTTATGTATATGCATTGGACCTACTTTATGAGACTACCCCATCTTCATGAGGCATTTATGTTTCATTGGCCATGACACTATTCTTACACGAGTGTGAGTCACACGTAGGACACGGACTTGCGTACTCGGCTGGCCACTGGTACATATAGGTCGTGCGACGGATAGGGATAACTGCCAATAGAAACTTTGCATGTTAGTAGACCTGGCGGTTATTAGAGGTTTATCGTATCATGGACATGACATGCTTAGAGCATTGGGTGGGGAGAACAACAAGTACCGCATTTGAGCTCCTTAGCACTTTTATCTATTGTGCGCCCGGATTCTCCGCTGGAGATACGGGTGGTGATGACCACTATATATTATATTATTATCAGGCGGGCCTCCGGCGTTCAAAATTCGTCGTACCTTTGTAGGCCCCTGGATCTCCAATAGAGAACTATGCCAAATCCCAGGTTTTCAGCCAGATAGCTCACTTGTGGGGTAATGTGTTCTTAACTGCATTCACTTAGACGGTTAGGCGACCCAATGGATGTTTATTTTCAGTACTTTATTGGCATGTACCATTTGTATCTTGTTACGTCCCTCTGAGGACCTGGTCCATTTTCCAGATATAGATGAGCAGGAGTACCCGCAGGAGTATGGACCTGGACCTGACGCTACCTATCAGTTTGAGACGATCTTATCTTCTGATTATATGTGATTCATTGCAGCTGTTTAGAGATTCTAGTTGCTATTCTTTTCTAGACATTTATTCTTATATTAGAGTTTATTCTCTTCTCTCTTTAGTAGTTTATTATAGTCGATTTGCAGTGGATTTGTTTCCACCCGACTATCACACTTTGAGATTACTATTTGAGACTACTTCTTTGATATTCAGTTATTGATTTCCATTATTCTATTATTTGTGCTGTGGATGAGATATAGAACTGCGTGTGACTTGTTGTGACATATATTTACCACTGTGGATTGGATATTCATGTACAGCGTACGTGTGTATATGGTTTCCATATATTGGAGTTCGTATACATACGGCTGGCGTGTTACGTATTCCTAGTCCTACGTATTTTGGGACTGGGGCGTGACATGTTTTTGTGGTGGCCCATGCAGGTCAAGAATATATTTTCTCGGTTACGTAACTGTACCGAACAAGCCTGCGTATAGGAATAGAGAATAAGGATCTCATCCACGCTTGATTGAAATTCATCCTTCCTATTTAATACTTGCATCATGTTTGATTCCTGTACTTTTTCTAATCGTTTCGTACATCAACTGCAGAGAGATGGATATGCAGAATGGATGTACTGCCGCCGATGGCGACGCAACTTCTGGAGTCAATGGTCAGACTCAAGGAGGGACCCCAACGATTCCTAGGCTTCCGGGGCCAGATGGACAGACTCACACCCCAGTTCCATCTGATCTTCCCGCTTCACCTATTGGGAACCTTCCACCTGTCCCAGTACCGCAAGATGGCCAAGCGTAGATGTTCCAATTCTTTCAGATGATGATACAGGAACAGAGGCAGCAGGCAGCCGAGCAGAGGCAGCAGGCAGTCGAGCAGAGGCAAGAATTTTTGGCAGCACTGGAGAGGATGGCTGCACATGCTACTGTACCAGCCCAAGCACTAGCTCCAGTACCTCGAGCTAGGGTTGGATCAGTAAAGGATTTTGTTCAGATGGGTGCAAGGCAGTACAAGGGCATTGAGAGCCCGGAGGAGACTACCAACTGGATCACTCACACGTAGAAGCTACTGGAGGCATCGCAGTTACCTACGGACCTATGGATGACGGGTGTACGGACGCTTCTAGATGGTAATGCTTATCACTGGTGGGAATCCATGGAGCGCCAGTTGGGTACTTACCAGACTTGGGAGCAGTTCTTGGAGTGCTTTGAGGGAAAGTACTTCCCGGACACTGTCAGGGATACCTTGTATGATCAGTTTCTTCACTTAAAGCAGGGGAACCGAACCGTGGACGAGTATGATGCCGAGTTTAGTCGACTCAGCAAATATGGCTCTACATTGATACCAAATGACTTGGCTAAGGCTAAGAGATTTCATCGAGGACTGAACCAGGAGCTACAACATTATACAAGCTCGCAGTCCCGAGTCTCTTACGCTGAACTACTGACAGAGGCCAGATTTCAGGAAACCATTAGCAGAAGAAATGGAGGTCAGCTGCGGACACAACAAGGATCAGCAAGGATACAGCAGGGACCAGCCAGGACACAACAGGGAGGACCTATCAGACGTCCCTTGGCACAGCAGCATCAGCAACACAGAGCCGGACCGTACAAGATTCCAGAGAAGCCCTACTACAATTATTGTGGGAGGAACGAACATGTATCGAGAGATTGTCGGACTCGCTTGGGTCAGTGTATGAGATGTGGCTCCGGGCAGCACATGGCGAGAGACTGCCCAATGCAGACATCGACACTTCCACCGCCAGTTCAGAGATTAGCGCTTCCAGCACCGAAGCTAACCCAGCAGATGATTGGACCGGGAGCACCTCGACCCCCAGCAGCAGGAGGATTTCAGAGAGGACCACCGCTACCTACTTAGGAGGAGCAGTATATGAGGACTGGACATGGACAGCCGCAGAGGAACGGACGAGCTTTTGCATTGGAGGTAGATGACATGGATCATGAGGTGGATGTCATAGCAGGTATTACCCTTGCTTTTACTTTTCCTGCTGTGACATTATTTGATACGGGAGCCACCCACTCATTCATATCATCTAGTTTTATTGCCAAACACAACATTGCTTCTACACCATTATCTAGTTGTGTTAGAATTCTTACCGGAGGAGGAGTTGTACCAGTTAGTCGAGTTTGTAGATCGGGCCCTATAGTGATTCGTGGCAGAGAGATGAATGCCCAACTCTTAGTCCTTCCTATGCCAACTTTTGATATTGTGCTTGGAATGGACTGGCTGAGCAAGAACCACGCTTTCTTCGATTGCTTTGGAGGAAGCATTCTTTTTAAGGTACCAGGCCAGCCTGAACTTGAGTTTGCCCGAGGATCCACAGAAATCCTTGATGGTATGCAGCTCGCAATGGACGATGTTGTCTATCATCCTATTATTTCAGAATTTCTAGACGTCTTTCCAGAGGATTTGCCAGGACTACCCCCAGACAGAGATGTAGAGTTTTCAATTGAACTAGCACCCGGAGCAGCACCTATAGCATCGCATGTTTACAGACTGGCGAAGAAGGAGATGGACGAGCTGAAGGCACAGTTAAAAGAGCTAGAGGAGAAAGGTTTCATCCGACCGAGTGTATCACCCTGGGGAGCACCAGTGTTGTTTGTACCCAAGAAGGATGGGTCAGTGCGTATGTGCATTGACTACAGAGCCTTGGATGCAGTGACAGTGAAGAACAAATATTCATTGCCATGCATTGATGACCTGTTTGATCAACTCAGTGGAGCTAAGGTATTCTCGAAGATAGATCTGAGATCGGAATATCACCAAGTGAAGGTACAGAAGCAGGACATTACGAAGACCGCATTCAGAACAAGATATGGGCACTACAAGTTTTTGGTCATGCCATTTGGTTTGACCAATGCTCCAGCAATCTTCATGGACTTGATGAATCGAGTCTTCCACCAGTACTTGGACCAGTTCGTGGTCGTCTTCATAGATGATATACTTGTCTATTCGAAGAGCCACGAGGAGCACGAAGAGCACCTACGGATTATTCTAGAGACTTTGAGGAGAGAGCAGTTATATGCTAAACTCAGCAAACGTGAGTTCTTCTTGGACAGAGTTTTATTTCTTGGACATGTTGTCACAGGAGATGGTATTTCTGTTGATCCAGAGAAGATCTCAGCAGTTGAGACATGGCTTATTCCTAAATCAGCAACAGAGGTGAGGAGTTTCCTTGGACTTGCGGGATATTACCGACGGTTCGTGGAAAACTTCTCAAGGATAGCGGCACCTATGACTCATCTGACTTGTAAAGATCAAGAATTTATATGGACTGACGAGTATCAAGCAGCCTTTGAAGAGTTGAAGAATCGACTGACTACAGCACCAGTATTGACGATTTCGTCAGGATCAGGAGGATATGTGATCTACAGTGACGCATCAGGGAAAGGCTTAGGATGCGTATTGATGCAGCATGGCAAGGTGATTGCATATGCATCTAGGCAGTTATGAGTACATGAGAAGAATTATCTGACTCATGACTTGGAACTTGCAGCCGTTGTATTTGCTCTGAAGCTATGGAGACATTACTTATATGGGGAACGAGTGGAGATCTATACAGACCACAAAAGCCTCAAGTACGTCTTCACGCAGAAGGAGTTAAATATGAGGCAACGCCGATGGCTCGAGTTGATAAAAGATTTCGAGATAGAGCTACATTATCACCCAGGCAAGGCTAACGTGGTAGCAGACGCGTTAAGCCGGAAGCCAGCAGCTTACTTCTTGACAGCACAGAGGGAACTATTGGAGGACTTGCAAGAGCTTGGCATTGAAGTGATATTACCCGGAGCAGATGGGACACTAGCCAACTTGCAAGTACAATCATCATTGGTAGAGAGGATAAAGGCAGCTTTGCCTACAGATGCCAGATTCAGGAGACTAAAGGAAAGGACAGAGGCCGGAGAGCAGACCGGATTGCGCATTTATGAGGATGGGACATTACGATGTGGTGATCGTCTTTATGTTCCAAATGGAGAGATTCGACAGGAGCTGATGACAGAGGCTCATAGTTCGATCTATTCTATTCATCCTGGAGGCACCAAGATGTATCGTGACTTACGACAGCATTTTTGGGGGCATGGGATGAAGAGAGAGATAGCTCGCTTTGTAGCTAAATGTCTGGTATGTCAACAAGTGAAGGTGGAGCACCAGAGGACAGCAGGATTATTGCAACCACTTCCGATTCCAGAGTGGAAGTGGGAGCACATCACTATGGACTTCGTCACGGGTTTTCCCAAGAGTCCAAGTGGGAGAGATGCAGTGTGGGTAATAGTGGACCGACTCACCAAGTCAGCCCATTTTATACCTTTTAGAGTGGGTCAGTCTACAGAAGCTTTAGCTGACTTATATATGAGGCAGATCGTGATATTGCACGGCATACCAGTCAGCATTGTATCGGACAGAGATTCGCGCTTCACATCATATTTTTGGAGGAGCATGCAAGAGAGTCTTGGTACTCGTCTGAAGTTCAGTACCTCTTACCACCCGCAGACAGATGGGCAGTCAGAGCGTACTATTCAGACCTTGGAGGACATGTTGAGAGCTTGCATGTTAGATTTCGGAGGATCATGGGAGGACCACCTACATCTTGTAGAGTTTTCTTACAACAATAGCTATCAAGCGAGTATTCAGATGGCTCCGTTTGAAGCATTGTATGGAAGAAAATGTAGGTCTCCTGTGTGTTGGAGTGACGTGGGAGAACGTCAGATTTTGGGACCCGAGTTGGTGGTCAACACCGTAGAGACATTCAAGAAGATTCAGGGACACTTGCGAGCAGCACAAGACAGGCAGAAGCAGTGGGCAGACCTTCATCGTCGTCCCTTGGAGTTCAAAGAGGGCGATCACGTCTTCTTGAGGATATCACCGACCAGAGGCACCATCCGATTCGGAGGGCGCGGCAAGTTGAGTCCAAGGTATATTGGACCATTTGACGTGCTGGAGAGAATTGGAGAGGTGGCATATCGACTTGCGCTACCACCTTCACTGGAGGGAGTACATGACGTATTCCATGTGTCGCAGCTCAGGCGATATGTGGCAGATAGCAGTCATGTTCTCGACCATTCAGAGATCACCATTGGGCCGAGCTTGTCATACCAAGAGCAACCCGTGGGAATCCTTGATCGTCGAGAGAAAGTGTTGAGGAACCAGTCTATTTCCTTGGTTCGCGTAGCATGGAGGCATGGCGCACCAGGAGAATCAACTTGGGAGCGCGAGGATGACATGCGCAATCGTTTTCCGAACCTATTCGCAGGCCAAGGTATGAATTTACATTGTTAATTTATATCTTATACCATCCTTGCATTCTATCGTGGCTTAATTTTAATTTCGAGGATAAAATTTTTACAAGTTGGGTAGAATGTAAAACCCCCTTCCTAGAAATCGTATATACCCCTTCTTATTTATTAATTATTAATTAAATTATAGTAATTAGGTCTAAATAGGAGAAATAGATTTTTAATAATTTTTATATTAGGTGTTCGGACACTTAGATGACTTATGGGACCATCAGGAATTTTTCGAAAATTATTCCATGTAGGAGACCCCTTGAGCAGTTGCTAGCCTAACGATGTGCAATACCCTAATCTATAAATTTTCTTATGAGTATATATATATATATGTATATACAAATATATATATATATATATATGTATATATATATTTTATAAAGAGAAGAAAGGAAAAAGAATTATTTAATAGAAATTTAATAACACTAATAATAATATAATAATAATAATAATAATAATAACAAATAACCTACTTAGAATACACCCAGCAACTTTAGCATTTTGCTAAAGTACCTTAGCAGCAACTTGCAATTCAGCTTAGTTGCTGAATGACCGCCCAACTCAGCCTATTGCCCAGACCCGCCCTAGTTAGCTTCAGCGACAATTGCCCGCGGAACCCGTCCGCTATTTCCCTCTCTCTCTTCTTATATAATATATATATATATATATATATATATATATATATATATATATATATATATTAACTCTAAAAACCCTAACCTAAAACCTCCAGACCTTCTCTTCCCATCTTGAGCCGTCACCGCAGCCAGAGAAGCCCCGCTAACCCATCCAACCATCCCGTCGACGCCGACCTCAAGAACTGCAGTTTCCCACTCGAGGCACCTTCGCTCCGGCGTGTTTTTCCGTCGACTCGCTCGACCAAACGCTGTTCCGTTTTCATAGGTATGATCATCCCTTAACCCTCTCCAATATTTGTTTTATAGTCAACCTCAGAAAACGTGTGTCCCTAGGTGAAAAACAGCGCCCAAGTCGGTACGAACAGGCAGAATTCTGGGATCGCAGAATTCCAGAATTACCACCCATATTGCCGAGTTCGTATCTCCCACCACAGAGATCCGAATTCGGTGATTCTTTTTGATACCTGTAGAATTCTTAACCTAGTTTATTTTCTATAAAATAACCCTGTGCTATTAGTTGCTGTGGACAAAATTATATTCGTCACAAAACTGCGCGCACCCACTTTTTCCAGATTTCCAAAAGTTGGAGATCGGAGCGCGCCCCGCCAAACGGGACCGTCCTACCGTGTGCCAAGTGTACCGAATGGTGCACGCAGAATAACTGGACACATGAAAATTTATGGGGACTGATTCGGACGCGTGTGCGCGCCGGAATCAGACCGTATCTGCGGACATACACCGTGTCACAAATTTTTGTGGAACTCGCACGTATTTTATGCACGCTTGTCAGATTGCGACGAAACTTGCGCCACTGGACTCGTGGTAACGCGCTGGTCCTGTGACCCAATTTTCATGCATTTCTGAGATGGTTGACCAGATCGCCAATTGGCGGGCCCTACAGTTGACTTTTTGTCCCATTTAGAGACTGTTACCCTCGGCACATTTTTCGGTGCAAAGTGGGCCACACATGGACCCCACTTTTACTCGAAATTACCGTTTTGCTCCTGTGTCCAAATTGGACGAAAGAGATGTGCTTTTTAGCTATTTTGCTCATTCCGAAAACGTTGGTGATGTTTATTTCAGCATCCGGAGACGTTTGTTCGGAGTCCTTAGTTCCAGGTTTAGTGTCCTTAACATTTGGATGCGTACACTTTACAGATTTCTTGCCAGGCAAGTATACCTTGCCATTGTACGGTATTTGCATTCCATATGAGGCATGCATGTTTATTTCCTGTTTATTTAGTTTATTTATTTTAAACTGCTATATAAACTGTGCGTCCAAGGAAACTTGGGTGCAACGACGGTGTCGTCGTACTATGTTTTTATTTATGTATATGCATTGGACCTACTTTATGAGACTACCCCATCTTCATGAGGCATTTATGTTTCATTGGCCATGACACTATTCTTACACGAGTGTGAGTCACATGTAGGACACGGACTTGCGTACTCGGCTGGCCACTGGTACGTATAGGTCGTGCGACGGATAGGGATAACTGCCAATAGAAACTTTGCATGCTAGTAGACCTGTCGGTTATTAGAGGTTTATCGTGTCATGGACATGACATGCTTAGAGCATTGGGTGGGAAGAACAACAAGTACCGCATTTGAGCTCCTTAGCACTTTTATCTATTGTGCGCCCGGATTCTCCGCTGGAGATACGGGTGGTGATGACCACTATATATTATATTATTATCAGGCGGGCCTCCGACGTTCGAAAGTCGTCGTGCCTTTGTAGGCCCCTGGATCTCCAATAGAGAACCATGCCAAATCCCAGGTTTTCAGCCAGATAGCTCACTTGTGGGAAAAGGTGTTCTTAACTGCATTCACTTAGACGGTTAGGCGACCCAATGGATGTTTATTTTTAGTACTTTATTGGCATGTACCATTTGTATCTTGTTACGTCCCTCTGAGGACCTGGTCCATTTTCCAGATATAGATGAGCAGGAGTACCCGCAGGAGTATGGACCTGGACCTGACGCTACCTATCAGTCTGAGACGATCTTATCTTCTGATTATATTTGATTCATTGCAGCTGTTTAGAGATTCTAGTTGCTATTCTTTTCTAGACATTTATTCTTATATTAGAGTTTATTCTCTTCTCTCTTTAGTAGTTTATTATAGTCGATTTGCAGTGGATTTGTTTCCATCCGACTATCACACTTTGAGATTACTATTTGAGACTACTTCTTTGATATTCAGTTATTGATTTCCATTATTCTATTATTTGTGCTGTGGATGAGATATAGAACTGCGTGTGACTTGTTGTGACATATATTTACCACTGTGGATTGGATATTCATGTACAGCGTACGTGTGTATATGGTTTCCATATATTGGAGTTCGTATACATACGGCTGGCGTGTTACGTATTCCTAGTCCTACGTATTTTGGGACTGGGGCGTGACAGTGTAGGCTATTTCCTATGAAAGGCGATGTAGATTTTGGGGTCGTCCTATGTTATTAATGTTCAAACTACGGTAAAGTAGACTAATAAAATAATTAGGTTTTAATTAATTTTAAAATAATCAAAAATAAATACAATAAATATAAAATACACACAAAATACCTATTTTGGGTGAGCGGTTTTATACCAATGAAAATAGTTAACTTAGATTGGGTCTAATGTGACTAGTCTAACCATTTAGTTAAGTTGTCATGTCAAGCTGGTTAGGTCCACTAGTGTCATGTCCAATCAAATAGTCCAATCTACCAACCAATAATAATATTAGTCACCAAATATATAACATGTACAATATTAAAATAAATTATTATCATAATATTTATAATAATATAAAATGATAAAATTATCATAATTCTAGAAATGTGGTAGTGACATCTGCAATCTCTTCCTCCTCAATAGTCATAGCGAAAGCTTAACCTCCTTCCTGAGCTGGTACTCTCTGTTGTTGTGCCTGCTGGAAGAGCGATGCCTGTGGTGCCAAGGATAGCCTCGGTTGATACCCTCCTGGTGCTGGTGATCTGACTCCTCCAACTCCTACCTGTGGTGCTCCTGGTGCAAGATAAGCTGGCCTAGGTGGCTGTTGGGCTAGTCTCGGTGCTGGCAAGGCTGGTCGATGAATCATCGATGCTCTTCTCCGTAGCTCCGTACAGTCCCGTACCGAGTGTTGTCCTGATCCACAAATTAAGCATAGTCTCAATCTGCGTCTATAATCGCCCACGAGATGGCCTTGTTTGCCACAATATTAGAAAGTAGGGAGTCTCGGTAGGGCTGCTCTGAGTGGCTGGTGCATATGAGGTCTCTTTGTAGCTCCTCCCTGCGGTGCTCTGGCTGGTACTAGTACATGTGGTCGCTTCTGGCCGGACACTTTCCTGATGACGTATTTCATGCGTCGTGATGCGGCAATGACGTACGTATATGAAGTAGTTACAACTTGTAGAAGCATAAAAATTCTGCAGGCCGCATATAGCTCATGCCCCTTAGAGTCGCATAAGAACATTATCTATGTGGCCAAATGGAAGCCGCATAATAGCCTTCATGCGGCCTAAATAGCTTCAGAGTAAGAGGCCGCATAAAGAGCCCTCGACACAACCTCTGATTCCTGACCTAAAGTTCTTAGTGCCTCGAGACTCGTGAAGACAACGGCATACAAAAAGATAGAAAGTTACATCACGCACTAATGACCTCGACAGATATGCCATGCTACGTGTTCTCCCCTATGCGACTACGATCCCATACGGCCTCGTCAACTTGCGGCCACAGTATCCATTCAACCAAGTCGCAGAAAAGACACATGCGGCCTAGCCAAACCAAACTCGCATAGTATACTCTATGCGGCCTGAACGATTACAGAGCAGGGATGCCGCATAAAATCCCTTGACACGACATTCGATGATTGTCAGACTCTGACACACCACTCATCACATCTCATCAGCTTCAAAATTCATGAAGACGATACCTCAGGAAAAGACAAAAGGTCACATCAACTCATTTATGGCCTCAACAGATGTGCCACGTCACGTGCCCGTTCATATGTACCTATATGTATATGTGGCCTCATCATTATGCGGCCAGAGTGTCCATTCGACCAAGGCTAGACGAGAGTTTGCATGTGACTATATACCCATGTAGACTCGTCATCATACGGCCAGAGTGTCCATCCGACCGAGACCAAACGAGAGCACATATGCGACTATAATGTCGTACGGCCAGAGTGTCCATACGACCCAGGCCAAACGAGAGCATGTATGCAGCCACGATGATATGCGGCCAAGATGTTATATGGCTCTCAACTTGCAGGATTTTTCTGTTACAATCGAAGATGATTTCTCGCACAATCAGTGCTGACTATGTGTCCAGCTGACCTAGTCACGCACGCATCAACCCTGATATCTTATCAATAGCATATCTCAACCAAGACCACGTGACAATCTGTCCATGGCATGCAGCTACAGTTGCAACCGCATTCTGTTGAAGGAGCCTCCTACGACTACCAAACAGGAGCATATACGACACCTATAACCCATCAGCATGATGACTATAAATAGGAGCAACTTGGACGTTCTAAAGGTCTTCTTCTTTTTCTGCTTCGAAGAGACCAGACCACCCCAGGTGCAACAGGCACAAGATAGATAACATAAAAGAGCTTTTTTACTCCTATATCAGACTGTCAACGGAGTAAAAGAATCACTGTAGCACTCTATCTCCATCGTCATGTCCCAGAATCAAAAATTATACTTAGATTGTCTGTTTGGGACCTCTTTGTACTTTTTTTAGTTTGTTGTTAAAGCAAGTTCATTTATACTCTGAATTTAATGGCGAACAAGGTGGTGACTCTGTTGGAGAAGTCCTTCTCCTCTGATGAGAAGGTTGTGACACAATTCGATACGGCCAAACTGGGATCTACCCAGAGAATATTGGTGGTACGGTTCGACCAACAAGCGTTCGAGAAAGTGCTCTCCAGGGACAATGCGAGTCCTTCTCCAAGGCTAGCAAAGCCTAAGAATACCCGTAGGACGTGTGTTGCAAAGGCCGTTGTGTCTCACCCAACTATGGAGCACGTGCTCCCCGTCTCTCTCTCTCTCTCTCTACCACAAGGACCGCACATTATGCGTCCACTACTTATGCGGCAGTCCCTTCCAACAAGAAGGGTGCTCAGCACCTGAAGACCCGCAGGACATGGGTTACAAAGGCCGCTCTGCCTCACCTAACTACAGAACATGCACTTCCCACCTCTCTCTATTGTTAAAGACACTTGCCAAGCGTCCACCCAGGTTGTCCATGCCCATGCGGTATCCTCGTCTGACGCAGAAGACGCTCAGGATTCAAACTCTGGCATAGAAAAATACTATGATGCCAGACGTTCGGGTACTAATGCTATTTCTATGCGGTATCGTAGAAGGCTGCATAAGATCTACTATGCGATATCGGTGGAAAGCAGCAAGCTGATGGCCGCATACGGCTCTGCCAACAGCAGAACCTCTATTTTTGACTGAATCTCACTCAGCGCTGATCCTATTGTAAACACCCTAAATTTCAGAAATAAGATTTATAAAATTTTCCCTATTTTTGGTATTTTTCTGGAATTTATCACTGAGGTTTGTGGGTTGAATAATTTTAAGTGTGACTAAATGGAGTTAAAATATTCTGGAAATAGAAATTTATTGTGTATAATGGAAAACCGGACGCATGGCATTTTTTGGTGAATTTATTGGACACCGGAGCAATGTATCGAGGACCTTTAGCCATTTGGATTGTGAACCAGACCCAGTTGGACCGAACCAAACCAACCTGACCCGAAACCCGCATGCAACCCTAGCAGCCGCCGGTTTTTACTGTAGCAGTATAAAACCCCCCTCCTTGGCATGCGTGCCCAGCCGCAACCCTAGCTAAACACCCCGCCGTCATCTCCTTGTCAGCAACAGCACCCCACCGAACTCCAACCGCGAGGCTTCACGCTGTTCGACTCCGGCGAATCTGCCCGAGTCCGCCCCAACTCCCTCCCATCTCGGCAAGCCGCTTCCCCCACGACTGTGACTCCGGCGCCGACCGCTCCGGTCTGGACGTCCCCCGCAGCGGCTGAACAGCCGATCAGCAGCGCCTGTCCCCCTCGACTCCAGCTCTGCCGTCCCACTCGACAGCCTCCGCTCAGCCATCCGCGGATCGGACGACGACACGACTCCGGCGCCGTCGTCGATCAAGCCACTTCCCTCGCGTCCACCCGGCCCTGCTCGACCCTCGTCTAGTTCCAGTCCCCTCGTCGACCTCGACAACCCGCTGCTCTCAACCAGGACACGGGGTTGACGTTCGGTCACTTGGAAAACAGAATCCACGGAGCCCTGTACAGGTACTGTTTTCTCCCTACTCGCGACTCCGTTTTTAATTCCGTCGATTGCTATGCGTAGACTGTATAACCCTCTCGGTGCCCGTGCAACTCGCTCGGTGCAGCGCATCCTGTAGTGATCGTACACCGCGATCCAAAACAGGAAAAAACAACGCCCTGTTTCACCTCGGAACTGAGTCCGCCCCGCCAATCGGGACGACTTGGTCGCACGCGGTCTTTACCAAACTGTGCGTGACGTTGATACGGTCGTGTGGGTTTTCGCAGAAGTCGATTCAGAGGTGCGTGCACCCCGGAATCAACGCGTATCCGCCGACGACACCCCGTATCCGTCGATTCTAAAACACGCTGTAACTTCGTGTATACACGTCAGATCGAGACGAAACTTGCGCCATCGGATCCGTAGTAATACGCTGGTCCTGTGAGCCAAGTTTGGTTCGATTCTGAGAACGTTGACAAAATCACGTATCGTGGGCCCCACATGCTCCACTTGACGGGTGATTTTGAGATCGGCTCATCGGAATCCAATTCTGGAAGTTCCGTTGGGTTCGTATCATCGTTCCTGACTTGTAGACACTGAGTTTGCGGAATTTGGAGACCTTTGACCCTGACACGCTTTTCGGTGCAAAGTGGGCCCGCATGTGGAACCCGCTTTGGCCCGGAAATGACCTTTTTGCCCCTGTGTCCAAATTGGACGTAAGGACAGGCATTTCCAGCTATTGGACATCTTCTGAGACTGTTGGTGATATTTATTACAGCTTTTGGAGTAGTCCCTACCGGATCCACAGATACCAGGGACAGTCGTTGGTTTTCGGACATCAGGCAAGTGTACCTTGCCAAACTCTGCAGTTTAGTTATCTATTTTCCTTGCTTTATATACATTGCTGTGCATGCTCAACCTAGGACCGTGTGACGTACTTAGCGTCCGATTATCAGTCGGGTGCCGACACTGTACGCAGTGTTGGGTACGGTCATCTAGAGATGGACATCCGTGACATTTTATATTCTCGTACTTGTCTTATCAAGTACCATATGACCCAGGACACTTGACACTATTCATGAGACAGGATTTTCCCGAGATATTCGTGGTGATTCTGTATAGGATACAGGACATGGACATTATATTATTAGATACTTATGACTGGTTGCATTTAGCTATGATCGCGCTTGACATGGGCATGAGACGTTGTGGTCATGATTTGCGTGGTTACATTGGGTGGGGAGAGACACACAGGCTACAGGCTGTATTTATGTATATCTTCTATTATTGAGAGGTCGTAGACTCTCGTAGCAGAGTCTGACCCACTACCGGTTATTACCGCTACCGGCTCCCCGACACAGAGCTTGTAGTGGCTCAGCCTGAGACTAGTGATGCTCTCACTTGCATTTACACTTAGATGGTTACATATTTACCCCTTAGATTCATTTAGTTATATATTGCTGCACTGCTTATCTGTATTTTTGGCATGAGCTTTCTTGTACCTTGCTATGTCCCCTGAGGACCTGGATCCGGATTTTGTCCCCAGATTTTGCAGACGAGGTTTATCCCGAGGTTTACGGGACCGGAGCAGGAGCTGATCCAGGAGTTGTACCACCATCCGAGGACGAGGTCTTAGCTGAAGACTTCTCTTGAGCATCCATGTTTATGCTCAGCTTTTATTATTTATTTCAGTCTTTCATATTCTGGTCAGATGAACCATTGTACTAGATATTTATCGGGTTGTCCCCGAAGTACTTTGTGAGACTTGCTGATGATTTACATTCCTTATTTGCTTTGTGGATCATATTTTATATCTTGTGTGGATGAGATTAGTTGTGCCATGATTGTCGTAGACTTGTTTTACAGCTTAAGTATGCCCTGATGGATCCATTATATTGAGTTGGTCCATCGGTGCGTACTGCTGGCCATTATCACGCGTCCGGTCCCACGGTATTTTGGGACTGGGGCGTGACATGGTTTTTGTGGTGGCCCATGCAGGTCTACGACTAAATAGTTCGGTTTCAACTTAGGGACCGGACCAGCCTGCCCTAAGGATAGTATGAACTATAGGATCTCATCCATTATTTGACCAGTTGTTGAACTCTATATCGATCTCGAATTTTGTTACTTGAACTGCATCCTGTATTGATTCCTCTGAGCGTTCTCATAGTTTATCTTTTGATTGCAGAGCAATGGATTCCGGGAACAGAGATGATATTCCTTTGGATACGCCACACGACGCTGTGGTTACTTACGGAGACGGAGTGACACCAGGGGATGGTGGATAAGCATCGCAGAATGATCAACCCGGACAGCCTAATCCAAGGTTCCGGAGAGATGACATCCCACCTCCACCACAGTTCACTCCCCAGATGCCAGTATTCCCGCCAGGACAAGCCATGGACGGGCAACAAATGTTCCAGATGATGTATGCTATGATGCAAGCACAGCAACAGATTCAGCAGGAGGCCCATCGGCAGGAGGCCGAGTATCTGAGGACCAGCCTGGTATCCGCATTGGAGCAGGCAAATCCCCCAACGAGGCGAACAGCGACGGGATCTATCACTGATTTCCGTCACCTCAAACCTCGCACATTTTCTGGTAAGGAAGGGCCAACGGAAGTTCATGAGTGGCTCACCAATATTCAGCATCAGTTGGAAGCCGCTGAACTTCCGAGAGAGAAGTGGATGACTGCAGTTAGAATGCAGTTAACTGATAATGCGCATCACTGGTGGTTAGCAGAAGAAAGGAGGCTTGGACAGGACCGAGTCACATGGGAAGAGTTCTCCAGACTCTTCCAAGAGATGTACATTCCAGCCATTGCACCGTCAGAGCTCAGAGACAGGTTCAACCGCCTTATCCAAGGCAGCATGTCAGTAGAGGAATACAATGCGGAATTTATTCGCCTGAGCCGCTTTGCCCGAACACTGATTTCAACGGAGGAAGAAAAAGCAGAGAAGTTCTTTGACGGCTTGAAGTTCGAACTTCAGAAAGTGATTGGAACGGTAGCACCTACCTCTTATACCGATGTCCTTGCAGCAGCCCGACGCTTGGAGCGCGTCACCAGGAGGGAATCTAATTTGAAGAGGCCTATCACATCAGCACCATCCAGGCCAGCACATGGGGATTCAGCAAAGCGAGCCCAAAGGGGTATGCCAGATAGAGCAGCACATAGAGACAGACCTCTTCCTACTTGTCACCACTGCGGCAAGGTAGGACATATTGAGAAGGAATGCAGGCGTAAGTTGGGACTGTGTTTGAGCTGCGGATCCAACCAGCACTTTTCCAGGGACTGTACTGAACGCAGAGATGGAGCACCAAGACTAGCATTGCCTGCACCACGACCAGCTTATCCAGCAGCAGGAGCCCAGCAGACAGGAGTTGGTGGAGTCAGACCACCAGCCCCAGGAGGAAATCAGCAGAGACCACCACTGGCACCACAGGCAGCCCTATTTCAGCAGCAGCAGCAGCAGCAGAGGGGTCCAGCTCAGGGACGGGGACAGGCATTCCCATTAGCTGTTGATGAGGAGGCTACAGCAGGCGAGGTCATCGCAGGTACTATTTTAGTAGCTTCATTACCTGCTGTAGTTTTATTTGATTCTGGAGCATCGCATTCATTTATAGCAGCTAGCTTTGTAGCCACCCATAGAGTAGCTACCGCACCCCTCCCGAAGATGAAGAGGATTCTTACGGGAGGTGGTATTATTCCGGTTAGTGACGTCTGTAGATCATGTTCTGTAGTAGTTTGTGGTCGAGAGATGCGAGCGCAGTTTCTGATATTTTCTATGCCGGATTATGATGTCGTACTTGGTATGGACTGGTTAAGTCAGTACCATGCGACTCTTGATTGCCGACTTGGGCGGGTTATATTTAGACCACCAGGACATCCAGAATTTGAGTTTCTCCGAGGAGCAGTAGAGCAAGGAGTTCAGCCTACTCTTAGGGTATTATCTGTAGAAGAGGAGACAGGTTACCCAAGAGTCATATCAGAATTTGTGGACGTATTTCCTGATGATCTTCCAGGTTTACCGCCTGATCGGGAAATAGAATTCACAATAGACTTAACTCCAGGAGCAGAGCCAATCACTTCATCGGTTTATCGGCTAGCACCTAAGGAGTTAGTGGAGTTGAAGGAACAGGTAGATGATCTGTTGGAGAAGGGTTTCATTCGCCCCAGTGTTTCACCTTGGGGAGCACCCATCTTATTTGTGCCGAAGAAGGATGGAACAGTACGGTTGTGCATTGATTACAGGGCACTGAATGCCGTGACCATCAAGAACAGGTATCCCTTACCACGCATTGATGATCTATTCGATCAATTGAGTGGTGCAAGGGTATTCTCGAAGATTGACCTTAGATCCGGCTATCATCAGATCAAGGTGAGGAAGGAAGACATCCCGAAGACAGCTTTCAGGACGAAGTATGGGCATTATGAGTTCTTGGTGATGCCGTTTGGTTTAACCAACGCACCAGCAGTGTTTATGAGCTTAATGAACAGAGTCTTTCATCAATTCTTGGATAAATTCGTAGTAGTATTCATTGACGACATTCTCATATATTCCAAGAGCCCTGAAGAGCACGAGGAGCATCTCAGAATCGTGTTAGAGACCTTGAGGCAAGAGAAGTTATATGCCAAACTCAGTAAGTGTGAGTTCTGTATGGACAAAGTGCCTTTCTTGGGACACATCATATCAGGAGAAGGACTTTCAGTGGATCCAGAGAAAGTTGCGGCGATAGAGACTTGGCCTACACCTACATCAGTAGCAGAGGTGAGAAGTTTTCTCGGACTTGCGGGATATTACCGAAGGTTCGTAGAAAATTTCTCGAGGATTGCAGAACCAATGACGAAGCTAACACGAAAGGATCAGGAGTTTATATGGACAGAAGACTGCCAGAAGGCTTTTGAAGAACTGAAGAGAAGATTAACAACAGCACCTGTCTTGACTCTTCCTTCAGGGTCAGGAGGTTTTGTTGTTTACAGTGATGCATCAGGCAGTGGACTAGGATGTGTTTTGATGCAACATGGCAAAGTTATTGCTTATGCGTCGAGACAGTTGAAGGACCACGAGAAGAACTACCCCACGCATGATCTGGAGCTAGCAGCAGTGATATTTGCATTGAAGATATGGAGGCACTACCTTTATGGAGAGAGGGTAGAAATCTTTACTGACCACAAGAGCCTGAAGTATGTGTATACTCAGAAGGAGCTTAACATGAGACAGAGACGTTGGCTGGAACTGATGGTAGATTTTGACATCGATCTGCAGTATCATCCGGGAAAGGCGAATGTTGTTGCAGATGCACTCAGCAGGAAGCCTACGGCTTATTTCTTGACAATGCAGCCCGAGTTATTGAAAGACTTACAGGAGCTACAGATAGAGGTTATCGTACCGGGACAGAATGGCTTGATGGCTAACCTTGAGATTCAGTCATCACTCGTGGAGAAGATTAAAGAAGCATTGCCCACCGATGCTAGATTCCGAAGACTCAAAGAAAGGACAGAAGCAGGTATTCAGACAGGACTTCGCATTCACGAAGACGGGACATTGAGATTTGGAAACCGCTTGTATGTTCCAAATGGAGAATTGAGACAAGAGTTAATGACTGAAGCGCATAGCTCTATGTACTCTGTTCACCCAGGAGGAACTAAGATGTACAGAGACTTGAGACAGTATTACTGGTGGCATGGAATGAAGAGAGAGATCGCCAGATTTGTGGCCAAATGTTTAGTATGTCAACAAGTAAAGGCCGAGCATCAGAGGACTGCAGGTATGTTACAACCGCTCCCGATACCGGAATGGAAGTGGGAGCATATCACGATGGACTTTGTCACAGGATTTCCGAAGAGCCCCAGCGGAAGAGACGCAGTATGGGTGATCGTGGATCGACTCACTAAATCGGCACACTTCTTGCCATTTAGAGTTGGACAGTCCACAGAGGTACTAGCTGACATGTATATGCGACAAATCGTCAAATTACATGGAGTACCTGTTAGTATTGTATCGGATCGAGATTCGAGATTTACATCTCATTTCTGGAGAAGCATGCAAGAGAGTCTGGGCACCAGACTCAAATTCAGCACGGCATACCACCCGCAGACAGATGGACAATCGGAGCGCACCATTCAGATCTTGGAGGACATGTTGAGATCATGTATGCTAGATTTCGGAGGATCTTGGGAAGATCATTTGCACTTAGTAGAGTTCTCCTACAATAACAGTTATCAGGCCAGCATTCAGATGGCGCCATTTGAAGCTTTATACGGACGGAAGTGCAGGTCACCTGTGTGTTGGAGTGACGTTGGTGAACGTCAGATACTGGGACCAGAATTGGTAACGCAGACAGTGGAGAAGGTGAAGCAGATACAGAATC
The DNA here is from genome assembly GCA_036927795.1 of Iris macrosiphon. Classification (NCBI taxonomy): domain Eukaryota; kingdom Viridiplantae; phylum Streptophyta; class Magnoliopsida; order Asparagales; family Iridaceae; genus Iris; species Iris macrosiphon. Next base: position 16,637,641 of record JAYESA010000004.1, read on the forward strand.
ATCTACGAGCATCTCAGGACAGACAGAAGCATTGGGCAGATACACACAGGCGTCCCCTAGAGTTCAAGGAAGGAGATCATGTGTTCTTGAGGATTTCGCCTACTCGTGGTACTATCAGATTCGGGAGCAGAGGCAAGCTGAGCCCAAGGTATATTGGGCCATTTGACATTCTAGAGCGCGTTGGTGAGGTGGCTTACCGGCTTGCATTACCTCCATCCTTAGAGGGAGTGCATGACGTATTCCATGTCTCACAGCTGCGCAGGTACGTGACCGACCCAAGTCACGTAGTCGATCATTCAGAGATCGCGGTAGGCCCGAGCTTGAGGTATGAAGAGCAACCAGTTGGCATCCTCGACGTCAGTGAGAAGACATTGCGGGGACAGACAATCAGACTGGTCCGAGTAGCATGGAAACATCATTCACCAGGCGAATCGACTTGGGAACGAGAAGATAATATGCGCCAGCGTTACCCCCACTTGTTCGAGGAGGCAGTTGTAAACTAGGCCACCTTGTATTTCCATAACTCTTTCTTTAGTAGCTTATTCTTGATTGCGAGGACGCAATCCTTTTAAGGAGGGAAGATTGTAAACACCCTAAATTTCAGAAATAAGATTTATAAAATTTTCCCTATTTTTGGTATTTTTCTGGAATTTATCACTGAGGTTTGTGGGTTGAATAATTTTAAGTGTGACTAAATGGAGTTAAAATATTCTGGAAATAGAAATTTATTGTGTATAATGGAAAACCGGACGCATGGCATTTTTCGGTGAATTTATTGGACACCGGAGCAATGTATCGAGGACCTTTAGCCATTTGGATTGTGAACCAGACCCAGTTGGACCGAACCAAACCAACCTGACCCGAAACCCGCATGCAACCCTAGCAGCCGCCGGTTTTTACTGTAGCAGTATAAAACCCCCCTCCTTGGCATGCGTGCCCAGCCGCAACCCTAGCTAAACACCCCGCCGTCATCTCCTTGTCAGCAACAGCACCCCACCGAACTCCAACCGCGAGGCTTCACGCTGTTCGACTCCGGCGAATCTGCCCGAGTCCGCCCCAACTCCCTCCCATCTCGGCAAGCCGCTTCCCCCACGACTGTGACTCCGGCGCCGACCGCTCCGGTCTGGACGTCCCCCGCAGCGGCTGAACAGCCGATCAGCAGCGCCTGTCCCCCTCGACTCCAGCTCTGCCGTCCCACTCGACAGCCTCCGCTCAGCCATCCGCGGATCGGACGACGACACGACTCCGGCGCCGTCGTCGATCAAGCCACTTCCCTCGCGTCCACCCGGCCCTGCTCGACCCTCATCTAGTTCCAGTCCCCTCGTCGACCTCGACAACCCGCTGCTCTCAACCAGGACACGGGGTTGACGTTCGGTCACTTGGAAAACAGAATCCACGGAGCCCTGTACAGGTACTGTTTTCTCCCTACTCGCGACTCCGTTTTTAATTCCGTCGATTGCTATGCGTAGACTGTATAACCCTCTCGGTGCCCGTGCAACTCGCTCGGTGCAGCGCATCCTGTAGTGATCGTACACCGCGATCCAAAACAGGAAAAAACAACGCCCTGTTTCACCTCGGAACTGAGTCCGCCCCGCCAATCGGGACGACTTGGTCGCACGCGGTCTTTACCAAACTGTGCGCGACGTTGATACGGTCGTGTGGGTTTTCGCAGAAGTCGATTCAGAGGTGCGTGCACCCCGGAATCAACGCGTATCCGCCGACGACACCCCGTATCCGTCGATTCTGAAACACGCTATAACTTCGTGTATACACGTCGGATCGAGACGAAACTTGCGCCATCGGATCCGTAGTAATACGCTGGTCCTGTGAGCCAAGTTTGGTTCGATTCTGAGAACGTTGACAAAATCACGTATCGTGGGCCCCACATGCTCCACTTGACGGGTGATTTTGAGATCGGCTCATCGGAATCCAATTCTGGAAGTTCCGTTGGGTTCGTATCATCGTTCCTGACTTGTAGACACTGAGTTTGCGGAATTTGGAGACCTTTGACCCTGACACGCTTTTCGGTGCAAAGTGGGCCCGCATGTGGAACCCGCTTTGGCCCGGAAATGACCTTTTTGCCCCTGTGTCCAAATTGGACGTAAGGACAGGCATTTCCAGCTATTGGACATCTTCTGAGACTGTTGGTGATATTTATTACAGCTTTTGGAGTAGTCCCTACCGGATCCACAGATACCAGGGACAGTCGTTGGTTTTCGGACATCAGGCAAGTGTACCTTGCCAAACTCTGCAGTTTAGTTATCTATTTTCCTTGCTTTATATACATTGCTGTGCATGCTCAACCTAGGACCGTGTGACGTACTTAGCGTCCGATTATCAGTCGGGTGCCGACACTGTACGCAGTGTTGGGTACGGTCATCTAGAGATGGACATCCGTGACATTTTATATTCTCGTACTTGTCTTATCAAGTACCATATGACCCAGGACACTTGACACTATTCATGAGACAGGATTTTCCCGAGATATTCGTGGTGATTCTGTATAGGATACAGGACATGGACATTATATTATTAGATACTTATGACTGGTTGCATTTAGCTATGATCGCGCTTGACATGGGCATGAGACGTTGTGGTCATGATTTGCGTGGTTACATTGGGTGGGGAGAGACACACAGGCTACAGGCTGTATTTATGTATATCTTCTATTATTGAGAGGTCGTAGACTCTCGTAGCAGAGTCTGACCCACTACCGGTTATTACCGCTACCGGCTCCCCGACACAGAGCTTGTAGTGGCTCAGCCTGAGACTAGTGATGCTCTCACTTGCATTTACACTTAGATGGTTACATATTTACCCCTTAGATTCATTTAGTTATATATTGCTGCACTGCTTATCTGTATTTTTGGCATGAGCTTTCTTGTACCTTGCTATGTCCCCTGAGGACCTGGATCCGGATTTTGTCCCCAGATTTTGCAGACGAGGTTTATCCCGAGGTTTACGGGACCGGAGCAGGAGCTGATCCAGGAGTTGTACCACCATCCGAGGACGAGGTCTTAGCTGAAGACTTCTCTTGAGCATCCATGTTTATGCTCAGCTTTTATTATTTATTTCAGTCTTTCATATTCTGGTCAGATGAACCATTGTACTAGATATTTATCGGGTTGTCCCCGAAGTACTTTGTGAGACTTGCTGATGATTTACATTCCTTATTTGCTTTGTGGATCATATTTTATATCTTGTGTGGATGAGATTAGTTGTGCCATGATTGTCGTAGACTTGTTTTACAGCTTAAGTATGCCCTGATGGATCCATTATATTGAGTTGGTCCATCGGTGCGTACTGCTGGCCATTATCACGCGTCCGGTCCCACGGTATTTTGGGACTGGGGCGTGACACCTATGCGCCATGCTGAGAATGGTGAAAACTCAAACTTGGACTCTTTATATAATGCACCAGCATTGCAAGGACAAAGAAGTCTAGGACAGTGCGAGCTCACCAAGCTCAAGCGATTACTCATTCGGCTGACCGTCAACTGGCATCGCTGACTGTTATGCGTGTCTCAGACAGAAAGCTAAACAAAATTGACCCACGTGTCCAGCCCACAGCGACAAGTGGACATGGTCAATCTCAAAAGTCTTCCGCTGACGACTTAGGAAAAGTTCTTCCATGAACCCTGTAATGCCCCGTTCCCCCTATTCGGGGAGCGCGGCCAAGAAATACTTACGACCGTCCGAACGGGACAGATTGAATTAAGATCCTTTCCTCGTTATGGATTGGTTTCTTCGGAATCAGGTCCCATATACAATGGATTGTGCCTCGAGGATGGACTCGGCGGCAGAGTCGAGAGGGGCCTTTCCGTTGCGTTGGTTTCTTGTCCATTTTCGTGCCGCTTGGTTGCTTTCTTGTTGGTTTTATGACTTGCGTTTTCTTGAACGGTTTCAATGGATTTCATTGCTTTCGTTCTTAGGATTTCGTATTTCGTATCGAGCCTTGGAGACCGAAGCAGGAGGTATTGATCATCCGTTGGTGCGTGCTGGTGATCGTGTAGACGACGCGCGAGCGGAGTCTTAGGGACCTCTCCTTCTTCTTCCTATTCAACCAACTAGTGAGTGGCTCTATTTCGATAAGCACCTTCTTTCCAAGGGCTCCGTTCATAATAAAGATTGACTCAGTTGTGCATTCATTCAAACGATACCAAATATATATAAAGTTGAATGAAAAGATAAGAAGTAGGCTTGGAACATTCATTGCTTGTCATTCAGAACCTTGCATAAATTCATTGATGCATGCACGTTCGTTGGGTATATTAATTGATCGGCACTTATTTATAGCACAAGTTATTCTTCTTTAAACTGCTGAATGTTATTGCATATAACTCGTTGGTTGATTATGGTAGCACAGTAAAGCGGTCCCGTACATGCCGTTTCTTTAAATTCTTATGTGTTAACTATGGGTTTGGTGGGTTGGTGTTGGACAAACTTGTATACAAGGGGTAACGTTCTACGAACGGTCGCCGGGGCACCGGGACCGCTTCGACCTGGGTAGAACATTTGCTAGTGTAGTCCTAGCGCTTGGATGGGTCCGTGCGTCCGCCAAAGGCTAGCTACCTGAGGCAGAATGTCAGCCGATCCATCCCCCGTCCAACCAAGAGATGTTGTGTATATTTAAACTGTGCAGACTAACTATGTCTTCGTGACAGGGAAGGCTATGGTAAGTTGTGCAGGTGGTTCAGACGGTACAGGTAAAGTCACCGAACGGTGGCATGTGAAGTTATGTTATTTTGTTCTTACATAACTGCTAAATGAAATCTGATCTAGGCAAGAATAGAAAGTCACATAAACGCATAAATGTGCATGTTCATTTAAAACTCATCTAAAGAGCTTGGTAAAGTTGAGCAGCTAGCCTTCACTAGTACTTTTCGAAGTACTGACCCTCGTTGTAGCAGGTTCCCCGGCGCAAGGCAACGCGGCGAGGAGCTGAAGTTCTCTCCGGACTTTTGGGATCCTTGGCAGTTCGTGGCCAAGACTTTTGGAGGCTCAAGCTAGAAGCCTTTCACTCTCTCCGTTGCTGAATATCGCTAAGGCGATGGTGCTTACTCGCACCCAAGGTGTTTTGTGTTTTTGAATCTACGTAAAGGGACATAATGTATGGATCGGCTATCTCATTTTGCGTCCAAGTTTGTAAGCCCGTGGGGTATTTTATACTTTTGAGTCAAGCGATGTAAAAAGATGTTCATTATGAATAAAAGAGAAACTTTTCTATGCCTCAACCTTGTGTTATCTTATATGTCCACTCTGTTGCATTGTTCTAAAGAATATTCTTATGCCTAAGGCCTTGTGCACGCGCGCCCTACGCGTGCACGGCATCACGCCCGGGGGACGATTATCGATTAGACGAAATCGGGGCGTGACATATTGGTATCAGAGCCATGCTTCAGATCCTTTGATCTCACAAAGAAAGTTTCTAAAGAGGACCTTGTTCCTTTCGAGTAGACCCTTGAATTCGCTTGGCCAAAATGAGATACGTTCCATACAGTGAGTCCATAATATACCTTGAGACTAATACAAGTTACTTTCCTTTCAAGGAACGACTTCCGAGCCGGGTGCACAAGCGCAGATGGTGGCGCAAGTGCAAGCGAGTAGTTCAGGCACCTCGGGCAGCTCTGGGAGTCCAGCTGCCGCACCCTCTGCCGATCCGTTCGAGCGAATGATGCGTTTGATGGAGACGCAGCAGAAACAAGCTGAACTACGGCAGAGTCAGTTCGAGTCACGGATTGAGGCTCAATTCGTGGCGCAGCGAACACAGGCGGATACACAGCAGAAGCAGATGAATAGTCTGCAAACAATGGTGACGAATATGATCGCCAACAATCATTCTGCATCCGCCCCCGCAACCGTGCCTATAGTTGCTGAAGCCACTGGACCACAGAATTCCCAGGGTACCTTACCCTCAGGCGAGAATGGATCAATCGTGTCGATATCAGAATTTAAGAAGATGTGCCGTGCTACGTTTAAAGGCACCGAGGACCCTTCCTTAGCGATGGACTGGCTGGTCGAGTTGGAGGACCACTTTGAAGCGTTGTGCCTAGACGAGACCAAGAAAGTGGCGTGTGCCCAGCTTCAGCTCCGACAAAATGCACATGATTGGTGGGATGTGCACAAGCAAGCTATTTTGAGTGAAGGTGGCACGACGGCTATCTCCTGGTCCGTGTTTCGCAAGGCCTTCGTGGAGGAATACCTTCCACCCGCCGTCCGTCGTGAAAAGGAAGACGAGTTTGCGCTACTGAGGCAGGGAGACATGACGGTGCGTCAATACGCCTCAGAGTTCAACCGACTTGCAAAGTTTGCCAAGTCGCAGATCGCCGACGCTGAAAGTCGTACACGGAAGTTCGAGCTCGGACTACGACCTTCTATCCGTGCTCACGTCGTAGTGACTCAATATCGTACCATACGGGAGTCCTTGAATCATGCACTGTCCCTAGAGTCGCAGTATCCTCCAGTTCGCACTGGCGCTGTGCAAAATTACAATCACAAGCGTCCTGTCAACACAGGGGGGAACAACGCGCAGAAGCGCCCCAACAACGGCGGTAAACAGGGAGCAAACCCGGGAAAGGGTAACGAAGCCGTCTGCCACCGATGCAATCGTACGGGACACATCGCACGGAACTGTCGGGTGTTCAATGGATCGTGCTTTAAATACGGTCGTCAGGGCCACATGGCAGTGAACTGTCGTGTTAGCGGGCAAGAGCAGCAGCAGCAACAAAACCAGGAGCCTCAGCATCAAGGGCAAACTCAATGAGCGAACCAAGCACCGCCAAACGCTCAGGGCCGAGTCTATGCTTTGACTCGGGACGAGGCACTTGCATCGAACACGACGGTGTCAGGTATATTACTTTTTAATAATGTACCTGCTCGTGTATTATTTGATTTTGGTACAACACATAGCTTCATTGCGGCAGACTTTGCCGCCGAACACACATTCCCTATGACACCGCTAGGCTTAAACCTAAGTGTTAGTACTCCTTCGGGCGTAGATTTATCGGCTCGCTTAGTCTGTCGTGAAGGTAACATTTGTATCGGGGGACGGAAATTGTCATTAGATGCGATAGTTCTAGACGTAAGGGACTACGATCTTATTCTGGGGATGGATTGGCTCGGCGCTTGTTCAGCTACAATCGACTGTGCGAAAAAGGAAGTCGTGTTTCGTTTGCCCGGCGAGACCGAGTTTTGCTTCACGTGCAGTCCTGAGTCGAAAGCGTCGAATACCTGCATGGTGATCTCAGCAATGTCTGCTCGACGGATGATTCACTCCGGCTGCGAAGGGTACTTAGCGTCCGTTCGAGACACTCGGCAAGATTGCGCAAACGTTGAGTCTATTCCCGTTGTGGCGGATTTTCCTGATGTGTTCCCCGACGAGTTGCCAGGCATGCCGCCCGATCGAGAGATAGAGTTCACTATAGACACATTCCCAGAAACTCGACCAATTTCCAAGACGCCGTATCGGATGGCCCCGGCAGAATTGAAGGAGCTTAAAGTACAGTTGCAAGACTTGCTAGATCGAGGATACATTCGGCCTAGTGTATCTCCGTGGGGTGCGCGCGTACTATTCGTAAAGAAAAAGGATGGCTCGTTGCGGCTCTGCATCGACTATCGAGAATTGAATAAAGCAACCATTCGTAACCAGTATTCTCTTCCAAGAATAGACGATCTTTTCGATCAGTTGCAAGCTGCCATGGTATTCTCTAAAATTGACCTCCGTTCGGGCTATCACCAACTAAAGATCAAGCCAGACGATGTACCAAAGTCAGCTTTTTGAACTCGCTATGGCCATTATGAGTTCCTGGTGATGCCGTTCGGACTAACCAATGCACCCACTGCCTTTATGAGTTTAATGAACCTTGTGTTCCGGCCCTATCTCGATAAGTTTGTAGTTGTATTCATCGATGATATCTTGGTGTATTCGAAGAGTGAGGAAGAACATGCAGAGCACTTGCGGACCGTGCTACAAACTCTTCGGGACAACCAGCTATATGCTAAGCTGAGTAAGTGTGAATTCTGGCTAAGTAGTGTATCTTTCCTCGGGCACATCATTTCTGCGGGAGGCATCTCAGTCGATCCGAAGAAGGTGGAGGCCATTGTCGAGTGGAAGCGACCTGCATCCGTTAGCGAGATTCGAAGCTTCCTCGGGCTAGCGGGCTACTACAGACGGTTCGTGAAGGATTTTTCCAAACTTGCACTACCTCTGACTCGCCTCACACAAAAGGGAGTCGCATTTGAGTGGTCCGCCGACTGCGAAGCTTCGTTTAAAGAGTTAAAGCATCGCCTCACCTCTGCCCCGTTACTTGCACTGCCAGACGAGATCTCGGGATTCCAAATATTTAGCGACGCGTCCGGGCAAGGCTTGGGGTGTGTACTTATGCAGCGAGATCGAGTGATAGCCTATGCCTCCAGGCAACTAAAGAAGCACGAGAAAAATTATCCTACACACGACCTGGAATTAGCGGCAATTGTCTTTGGCCTGAAATTGTGGCGACACTACCTTTATGGAGTGCCTTGCCGAATTTATACCGATCACAAGAGCTTGAAGTACCTATTCACCCAGACGGACCTCAACCTTCGTCAGCGCCGTTGGCTAGAATTGATAAAAGATTACGACTTGACGATAGACTACACGCCTGGAAAAGGGAACGTTGTAGCGGATGCTTTGAGTCGGATCTTCGTTGGATCTCTGTCAGTCGATCGCAGGTTACGAAGGGACTTAGAAGAGTTGGGCATCGAACTCCGAATTCGATATCATGGCGCGCGGGTCGTTCAAATGCGATTCGTACCCAACCTAATAGAGCGGGTCACATCTACTCAGAAAGACGACCCTTTCCTAAGAAAGATGCACGAGCAGATTCTAGCGGGGAAGGCGAAGGACTTTGCAGTAGATGAAAATGGAGCGTTGCGGGTGAGAGGAAGGCTATGCGTCTCCGATGATTCAGAACTTAGAAAGGAGATCCTTGCGGAAGCTCATTACGCAGCCTATATGATCCATCCGGGGAGCACGAAGATGTATAAGAACCTCCAAACGACCTTCTGGTGGCACGGCATAAAGAAAGATGTTGCACTCTTTGTGTCCCAATGCATAACTTGTCAAAGGGTGAAAGCAGAGCATCAGAGGCCGGGCGGGGAGATGCAAAATCTTGCTATCCCGGAATGGAAGTGGGAGCACATCTGCATGGATTTCATTGTTGGCCTGCCAAGGACGCAACGGGGGAACGACGCAATCTGGGTTATCGTCGACCGGTTAACCAAGTCTGTACACTTCATTGCCATCAAAAGTACTTGGAGCGCCGATCGCCTCGCCCAGACCTACCTTGACGAGATAGTCCGGCTGCACGGAGTGCCAGTTTCTATAGTATCAGATCGGGACGGGCGATTCATCTCGCGTTTATGGGAGAGCCTTCAGTTGGCGATGGGGACCAAGTTGAAGTTCAGCTCAGCCTATCATCCACAAACCGATGGTCAGACGGAACGAGTGAATCAGATACTAGAAGACATGTTGCGCCTCTGCGTGATCGATTCGAAGTCAAGTTGGGACGTCTACCTGCCGCTGGCCGAATTTGCATACAACAACAGTTATCAGTCCAGCATCGAGATGGCTCCGTACGAGGCTTTGTATGGGCGGAAGTGTAGGTCACCAATCTGCTGGGACGAAGTCGGAGAACGGCAAATCCTTGGGCCGGAGCTGGTTGAACAAACCGTCCAAAAGGTTCGGTTGATTCGTGAACGGTTGAAGACAGCACAAAGCCGACAAAAGAGTTATGCCGATGCTCGACGGCGCCCCCTTGAATTCTTTGAAGGGGACCATGTGTTCTTGAAAGTCTCGCCTATGCGCGGAGTCATGCGGTTCGGAGTAAAAGGAAAGCTAAGTCCGAGATTTGTTGGACCGTTTGAAGTTCTCAAACGGGTTACTCCGGTCGCCTATCAAGTTGCCTTGCCGCCTGCCCTATCAGAAGTACACGATATTTTTCACGTTTCTCAGCTGAGAAAGTTTGTACACGACCCGAACCACATAGTCGACTTAGGGCAGTTAAATCTGCAAGCGGACTTGTCGTACGCGGCGGAGCCTGTCCAAGTTTTGGATCGTAAAGAGAAGCAGTTGCGGAACCGAACCGTCTCGCTAGTGCATATCCTGTGGCGGAACCACTCGGTCGAGGAGTCGACCTGGGAACTTGAAGCTGATATGAGGGAAAGGTTCCCCTCATTATTCCTTAGTGGTAGGTTCTATTCCTAAGTTTCGGGACAAAACTTTCTTTTGGATGGTTATGATGTAATGCCCCGTTCCCCCTATTCGGGGAGCGCGGCCAAGAAATACTTACGACCGTCCGAACGGAACAGATTGAATTAAGATCCTTTCCTCGTTATGGATTGGTTTCTTCGGAATCAGGTCCCATATACAATGGATTGTGCCTCGAGGATGGACTCGGCGGCAGAGTCGAGAGGGGCCTTTCCGTTGCGTTGGTTTCTTGTCCGTTTTCGTGCCGCTTGGTTGCTTTCTTGTTGGTTTTATGACTTGCGTTTTCTTGAACGGTTTCAATGGATTTCATTGCTTTCGTTCTTAGGATTTCGCATTTCGTATCGAGCCTTGGAGACCGAAGCAGGAGGTATTGATCATCCGTTGGTGCGTGCAGGTGATCGTGTAGACGACGCGCGAGCGGAGTCTTAGGGACCTCTCCTTCTTCTTCCTATTCAACCAACTAGTGAGTGGCTCTATTTCGATAAGCACCTTCTTTCCAAGGGCTCCGTTCATAATAAAGATTGACTCAGTTGTGCATTCATTCAAACGATACCAAATATATATAAAGTTGAATAAAAAGATAAGAAGTAGGCTTGGAACATTCATTGCTTGTCATTCAGAACCTTGCATAAATTCATTGATGCATGCACGTTCGTTGGGTATATTAATTGATCGGCACTTATTTATAGCACAAGTTATTCTTCTTTAAACTGCTGAATGTTATTGCATATAACTCGTTGGTTGATTATGGTAGCACAGTAAAGCGGTCCCGTACATGCCGTTTCTTTAAATTCTTATGTGTTAACTATGGGTTTGGTGGGTTGGTGTTGGACAAACTTGTATACAAGGGGTAACGTTCTACGAACGGTCGCCGGGGCACCGGGACCGCTTCGACCTGGGTAGAACATTTGCTAGTGTAGTCCTAGCGCTTGGATGGGTCCGTGCGTCCGCCAAAGGCTAGCTACCTGAGGCGGAATGTCAGCCGATCCATCCCCCGTCCAACCAAGAGATATTGTGTATATTTAAACTGTGCAGACTAACTATGTCTTCGTGACAGGGAAGGCTATGGTAAGTTGTGCAGGTGGTTCAGACGGTACAGGTAAAGTCACCGAACGGTGGCATGTGAAGTTATGTTATTTTGTTCTTACATAACTGCTAAATGAAATCTGATCTAGGCAAGAATAGAAAGTCACATAAACGCATAAATGTGCATGTTCATTTAAAACTCATCTAAAGAGCTTGGTAAAGTTGAGCAGCTAGCCTTCACCAGTACTTTTCGAAGTACTGACCCTCGTTGTAGCAGGTTCCCCGGCGCAAGGCAACGCGGCGAGGAGCTGAAGTTCTCTCCGGAATTTTGGGATCCTTGGCAGTTCGTGGCCAAGACTTTTGGAGGCTCAAGCTAGAAGCCTTTCACTCTCTCCGTTGCTGAATATCGCTAAGGCGATGGTGCTTACTCGCACCCAAGGTATTTTGTGTTTTTGAATCTACGTAAAGGGACATAATGTATGGATCGGCTATCTCATTTTGCGTCCAAGTTTGTAAGCCCGTGGGGCATTTTATACTTTTGAGTCAAGCGATGTAAAAAGATGTTCATTATGAATAAAAGAGAAACTTTTCTATGCCTCAACCTTGTGTTATCTTATATGTCCACTCTGTTGCATTGTTCTAAAGAATATCCTTATGCCTAAGGCCTTGTGCACGCGCGCCCTACGCGTGCACGGCATCACGCCCGGGGGACGATTATCGATTAGACGAAATCGGGGCGTGACAAACCCCAGGTCAGGAAGCAAAAATAATACCTACACACCCATGTGCTCATAACAAGGGTATAAAGGTAAATCAACCTTCGCGTGACTTGCGTAGCATGATCAATCACAAGCGCAAAACGAGGAACAACCACGGCATATGAAATAGCCCCCTCGGGGCATCATTGTGCTAGCATCATCATTAATTGTTGCTGCAATCAGGCAGTAGTACCTGCAAATAGGCAGTCGGTATTCCAGCGACTGCAACCAAGGGCATCCAGCCGACAGCAGCCCAGAGAGCGGGTGCAAGTACCAAAGGAGAAGGAGCCGCCCTTTGCCTCGTGCTATTCGACTTCGAATGCCCCCTTCATGAAGGAAGGTAGGAAGTCCAGCACCTCCAGTCTGTCACTCTCAACCAGCGTGTCGAGGAGGCAGGTCTAAGGAGGACAAGCAGAAGACCTACAGACGGTATTTTCCTAGGAACCTGCTTAAAGACGAATATCATGCCCCACTCCCAGAATACTGGATAATTACTGGAACTAACATGGCCAACTGCACCTTGCAAAATACCGAAGTAAGCCGTAATATGTTAAGGTTGTCTAGAATATAGATAGATAAACTCTAGCATGCTATAATGTCAGTCCTAATGCCAAAAAATTCTAGTATCTTAATCCAGCAACACAAGTACAAGAGTATATGATATAAGAAAGTAAAAAAATGCGTCCTAAATTACATACCACATATGATCATGAAGCTAGTGAATACAAAATACTGCACTAGCAGAGTATAATTATACATGATCAAATATACCAGAAATGGTCCAATATATACATCATGTTGAACGTAGTCTCAAAAATATAAGGAGCTAACTCTGCCCCATGCTAAATATCACAAAATGAAGTAATCAATATGAGGGGTGGAAGAAGGAAACCCACTCACGAACTTCGACCGTAGTCCTACGAGTGCGAGCCATTTTGCTAGAAGTACGGTGGATCCTGGTTCTCTTCGGGGTAACCTGGCTATGCAAAGCCAGTGGGGTCAGAACCCCAAGCAACAAGTACTACAAAGGAGTTCGAGGTGATAGACCAAACATATCACAACATAAGAAAAAAGAGACATAAAAGAAATAAATGTTGATCGAGACTTATATGGTACCAATGTACTTGTCTCAAGAATAATACTGGAAGAACTCATAACAAGTACAAAAATAAAAGTAAGATGACGAGCGGCAAGAGCATAGGAACTACTCTGGATCGGGACCACGACCCTTAAACCAAATAATGATCGGGGTTGTAGACCTTCACCCGAGCAGAACTTAGCACCCTAACCACGTGCCGGAAGAAAATAAAACTAGAAGAGCGAGCTATAATGAAAGTAACTTCATTCATCGTATAGCCAAACAACTTTATGGCTTGCTACGATTAACTAGCTAGGGTTGTCATATATATTAATTACTAAATGCATGTTTTAAGAATATTGCTACCACCGATACTGCAGTCAACCCGGATGGCCAAGGGTACGCTTGTCTAGTAAACTTAAATATACATTCAACCATACAATAATATAACATGTTACTTGTCATAAACAGAAATTGAACTTATAAGATAAACTTAAACTTGTGATAATAAACTTGCTTTATAAACATAAACTTGTCTTGTAACATAAACTTGCATATAAACTTGTCTTGTAAGTGCCGCAGCATGCGTAAACTTGGTCAGTCATGGAGCCCTTGCCTAGTAGGGTTGGTCCATGCTGCATGGGGCCCTTAGAGATCTGGATAGCCGGTAGCGCAATATTCTTCCCTCCAAATAATCTAGGTAAATCTTATCTTGTTTAATCATTACTAAATTATTTTAAGTTCTCGAGTCATAGACACTTGAGAACTCCCTAGAATGATGAGTCACGAGTACGAGCTTTTCATGAGTTATCGTATTCACGAGACGCGATACATTGCACAATGCTCACACTCGATTGCCCGATGCCAAATGCAATAGATTTTTATACACAAATATTTCCACGGTGTTATGAGGATTGTGAACTTGTACATAAACTTGTCTCGTAAACTTACAGTAAAACTTGTCGGGTAACATAAACTTGTATCGACATAAGGGAGCACAAAAAAAATCACTAAATGAACATAATTAAAGGAACATAAAATGCACATAAGAATTCCTGACCGCATGTCCATTTGCCGCACGGACTTACTTGTCACATGCACCCACTGGCCGCATACACTCACTTACCGCATGCGCTCACTGGTCGTATGCACCCAATTATTGCATGGACTCACCTGCCGTATGCACCCACTAGCCGCATGCACTCACTTGCCGCATGCGCTTACTGGCCGCATGCACCCAATTGCCGCATGGACTTCCTTGTCGCATGCTCAGGGTTAAAGTCTACTCTTTGGGGGCAAGTGTTGAGTGATGGGTCAATAATGAAGTGTCAGTGAAGTGACATAAAGTAATTGATATGACAGACCAAAAAGTGTGTCAGGAAGAAAAGACAAGAATCATAAAAAAGATGTGCAAGGATGAAGAAGAGTTATATGACAAAAGAGGAGAGGCATATAGCACCAATGCCACATAAGTCCGCTTGACGCATGCTCAGATTGTCGCATAGATGCCCCTCTTGGACTAGCAAACTTTTTATTCGTTTAGCGAGTGAAAATACAAGCAGTTCAAGGATTGTCTCTGGAGCACTTGTGTAATGAATAGTCATGCATCCAACACGGTGGACGCATGCTGTCAGTATGCAGCAAGAAGTTTAGGCCGCATAACCCTCTCGGGCCGCATAGGTCTCTCTGCTGTATAGGTTGCTGGCTGTCACTACCACATTTTCTAGAAAAGGGTATTTTGGTCATTTCATAATTAATTAAATATTATGCATGATAAATAATTATTTATTATATTATTTAATTATTATTAGATGTTAGTTTATTATTTTAGACTTGTGTTAGTAGACCTAACTAGTTAAGTTTAGACTCATAGACCAATAATATTAAATTGTTAGAGTTTGGCCCAATTAGAAGCCCATTGACTAGGAGGATGATTAATTTAATTAAAACCATTAGACTAGAACCTTTCCTCCTTAATTATTTCTTCATGAGAGGCCCCAAGGGGTATAATGGACATTACATAGTGACTTAGGGAGGGGGTCAAGTGGCCGACCTATTAAAAGAGGGGGGAAAGTTTCTCTTTGGTCTTTTTATTTCAAAACTAGATCTAGATTTTTTTTAACCAAATTCCTTCATTCCCACATCAATTACCTACCAAATTTTATCCCAATTCCTTCCCAAATTACCATTGAAGACTAGTAGAGGAAGGATCTAGAAGGAGAAAGCAAGGATCTACAAAGAGGAGCAAGGATCTACAAGTTGGAGGCCAGTTTTATCAAATTTGAAGGTTGTATTAGGAATCCATCTTCCGATAGGTACAATTCAGTTTTTTCTCTTTAATTAGGTTCTAAATATGAGATTTAACCATGAGAAACTATCCCATATGCATAGGCTACCAATAGAAATTAGAATTATGTTCATAGGAGGCCTATGGAGAAAGTTATGGTACTTTTTGTGTCAATTTTGGGAGAATTATGAGATTAGCACTTGTTGTATTTGTCAATTGGTCATATAAACCAAATTGGCATGTGTTTGCTTATTTGTGGCTAGTATCATGTCCATAATTGGATACTTGTGGGTCGAATTCCAATAATTTGGTGATATGTGTTGATTTGGCAGTTTTTCCTCCGACACGGGACTTTGTGCATGTCATATTTTGACACAGACACGTAGATGTATATTTTATTCTTCATATTGTTCATATACGATAATTTAGACTTGTTTGTGTCCTTCGGGGTATGTTTGGTTGTATGGTGGACTCATATCGCAAGTGTATCATAGATCTAGTGTGATACGGGTGCGATGCACTCCACGTATTTGTTGTGTTACATTTCTAGATCCAATTTACATTATTCTTAGCTAATTATAGTATATATATATATATATATATATATATATATATATATATATATATATATATATATATATATATATATATATATATATATATATTGTTATGTGTATATATGTAGTTATATGTAGTAGCGTATCAAGTATCTATATGTATATGTGAGAGTGATATTTACCTATGTGTTTGTGTGTGTCTATATGTATAATGTAAGTGTGTATGTAGGATATATATATATATATATATATATATATATATATATATATATATATATATATATATATATAGGAAAGGTAATATATCTACTTGTGTACGTATGTTTGTATATGGATATCTGAGTGTGTATGTGTGTGTGTGTGTGTGTGTGTGTGTGTGTGTGTGTGTGTATATATATATATATATATATATATATATATATATATATATATATATATATAAGTAAAGTATACATATATTTGCATATAAATTGTGTAGTGTTTATGCATATGTGTTGTGCTATGTGTTGGTGTGTTTGAGAGTGAGTGAGATGCTCGTGGCAAGGGGCATACTGTGCAGTGGCCAACTGTACAGTGCAATGAGCACATCAAAGCATAGGGAAAGCAGCAGGCAGCAAGGGGGCTCGGGCTGAGGTAGCTCGGTGCAACTCAGTGTGCATTCAGCACTGCACAGTCGTATTGCACAAGCAGCAGCAGCATTTGCAGGAAACAACGGGCAGTGAGCAGCGAGGCACCAAGTGTGCAACAGCCATATGCAGCATACTGGTAGCAGTGAGCCAAAGCTCCAACAGCAGCTACACCAGCAGCTCCTAGCAGCAGCAGCAGCAGATTCACTAGCATCAACAGCAAGGTGGTTCAGTTAACTGTGTACCTTCAGTCAGTCAGTTTTTTGTTAGCTCTTAGTAGTAAGCTAGTTAATATGGTTAGTTAACTAATTAATTAGCTATCTAGTTATTAGTATCTAGTTTAGTTAGTTATCGATACATATATACTTATGTATCTCTAAGTTATCTATATATGTAGACATGTGTACATGTATATATGTATTAGTAGTTAGTGATTAGTTTGGTAGTTGGTATTTAATATTCGTATATACTAGTAGTTGGTATTAGTATATACTAGAAGTTATATTAGATTGATATATACATGTCTTAGTATATATAGCTAGTGGGGTAGCTACTATATATTAGAATCACATTTACCTTGAGATACCATGGTAAGTGTCAAGGTATTGAGGGTTAAGGTATTTGAGTTGGATATCGAGATGGAGATTTAGTGTGCGATACCGCATTGGTTCAAAGCCAAGGTATCCATTTGGTAATTATAATTATGACTAGTATATATATATTATTGATTGAATATGCGTATATTTTATTTCCATGTCTCTTGTTTGCGTATCTTGCGATACGGTATCTTAGTATCTTAGATTTAACTAGTGTGACCTAGTTTCATAGTGTATGGACCCAATATCCTTGAGATAGACTCGTACAACCTAGAAATAGCTAGTTTGACTAGTTTGACTTAGAGTTGACCTACTTTGACTGTTTTGACTTAAAAATAGTTTTTTGACCTAGATGTTGACTAGTTTAACTTATTTTTATTTCGAAACTTTGTATTGACGTTATATTCCCTATTTAGGTCTTCAAGGCACCGTACCAGACATCTATAATACTATTTATTGGACTTCAGGCGAGTACATTCTCTGATAGTTTCTCATTTATGATATCCTCTATGTTCATTGTATCTAGTGTAGATATCCATTATTTTTTGATACGATGGTTACATGGATTGGTATATCCGAATCTCGTTATGAGATGTTATTCCTTAGTATATATGGTGTATCTTGTGAAAGCCTTGTTTCTTGTATATGTACAGACATTGATTCTCGGAAAGACTAGCTATCTTTCTAGAGAATCCCGTGCCATAGCGTACCATGGTTGGATCCCCTATACCAGTCGGGGTTGGAGAGTATGTAGTATAGATATGTGATCATACCCTCCTTGTATCAAGTCTTGTTCATTGAATAGTGTTAATCATACACCGCACGTATGATTAGCCATGCCATATATCTTGTATCAAGTTCCCAATCCGATCATATGTTAAAGCTGGTACTCACTCACTTAGTCATTAGTATTCTTGTTCATTACCATATTGTTCATTCTTGTATTTATTTCTAGTATTTTCTTTATTCTATATCTATTGTTGCATTTTGTATATTAATATTTATTTACTGTTACATAGTTTATATCATTGATTAGAACTGCTGTTAGAGATGTACTCTGTCCCTTTTCTGACTGGATATATTTTTCTCAGATGACACTGAGGAGTGGTACCCTACTCATTACAGGCCTCAAGATGTTGTGGGCATAGAGCTAGAGACCCTGGCTCAGGAGGGACTCATCCCGACTGAGACAGATGACCCGGGACTTGTAGCTTCTTAGTCATTCTCTTGTACTGGATTTGTCTCCAGCTTACTGTTTAGTATTTTTTCAGACTCATGGATGTTATTATTTTGACTCATGAGTTATATTGTGATTATTCTATTCTTTTATCATATTCTTGCTATTCTCCATCTTAGATCTATGTGATTGAGTATATTGTTATTGTTGATAGCTTATCGTATTGTTAGATAGATTACTCAAACAGCGTTCTACCGCCGATTCTGCGACGTAGGCTGGGCGTTATTTCTGATATGCATTCCTACACCGGATGTGGGTTGTGATACATTTTTAGTGGTGGCCCATGCATGACTTCGAGGTCGCAACTAGTACGATTCGTAGTGGTGCTCTGAATTGAGTGCTATTATGAGCCTGTTTTAGGATATAGCATATATGCTATAGGCTGAGAATACTCAATCACATCTAGAAAAAAATTCTTTTGATTCATTCAACTATTCTTCCTTGATATTAATATTTAATCTTAATTGTCCTTTCCTTTGAGTATCATGTGCCATATTTATTCTTTCTTTTTCTTTGTCTCAGGATGCCGCCTAAGACTAGATTGCAGCAGGGAAGAGCAGCTTCTGAGAGGTCTATGATGTCCGAGGGGCCAACACCAGTTACTTCTCTGGTGATTGGAGTGTCAGCTGCTTTCGGAGGTCCACCTCCTACTCAGAGGACTGTGCCAGCTGTATCTGAGGGACTTCTACCTCCACCTCCCGTGCTGGCAAATACGACGCAGATGTTCACACTATTTCGTAAGATATTGGAGGCACAGAGGGCTCAGTCAGAGGCACACCAGAGACAAACCGACGTCTTGCGACAGGGCATCGAGAGTGCTCATCAGCTTGCCCGTGTCATAGTAGAGAGAGGATTTTTGGTCCAGTAGCAGGTTGCTCCTCAGGTTGCCCAGCTTCGGCCAGGCAACACTCAGGAATTCAAGAAGATGGAGCCTAGGCTCTTCAAGGGGACGGAGGGCATCGTCTATGTTGATGATTAGATCGAGGACATTTAGCGTCTTATGAGGGTGTCCCGTCTTTCTGAGGATCTGAAGGTTCCGACCCAGCAGCATGGTTATGTCCAGCATCAACATCAGGGAGATGCACGTCAGGGACGAGCATTTGCTATGACCGTCGAGGAGGACGAGCCCACCGGAGATGTCATCGCAGGTTTTGTTCTTCTTGATTCCATTCCATCTTTAGCTTTGTTTGATAGTGGTGCTTCCCATAGTTTTATATATGTTTCTTTTGCTCTGAAGCATGGTTTGGTAGCTGAGTCTTTGCTTGGGACTTGCAAGATCATGACCGGATGAGACATTATCCTGGTTAATAATATTTGCAAGGATCGAAGAGTTACTCTGGAAGGTCGGGAGCTGAGTGCGTATCTACTTGTAATGCCACTTTCGAGTTATGATATTATACTTGGGATAGATTGGTTGAGTAGGCACCGTGCTAGTATAGATTGTAGAGAAGGTAGATTTTTGTTTAGCCCGCCAGGAGAGCCAAAGTTCGAGTTTCCTAGAGGAGCTGTAGAGGAGGAAGAAGGCATTATCTCCGGAGCTATAGTAGAAGACAAGGAGTTGCCGCATCCATTGATAGCAGAATTCTTGGATGTGTTTTCTAAGGAATTGCCAGGATTATCGCCAGATCGAGATATTGAATTCTCTATAGACTTGGTGCCAGGTGCAGAACCAATTTCACAGCATGTCTATAGAGTAAACAACAGCGAGCTGGTCGAGCTGAAGAAGTAGGTGGACGAATTGCAGGATAAGGGGTTTATCAGATCGAGTTCTTTACCGTGGAGAGCCCCGGTATTATTTGTACCGAAGAAGGATGGATCGGTGCGCATATGCATTGATTACATGGCATTGAATAATCTCACTATCAAGAATAAATACCCTTTGCCACAGATTAATGACTTGTTCGATCAGTTGAGTGGTGCCAAGATATTTTTTAAGATAGACTTGAGATCAGGCTACCACCAGGTGAAAGTGAAGCTGGAGGACATACCGAAGACTGCTTTAGAACTCGGTATGTTCAGTATGAGTTTATGGTGATGTTGTTTGGGTTGACTAATGCCCCGACGGTATTTATGAACTTGATGAACAAGGTGTTCCATTAGTACCTTGACAAGTTCGTGGTGGTGTTCATCGATGACATACTCATATACTCGAAGACACCGGAGGAGCACGAGGAGCATTTACGGATTGTGTTAGATGTTTTGAGGAAGAAGAAGCTGTATGGAAAGCTGTCTAAGTGTGAGTTCTTTCTGGACAAGGTGGATTTCTTGGGACATATTATGATTGGTGATGGTATTTCAGTAGATCCGAAGAAGATCGCAGCAGTGGAGTCTTGGAAGACCCCGAGTTTAGTAGCAGTGATCAGGAGTTTCTTGGGATTGGGAGGCTACTACAGGAAGTTTGTGCAAGATTTTTCGAGGATTGCCGAGCAGATAACCAGACTCACCAGGAAGGATGTAGAGTTTATTTGGACGGAGGAGTGTCAGGTTGCTTTTGAGGAATTGAAGAAGAGCTTGACGTCTACTCCTATTTTGACGTTGCCATCAGGGTCTGGAGGTTTCACTATTTATAGTGATGCATCGGGGAAATGTCTGGGTTGTGTTCTTCAGCAGAATGGGAAAGTGATTGCCTATGCATCCAGGCAATTGCGTCCTCATGAGAAGAACTATCCTACCCAAAATTTGGAGTTGGCAGCAGTCATCTTTTCTCTGAAGTTGTGAAAACACTATTTGTACGGAGAGCGTGTGGAGATATTCATAGACCACAAGAGCTTGAAGTACGTTTTCACGCAGAAGGAGTTGAACATGAGGCAGCGTCGGTGGTTGGAACTGATGAAGGATTTTTACATATCTTTGCAGTATTATCCTGGAAAAACTAATGTACTTGCCGATGCCTTGAGCAGGTATCCGGTAGCTATGTTGTTGACATAGGATTGATATTTGTTGGAAGACTTGGAGAGCATGGGCATTGAGGTGATAGTTTCTGGTTTTGCTATACAGATATGGGGGTTGCAGATACACTCAAAATTGATGGACAGGATCAAGGTAGCACAGTATGATGATGTATCTCTGAGGATCATCAGAGCTTAGGTGAGAGCAGGATTGGAGGATGATTTCACCATTGCTGAGAATTGATCTTTGCGGCATGGTATTAGATTGTGTGTGCCTAGTGGGGAGCTGCGTGAGGAGGTATTGCAGGAAGCGCATCGCTCTCAGTATTCCATACATCCAGGTGCCAACAAAATGTATCAAGATATGCGAGAGAGTGTGTGGTGGTATGGCATGAAGAGGAAAGTGGCACAGTTTGTATCTAGATGCTTAGTGTGCCAGCAGGTAAAAATTGAGAGGCAGAGGCCAGGAGATTTACTTTAGCCATTATCCATTCCAGAGTGGAAGTTGGAGCACATTACTATAGATTTTGTGTCCGGACTTTCACGATCTCCAGGAGGGAAAGACGCGATTTGGGTCATCATTGACAAGTTGACCAAGTTGGCCCACTTTTTGCCTTTCAAGGTGGGTTTGTCTACGGAGAAGCTGGCAGAGATATATGTGAGGCAAATCGTCTGGATACATGTAGTTCACATCAGCGTAGTCTCGGATCAGGATAGTTATTTTACTTCTCAATTCTAGGGAGTTTGCAGGCGAGTTTGGGCATCCAGCTCAAGTTCAGTACTGCATATCATCTCCAGACAGATGGGTAGTCAGATAGGACTATTCAGACTCAAGAGGATATGTTGCACACTTGTGTACTAGATTTTGGGGGTTCTTGGGAGGACCATCTCCATTTGGTAGAGTTTGCTTACAACAACAGCTACCAGGCTAGTATAGAGATATCACCATTTGAGGATCTGTACGGTCGAAGATGTCGTACTCCTTTGTCATGGGACGATATTAGAAAGAGAGTTTTGTTGGGGCTAGAGATGGTTGTGGATGCAGCGAAGAAGGTTAAGTTGATCAGATATAGACTTCGAGTGGCGCAGGACAGACAACGGCATTGGGCCGATAGCCACCGGAGACCTTTCGAGTTTGAGGTATAGTTTTAAATTTTTTTTTTGTGCTTGTTATTGGTTGTTTGCTATAGATTTAAGTTCTTAAGGTTGTGTTTTATTCTAGGTGGGTGATTTGGTGTTTCTAAGGATTTCTCTGACACGAGGCATGATTTTTTTCGGTGGAGGCGGGAAGCTTAGTCCGCGATTCATCGGACCTTTCACCATTCTAGAGAGGGTCGGTGTAGTTGCTTATAGACTAGACTCGCCACCTGCATTGAAGGGAGTGCACAACATGTTTTACGTATCGTAGTTGAGACAGTACGTGGCGGATCCTAGTCACATGTTGGATCACTCGAAGATAAAGGTGGGCCCTACTCTTAGCTATCCAGAGCATCCAGTTGAGATTCTGGATCGGAGAGAGAAGGTGCTGAGGAACCAGACTATTTCTTTGGTACGCGTCGCATGGAGGCATCACTCTCCGGGGGAGTCTACCTGGGATAGAGAGGATAAAATACGAGAGCGTTATCCATATTTGTTTGTGCCTTGAGGTATGTTCTTTTATAGTTACGTTCTGTTCTTTTGTTCTGTTCTGCTATTTTCTGGGGGTAGTTTTTGTCTTTGAATTTTGAGGACGAAATTATTTTAAGGAGGGTAGACTTGTCACTACCACATTTTCTAGGAAATAATATTTTGGTCATTTTATAATTAATTAAATATTGTACATGATGAATAATTATTTATTATATTATTTAATTATTGTTAGATGTTAGTTTATTATTTTGGACTTGTGTTAGTGGACCTAACTAGTTTAGTTTAGACTCATGGACCAACAATATTAAATTGTTAGAATTTATCCCAATTAGAAGCCCATTGATTAGGAGGAGGATTAATTTAATTAAAACCATTAGACTAGAACCTTTTCTCCTTAATTATTTCTTCATGAGAGGCCCCAGAGGGTATAATGGACATTACATAGTGACTTGGGGAGGGGGTCAAGTGGTTGGCCTATTAAAAGGGGGAGAGTTTCTCTCTCCTCTTTTCATTTTAAAACTAGATCTAGAATTTTTCTCAACCAAATTCCTTCATTCCCACATTAATTTTCTACCAAATTTTATCCTAATTTCTTTCCAAATCACCATTGGAGACTAGTAGAGCAAGAATCTAGAAGGAAAAAGCAATAATCTACAAAGAGGAGTAAGAATCTATAGGTTGGAGGCAAATTTCATCAAATTTGGAGGTTGCATTGGGAATCCATCTCCTAATAGATACAATTCAGTTTTTTCTTTTTAATTAGGTTCTAAATATGATATTTAACTATAAGAAACCATCCCATATGCATAGCTACCCATAAAAATTAGAATTATGTTCATAGGAGGCCTATAGAGAAAGTTATGGTACTTTTTGTGTCAATTTTGGGAGAATTCCGAGATTGGCACTTGTTGTGTTTGTCAATTGGTCATATAAGCCAAATTGGCATGTGTTTGCTTGTTTGTGGCTAGTGTCGTATCTACAATTCGATACGTATGGGTCGTATCCCAATAATTTGGTGATATGTGTTGATTTGGAGATTTTTTCTCCGACACGGGACTTTGTGCATGTCATATTTTGACACGGACATGTAGATGTATATTTTACTCTTCGTATTGTTCATATATGATAGTTTAGACTTGCTCTTGTCCTTCGAGATATATTTGGTTGTATGGTGGACTCGTATCGCAAGTGTATCATAGATCTAGTATGATACGAGTGCGATGCACTCCACGTGTTTGTTGTGTTACATTTCTAGGTCCAATTTTTATTGTTCTTAGCTAATTGTAGTATATATATATATATATATATATATATATATATATATATATATATATATATATATATATATATATATATACTAGTGTATCAAGTATCTATATGTATATGTGAGAGTGATATTTACCTATGTGTTTGTGTGTGTCTATATGTATAATGTAAGTGTGTATATTGGATATATATATGTATATAGGAAGGGGTAATATATCTACTTGTGTACGTATGTTTGTATATGGATACATATATGCAAGATGAGGGGTTCACTTGAGTGTGTATACGTGTGTGCATATATATATCTATATATGTTAGAGATGAGGGTGTATATATATATATATATATATATATATATATATATATATATATATATATATATATATATATATATATATATATATATAAGTAAAGTATACATATATCTGTATATAAATAGTGTAGTATTTATGCATATGTGTTGTGCTATGTGTTGGTGTGTTTGAGAGTGAGTGAGATGCTCGGGGCAAGGGGCATATTATGCAATGGCCAACTGCACAGTGCAGCGAGTGTCACGCCCCAGTCCCAAAATACCGTGGGACCGGACGCGTGATAATGGCCAGCAGCACGCACCGATGGAAAAACCCAATTTAATGGATCCATCGGGGCGTACTTAAGCTGTAATACAACAATATACGGTCTAGATATACTAATCTCATCCACAGATATGAATACAACAAGATTAGAATCATAAATCAAGATCAATCTCAATAAAATATAAACTCGAGAAATAACCCGATAATGAGTCTGATACATCTGTCAAGATACAAGAATAAAGATGACCACAGCAAATACTAAGTATGGAACCGTATATACTCAGAAGATACCTCGGTGATCACTCGTCTACTGAATCTGGTACTGCTCCAGTGCCTGCTCCTGATAATGCTCCTGCTCCGTAAACCTCGGGATCGATCTCGTCTGCTAGTCCTGGGGACATAATCCGGATCTAGGCCCTCAGGGAACATAGCAAGGTACAAGAAAGCTCATGCCAAAATAAATACAGTGCAGCAATAAATGAAACAATAGGATAAATATATAACCAACTAAGTGATATGCAAATGAGAGTTTTAGTCATACTCGGGCTGAGACTACTACAGGATCAGTGTCGGAGAAACCCATAGAAGTATTTTCTCGAAGGGCCAGAACTGGTGCCATAGCTCTGTGTCAGAGACTAAGACACATCCAGATGTCAATATATATAATATAATCAGCCTTTTGTATGGTAAATCTCTCCCCACCCAATGTAATCTCACGTCTCATGTCCATGACACGCAGGATCAAGACTAATGCAGCAAGTCATATAATGTCTATGAATAAAATGTCTATGTCATAAAAACTGTATCCTACACAGAATCACCATGAATATCTCAGAAAGATTCTGTCTCATGAATAGTGTCAAGTGTCCTGGGTCTAGGTACTTGATAAGGCAAGTACGAGAATGTAAAGGGTCACGATATCCATCTCTAGGTGACGTACACAACTCCGCGTATGGTGTTGACACCCGACTATTAATCAGACGCTAAATAAGTCACACGGTCCTAGGTCAAGCATGCACAAATATATATATAGTCAAAGGAATAAATAACAAGAACTGCAAGTTTGGCAAGGTACACTTGCCTGGGGTTCTGGCTCCAACTGTAGCTCTAGTCTCAGTGTGATCTGTAGGTACTACTCCGGTTGCTGAAATAAATATTACCATTAGATTCAGAAAATATCAAATAGCTAGAAACGCCTGTCCTTAAGTCCAATTTGGACACAGGGGCAAAAATGACATTTCCGGGTCAAAGCGGGGTCCACATGTGGGCTACTTTGTACCGAAAAGCGTGTCAAGGTCAAAGGTCTCCAAATTCCTTAAACTTAGTGTCAACAAGTCAGGAACGATGATATGAACCCAACGGAACTTCCAGAATTGGATTCCGATGAGCCGATCACAAAATCGCCCGTCAAGTGGTGCTTGTGGGGCCCACGATACGCGATTTTGTCAACGTTCTCAGAATCGAACCAAACTTGGGTCACAGGACCAGCATACTGCTACGAGTCCATTGGCGCAAGTTTCGTCTCGATCCGACGTGTGTACACAAAGTTACAGCGTGTTCCAGAACAGGCGGATACGGGACTGTGTCGGCGGATACGCGTTGATTCCGATGTGCACGCACATCCAAATCAACTTCTGCGAAATCCCACACGTCCGTATCAAAGACGCGCACATTTCGGTAAAGATCGCGTGCGACCAAGTCGTCCCGTTTGGCGAGGCGCACTCAGTTCCGGAGTGAAACGGGGCATTATTTTTCCTGTTTTTGGATCGCCGTTTGAGATCACCACAGGACGCGACGCACCGAGCGAGTTGCACGGGCACCGAGAGGGTCATACAGGCTACGCAATGCAACAAACGGAATTAAAAACGGGGCAGCAAGGAGAGAGTTATGGATACCTGAACAGGGCTCCGGGAAATCGAATTTTTTCGTGTCCGATACGTGTCCGAGTCGTGTCAGGGTGCTGTTCACCCTAGGGTTAGGGCTGCTGTTCGAGTTCACTGGAGGAGGGCAGCGCTGCGGCTAGGGCCGGGGGCAGCGGGGAAGGCGCTGGCCGGAGGCGGCGGCGCCCGTGGACGGCCGGGGCTCGGGTGCTCAGGCGGCCGGCAGAGGCGGGGGCAGCTTTGGCTACTCCGGGGGTCGAGGGTGTCACGCCCCAGTCCCAAAATACATAGGACTAGGAACACGTAAGCATGCCAGCCGCATGGATATGGCAACTCCAATATATGGAAACCAAATCCATACGTACGCTGTAATATGAATATATAATCCACGAGTGGTATAAAATGTATCACAAGTCACAGGGTACGATCTAAATCTCATCCATGAAAATTAATATAAATGAATAACCAGCATCTATATAACTAGATCTCAATAAGAAATATCTAAGGATGATAGTTGGATGGAAACAAATCCACTACCAACTCGAATATAAGAGCAACTACAATATGAGTACAACACAATAAACACTATATAAGAATACCAGCTATCAATCACGGCTCGAAGAGAAGACATCCTCGAAACCTATGTATCCATCCAAATCTACGCTCCTGCAAATACTCAAGAACAGATATACCTGGCAGAGGACCAGGTCCTCAGAGGGACGTAACAAGATACAGAAAATATGAGCCAATTTGAATACAGTAAACATGCATCATATTTGAAAATAGATAAGTACGCTGTACAGGACAATCTATATGAATACAAATGAGGATAACTTTTCAACGTATGGGCAAGGGTAGGCTACTCGACCTAATCCTCACAACCTCACGCTCGTCAGTGGACATCATCAGCCGACATACCTCTGGGGTAGCGACCCTCGGACTCCATCAATCGACATACCTCTGGGGTAGCGACCATCGGACACGACCACCATAGTGCGTGCTAGTGACTATGGTTTACCAGAGTGGTTAAAAGCCCATACGCCTAATGATTGTCCTCTATGATACTAAGTGTCAAGTGTGTGTCAACATATCTAGTATATAGTAATAACTGAAAAGGAACTACACATGCAATAAATAAACAGAAATACAATAAATATACAGAAATATACTAAGCATGTAAAATACTGTAAACAATTTGGCAAGGTATCTTGCCTGGGGTCCTGCTGCTGGTATGAATCAGAGTCCAAGTCACAGTCCAAATAGCCTATGTATTACAAATTTATCACGTCAAAAGATAATTTATTTTAATTTATTTAATTCTGGACTAATTACTCTAAAATCCTATTTTAATCTTATTATTCTGATTTTAGTGTTAATTCCTAAATTTTGTCCAAAGAAACTGAATTTTATCAACTCGAGACTCATGGTACGCAAATCGAGGCGATCTGTTGACCGAAAAGTCAACCGACACAAACTCAACTTTTATGCATGATTTCCTGTAGGTTTCAGCGTCAAAACATGCTGGAATTTACCGCTCGTCCGAATTCAAATTCGTTTGGAAATTATGGCACATACAAATTTTTGTATTGTACACCAATGGTTAAATTCTAACCTAGAAGTTCTACAGAATTAAAAGTATATAAATACTTCGAATTAAATTCTGGAAAAAACATATGTCAATTATCTAGATATTAGCTTTCCGAAACTTTAAACGGTTCATGATTCTGATTCCTGGTTCTCCCGAAATCGCGAAAACATTGAAACACGTCTATTTTTGGACATGCTGTGCTCTACGAATTTTCCAAAATTTAATACTCATAATTTCATAAAACAATTTATATAATCCGAAATCTAACCTCAATATCTTTCTAACACAAGAAACTAGGCCTCATTTGGAGTCCGGAGCTATGCGCAATGGCTTGTGGAAGATGAAGGAATCCTAGATGGCAATTCTCCAAAATCTCTCTCTCTAAAATAATGGAATAATTAGGGTTATAATAATATATATATATATAGGGATGTACCTGCGACTGAAAGGATATTTATAGGCTGACACGTGTCAGAATCTGATTGGATGGTTTTTGTTATATTATTTGTTTTTGATTTGAGTTTATCAAAACATTATTTAAGTCATTTTAAATCTAAATAACTCAAAATAAATATTAAAATAATCATAAAAATCTGGAAAAATTATAAAAAATATATTTTGAATTTAAAAACTCTAGAAAAATATTTGGGATAATTTTATATTCATAGATTTCCTACTATAATTAGGAGAAGCTCTAAACATTAGTTTTACCCATATAACTAAAAATAAATACTAAAATTATTCCAAAAATTCTGAAATAATTCCAGAAAATATATAATAATATTATAAATCCTAGAAAATAACGTGGGTCCTTTCTATATTCCTGGGATTGCACAATAAATTCTACAATTCCTAAAAATTAGTTATTAGCCTAAATAACTCCCAATAAATACTAAAATATTCAGAAAATTCCCAGAAAATTCTAGAAAATATATTTGACTATTTAGAACCTAAAATAAAATTTTAGAATATTTTTAATTAAGTTTGAACATAAAATAAATTCTTCAAAGTCCTAAAAAATTAGTGTTACTAGTTTTTAATTAACTAAAAATTATCAAAAAATCCCAATAATCTAAAATAGCCTAAAAATAATTCTAAATAAATATTTATATAAGTAAATATATTAAAAAAATTATTTTCTAATTAACTAAGAGAATAGTCTAAATAAATTCAACATCTATAATAAATATAATAATAAAAAAATATACACAAAATTCCTATTTTGGGTGAGGGAGTTTACAATCTACCCAACTTAAAACAATTTCGTCCTCGAAATTGAAATAAGGCATAATTTGTTAAATTCTTCACATTTGTACATAAGGTACGTCAATCACAATCTCTTCCAAAAATTTTAAATAACAAAATCTATTCAATCTATCGTGATCACTTCAAAATTAAGATGACCACTGTTTAAATCAAAATTCAACCTGTCGTAATCTCTTCTCGATTTTTTTAAATAATCAACATCCAAATCTAACTCAAGTCTATATGACATCCCACATCAAAATTTATATCACAATTTCCAACTATCATAATCTCCTCTAGACTTTGAACAATAAATAATTCTAATCAAATCTTATTCCTATTCTCAAATTAAGAATTTTATACTCTTCAAATATTTAAACTCAATTTACATCCTCAATATTTCAAATAGGTGACCCAACAATCAAAATTGAACTTTTAATTCAAATCATCAAATTATAAAATTTAAATCTAATTCACCAATTGTTCAAGTCTAAATTTTATATTTATCCTCAAAATTTAAATCGATGATTCATCCTTCAATATTCAAAATTTAAATCATGTGCTCAAAGTATAAATATTTAGTCCGCAATATCAAGATTTTAAAATTTGTTAAATCCTCATTATCTTAATCCTTCTTTTAAAATTTCTCAAAATTAAAATGACTTGAATCTCCCAATTTAATCTTACTTGATCACAATCTAAAAGAAATTCCTCTCAAGTTGATAATGCACTGCTACCCAACTTAGAATTTACCCATCTATCACAGAAGGCTATATACTTTAAGAAAAATATTCCTTAATTTATTTACTCATGTCATTCAATTCTCAAAACTTCAACGCCGATTATATCATATATGATATGTCCTTAATTACAAAAGAATAATCCTCAAGTATATAATCGGCCTACGGGGTATATCTAGTTCTCTCTGTGTATTAAACTTATACCAAGCACGAGGTTTCGTCTTTCCGAAATAAGGGAAGACGGAGACCAATAATAAAGAGTTCAAGGGTGAGGTAATAGAATAGAAGTATCGGGATCAAGGAGTTTAAGGAATTCAAATGGAAATTGTCAAAGTAGTTGTGGATTGAAATCCTATTTGGTAATTCTTTGTTCGCATGCTCGTATTAGTACAGTTATGTAACCGATACGATCCGCTCAGACATATCTAGGGGCAAGTACATGTGTTTATTAGTCAACTATATATCTCAATCCACGTAAGATAGTATTGCGAAGGGCGAATCAAGCGCACTATGGTTGATCGGACCGTAGTACTCTGATTCTGAAATGTATTATTGTAGCGCTCCAATAATACATATCATGAACAAGCTCGATAAGGAATAAGCTTGCAAAAGCTAGGCTATAATAGCAGCATAAGTCAAGGTAGTACAGCAAATATAAATATGCTGGATTATGATGAAAGAAGGTACATAACAATTCAAGTTCACAAAACCAAAACAACTAAGCAACAATAATAAAAGACTCTACAATCTCTACAGTTATCATACAACCTCCTTGTCTAAGTCGCTAGTCGACCAAATAGGGGCAAGGACCTCTAAATTCTATTGTCTGAATAAACACTGTCGTCTTTTGCTAATATACAATTAATGTCATCCAATTACACTTCAATAATGGGTCAGAAGACTATGTGATACTAGGGTGTGAGGTATACTACATAACTTATAACAATTGAACTACTATTTGTAATTGTCTTAAGGATACCGTAGAAGCTCCTATTAAGGTTTACGAAAAGGGGTCTTAGTACCTATTAGGGTATCTGCTTTCATTACATAAGTCATGGTCTTCTTAAGCCTTAGTCATAGTGCTTATCGAACATGTGTTAATAGCAAGAATAGAAAGGTTACTAGTCTCAAGGGAAGAGAATATAACTCGTATCGAGGTGAGGGTACAAATTACGCGATTTAAAAACTAAGGGTTAATCATCGGGTCACAGTCTATAAAACAACTTAAACTATCAAGTTCTAACTACTAAGCACACAACTTCAAAATTTAACATTAACAACTATAATCCTAGCAACTATATGTCCTTAACACAAAATAAAATTACCTGGCCTATAATCAGAAGTGTCAGATGGCACAAGTTGAAAGATGAAGAGAAGAAACGTAATCAGTCGTCGCACACTAGCGAGCGCTATGGTCACAGGGGAACAATATATGAAAATAGAGGGGCTCTAGATAGCATCATGGTTTTCCAAGGGAAAGGGGTATGCTAGTTTCTGTGTTTAAGGTATAATTAGGAAAATATTCTATGCATTGCTCTTGGCTTTCTAAGGTGCTGTCTGCTTATCTCAAGATAAGAATCTTAATTTATGGTTCTCCAATACTCATCTAACGGCGTGGGTTAGGTTCAGTCCTAATATTCACTTTGGTTTTCTATTGGTTTCTCAATGCTAGGGGCAACCATAATGGTAAACTTCTAACTAA
The DNA here is from genome assembly GCA_036927795.1 of Iris macrosiphon. Taxonomy (NCBI): domain Eukaryota; kingdom Viridiplantae; phylum Streptophyta; class Magnoliopsida; order Asparagales; family Iridaceae; genus Iris; species Iris macrosiphon. Next base: position 16,669,564 of record JAYESA010000004.1, read on the forward strand.
CTCTAGTAGTATCTATACTACTCTCAAGTCCTCATAACACATCAGGGGGTAATGGTAAACCAATTCTAGAGATAAGGAATTCTAGGGTTCACTAGACATCCTAAACTTAGTGGTGTGTCAGCACTCTAGTTGTACTCTTAATAGGAAGGTTACCCTACTTATCATCTAACAACAAGAACTTCTATATTCTAGGAGAGACTATACTAAAGGAACTATTATGGGAGTACAGGAATCAAGCATGATACAATTATTCAAATAGAACATATTAGAAGAAAGATGAGTCATAGTCAATTATGGATGAGATCCTATACTCTAGTCCTAGGTTCAGGTTTGTTCGGTACAGTAACGCAACCGAGACAATATGCTCTCGACCTGCATGGGCCACCACAAAAACATGTCATGCCCCAGTCCCAAAATACATAGGACTAGGAACACGTAAGCATGCCAGCCGCATGGATATGGCTACTCCAATATATGAAAACCAAATCCATACGTACGCTGTAATATAAATATATAATCCACGAGTGGTATAAAATGTATCACAAGTCACAGGGTACGATCTAAATCTCATCCACGAAAATCAATATAAATGAATAACCAGCATCTATATAACTAAATCTCAATAAGAAATATCTAAGGATGATAGTTGGATGGAAACAAATCCACTACCAACTCGAATATAAGAGCAACTACAATATGAGTACAACACAATAAACACTATATGAGAATACCAACTATCAATCACGGCTCGAAGAGAAGACATCCCCGAAACCTATGTATCCATCCAAATCTATGCTCCTGCAAATACTCAAGAACAGATATACCTGGCAGAGGACCAGGTCCTCAGAGGGACGTAACAAGATACAGAAAATATGAGCCAATTTTAATATAGTAAACATGCATCATATTTGAAAATAGATAAGTACGCTGTACAGGACAATCTATATGAATGCAAATGAGGACAACTTTTCAACGTATGGGCAAGGGTAGGCTACTCGACCTAATCCTCACAACCTCACGCTCGTCAGTGGACATCATCAGCCGACATACCTCTGGGGTAGCGACCCTCGGACTCCATCAATCGACATACCTCTGGGGTAGCGACCATCGGACACGACCACCATAGTGCGTGCTAGTGACTATGGTTTACCAGAGTGGTTAAAAGCCCATATGCCTAATGATTGTCCTCTATGATACTAAGTGTCAAGTGTGTGTCAACATATCTAGTATATAGTAATGACTGAAAAGGAACTACACATGCAATAAATAAACAGAAATATACTAAGCATGTAAAATACTGTAAACAATTTGGCAAGGTATCTTGCCTGGGGTCCTGCTGCTGGTATGAATCAGAGTCCAAGTCACAGTCCAAATAGCCTATGTATTACAAATTTATCACGTCAAAAGATAATTTATTTTAATTTATTTAATTCTGGACTAATTACTCTAAAATCCTATTTTAATCTTATTATTCTGATTTTTATGTTAATTCCTAAATTTTGTCCAAAGAAACTAAATTTTATCAACTCGAGACTCATGGCACGCAAATCAAGGCGATCTGTTGACCGAAAAGTCAACCGACACAAACTCAACTTTCATGCATGATTTCCTGTAGGTTTCAGCGTCAAAACATGCTGGAATTTACCGCTCGTCCGAATTCAAATTCGTTTGGGAATTATGGCACCTACAAATTTTTGTATTGTGCACCAATGGTTAAATTCTAACCTAGAAGTTCTACAGAATTAAAAGTATAAAAATACTTCGAATTAAATTCTGGAAAAAACATATGTCAATTATCTAGACATTAGCTTTCCGAAACTTTAAATGGTTCATGATTCTGATTCCTGGTTCTCCCGGAATCGCAAAAACATTGAAATACGTCTATTTTTGGACATGCTGTGCTCTACGAATTTTCCAGAATTTAATACTCATAATTTCGTAAAACAATTTATATAATCCGAAATCTAACCTCAATATCTTTCTAACGCAAGAAACTAGGCCTCATTTGGAGTCTGGAGCTATGCGCAATGGCTTGTGGAAGATGAAGGAATCCTAGATGGCAATTCTCCAAAATCTCTCTCTCTAAAATAATGGGATAATTAGGGTTATAATAATATATATATATAGGGATGTACCTGCGGCTGAAAGGATATTTATAGGCTGACACGTGTCAGAATCTGATTGGATGGTTTTTGTTATATTATTTGTTTTTGATTTGAGTTTATCAAAACATTATTTAAGTCATTTTAAATCTAAATAACTCAAAATAAATATTAAAATAATCATAAAAATCTGGAAAAATTAAAAAATATATATTTTGAATTTGAAAACTCTAGAAAAATATTTGGGATAATTTTATATTCATAGATTTCCTACTATAATTAGGAGAAGCTCTAAACATTAGTTTTACCCATATAACTAAAAATAAATACTAAAATTATTCCAAAAATTCTAAAATAATTTCAAAAAATATATAATAATATTATAAACCCTAGAAAATAACGTGGGTCCTTTCTATATTCCTGGGATTGCACAATAAATTCTACAATTTCTAAAAATTAGTTATTAGCCTAAATAACTCCCAATAAATACTAAAATATTCAGAAAATTCCCAGAAAATTCTAGAAAATATATTTGACTATTTAGAACCTAAAATAAAATTTTGGGATATTTTTAATTAAGTTTGAACATAAAATAAATTCTTCAAAGTCCTAAAAAATTAGTGTTACTAGTTTTTAATTAACTAAAAATTATCAAAAAATCCCAATAATCTAAAATAGCCTAAAAATAATTCTAAATAAATATTTATATAAGTAAATATATTAAAAAAATTATTTTCTAATTAACTAAGAGAATAGTCTAAATAAATTCAACATCTATAATAAATATAATAAAAAAAAATATTCACAAAATTCCTATTTTGGGTGAGGGAGTTTACAATCTACCCAACTTAAAATAATTTCGTCCTCGAAATTAAAATAAGACATAATTTGTTAAATTCTTCACATTTGTACATAAGGTACGTCAATCACAATCTCTTCCAAAAATTTTAAATAACAAAATCTATTCAATCTATCGTGATCACTTCAAAATTAAGATGACCACTGTTTAAATCAAAATTCAACCTGTCGTAATCTCTTCTCGATTTTTTTAAATAATCAACATCCAAATCTAACTCAAGTCTATATGACATCCCACATCAAAATTTATATCACAATTTCCAACTATCATAATCTCCTCTAGACTTTGAACAATAAACAATTCTAATCAAATCTTATTCCTATTCTCAAATTAAGAATTTTATACTCTTCAAATATTTAAACTCAATTTACATCCTCAATATTTCAAATAGGTGACCCAACAATCAAAATTGAACTTTTAATTCAAATCATCAAATTATAAAATTTAAATCTAATTCACCAATTGTTCAAGTCTAAATTTTATATTTATCCTCAAAATTTAAATCGATGATTCATCCTTCAATATTCAAAATTTAAATCATGTGCTCAAAGTATAAATATTTAGTCCGCAATATCAAGATTTTAAAATTTGTTAAATTCTCATTATCTTAATCCTTCTTTTAAAATTTCTCAAAATTAAAATGACTTGAATCTCCCAATTTAATCTTACTTGATCACAATCTAAAAGAAATTCCTCTCAAGTTGATAATGCACAGCTACCCAACTTAGAATTTACCCATCTATCACAGAAGGCTATATACTTTAAGAAAAATATTCTTTAATTTATTTACTCATGTCATTCAATTCTTAAAATTTCAACGCCGATTATATCATATATGATATGTCCTTAATTACAAAAGAATAATCCTCAAGTATGTAATCGGCCTACGGGGTATATCTAGTACTCTCTGTGTATTAAACTTATACCAAGCACGAGATTTCGTCTTTCCGAAATAAGGGAAGACGGAGACCAATAATAAAGAGTTCAAGGGTGAGGTAATAGAATAGAAGTATCGGGATCAAGGAGTTTAAGGAATTCAAATGGGAATTGTCAAAGCAGTTGTGGATTGAAATCCTATTTGGTAATTCTTTGTTCGCATGCTCGTATTAGTATAGTTATGTAACTGATACGATCCGCTCAGACATATCTAGGGGCAAGTACATGTGTTTATTAGTCAACTATATATCTCAATCCACGTAAGGTAGTATTGCGAAGGGCGAATCAAGCGCACTATGGTTGATCAGACCGTAGTACTCTGATTCTGAAATGTATTATTGTAGCGCTCCAATAATACATATCATGAACAAGCTCGATAAGGAATAAGCTTGCAAAAGCTAGGCTATAATAGCAGCATAAGTCAAGGTAGTACAGCAAATATAAATACGCTGAATTATGATGAAAGAAGGTACATAACAATTCAAGTTCACAAAACTAAAACAACTAAGCAACAATAATAAAAGACTCTACAATCTCTACAGTTATCATACAACCTCCTTGTCTAAGTCGCTAGTCGACCAAATAGGGGCAAGGACCTCTAAATTCTATTGTCTGAATAAACACTGTCGTCTTTTGCTAATATACAATTAATGTCATCCAATTACACTTCAATAATGGGTCAGAAGACTATGTGATACTAGGATGTGAGGTATACTACATAACTTATAACAATTGAACTACTATTTGTAATTGTCTTAAGGATACCGTAGAAGCTCCTATTAAGGTTTACGAAAAGGGGTCTTAGTACCTATTAGGGTATCTGCTTTCATTACATAAGTCATGGTCTTCTTAAGCCTTAGTCATAGTGCTTATAGAACATGTGTCAATAGCAAGAATAGAAAGGTTACTAGTCTCAAGGGAAGGGAATATAACTCGTATCGAGGTGAGGGTACAAATTACGCGATTTAAAAACTAAGGGTTAATCATCGGGTCACAGTCTACAAAATAACTTAAACTATCAAGTTCTAACTACTAAGCACACAACTTCAAAATTTAACATTAACAACTATAATCCTAGCAACTATATGTCCTTAACACAAAATAAAATTACCTGGCCTATAATCAGAAGTGTCAGATGGCACAAGTTGAAAGATGAAGAGAAGAAACGTAATCAGTCGTCGCACACTAGCGAGCGCTATGGTCACAGGGGAACAATATATGAAAATAGAGGGGCTCTAGATAGCATCATGGTTTTCCAAGGGAAAAGGGTATGCTAGTCTCTGTGTTTAAGGTATAATTAGGAAAATATTCTATGCATTGCTCTTGGCTTTCTAAGGTGCTGTCTGCTTATCTCAAGACAAGAATCTTAATTTATGGTTCTCCAATACTCATCTAACGGCGTGGGTTAGGTTCAGTCCTAATATTCACTTTGGTTTTCTATTGGTTTCTCAATGCTAGGGGCAACCATAATGGTAAACTTCTAACTAACTCTAGTAGTATCTATACTACTCTCAAGTCCTCATAACACATCAGGGGGTAATGGTAAACCAATTCTAGAGATAAGGAATTCTAGGGTTCACTAGACATCCTAAACTTAGTGGTGTGTCAGCACTCTAGTTGTACTCTTAATAGGAAGGTTACCCTACTTATCATCTAACAACAAGAACTTCTATATTCTAGGAGAGACTATACTAAAGGAACTATTATGGGAGTACAGGAATCAAGCATGATGCAATTATTCAAATAGAACATATTAGAAGAAAGATGAGTCATAGTCAATTGTGGATGAGATCCTATACTCTAGTCCTAGGTTCAGGTTTGTTCGGTACAGTAACGCAACCGAGACAATATGCTCTCGACCTGCATGGGCCACCACAAAAACATGTCATGCCCCAGTCCCAAAATACATAGGACTAGGAACACGTAAGCATGCCAGCCGCATGGATATGGCAACTCCAATATATGAAAACTAAATCCATACGTACGCTGTAATATAAATATATAATCCACGAGTGGTATAAAATGTATCACAAGTCACAGGGTACGATCTAAATCTCATCCACGAAAATCAATATAAATGAATAACCAGCATCTATATAACTAGATCTCAATAAGAAATATCTAAGGATGATAGTTGGATGGAAACAAATCCACTACCAACTCGAATATAAGAGCAACTACAATATGAGTACAACACAATAAACACTATATGAGAATACCAGCTATCAATCACGGCTCGAAGAGAAGACATCCTCGAAACCTATGTATCCATCCAAATCTATGCTCCTGCAAATACTCAAGAACAGATATACCTGGCAGAGGACCAGGTCCTCAGAGGGACGTACCAAGATACAGAAAATATGAGCCAATTTGAATACAGTAAACATGCATCATATTTGAAAATAGATAAGTACGCTGTACAGGACAATCTATATAAATGCAAATGAGGACAATTTTTCAACGTATGGGCAAGGGTAGGCTACTCGACCTAATCCTCACAACCTCACGCTCGTCAGTGGACATCATCAGCCGACATACCTCTGGGGTAGCGACCCTCGGACTCCATCAATCGACATACCTCTGGGGTAGCGACCATCGGACACGACCACCATAGTGCGTGCTAGTGACTATGGTTTACCAGAGTGGTTAAAAGCCCATACGCCTAATGATTGTCCTCTATGATACTAAGTGTCAAGTGTGTGTCAACATATCTAGTATATAGTAATGACTGAAAAGAAACTACACATGCAATAAATAAACAGAAATACAATAAATATACAGAAATATACTAAGCATGTAAAATACTGTAAACAATTTGGCAAGGTATCTTGCCTGGGGTCCTGCTGCTGGTATGAATCAGAGTCCAAGTCACAGTCCAAATAGCCTATGTATTACAAATTTATCACGTCAAAAGATAATTTATTTTAATTTATTTAATTCTGGACTAATTACTCTAAAATCCTATTTTAATTTTATTATTCTAATTTTTATGTTAATTCCTAAATTTTGTCCAAAGAAACTGAATTTTATCAACTCGAGACTCATGGCACGCAAATCGAGGCGATCTGTTGACCGAAAAGTCAACCGACACAAACTCAACTTTCATGCATGATTTCCTGTAGGTTTCAGCGTCAAAACATGCTGGAATTTACCGCTCGTCCGAATTCAAATTCGTTTGGGAATTATGGCACATACAAATTTTTGTATTGTGCACCAATGGTTAAATTCTAACCTAGAAGTTCTACAAAATTAAAAGTATATAAATACTTCGAATTAAATTCTGGAAAAAACATATGTCAATTATCTAGACATTAGCTTTCCGAAACTTTAAACGGTTCATGATTCTGATTTCTGGTTCTCCCGGAATCGCGAAAACATTAAAACACGTCTATTTTTGGACATGCTGTGCTCTACGAATTTTTCAGAATTTAATACTCATAATTTCGTAAAACAATTTATATAATCCGAAATCTAACCTCAATATCTTTCTAACGCAAGAAACTAGGCCTCATTTGGAGTCCGGAGCTATGCGCAATGGCTTATGGAAGATGAAGGAATCCTAGATGGCAATTCTCCAAAATCTCTCTCTCTAAAATAATGGGATAATTAGGGTTATAATAATATATATATATATAGGGATGTACCTGCGGCTGAAAGGATATTTATAGGCTGACACGTGTCAGAATCTGATTGGATGGTTTTTGTTATATTATTTGTTTTTGATTTGAGTTTATCAAAACATTATTTAAGTCATTTTAAATCTAAATAACTCAAAATAAATATTAAAATAATCATAAAAATCTGGAAAAATTACAAAAAATATATTTTGAATTTAAAAACTCTAGAAAAATATTTGGAATAATTTTATATTCATAGATTTCCTACTATAATTAGGAGAAGCTCTAAACATTAGTTTTACCCATATAACTAAAACTAAATACTAAAATTATTCCAAAAATTCTGAAATAATTCCAGAAAATATATAATAATATTATAAACGCTAGAAAATAACTTGCGTCCTTTCTATATTCCTGGGATTGCACAATAAATTCTACAATTTCTAAAAATTAGTTATTAGCCTAAATAACTCCCAATAAATACTAAAATATTCAGAAAATTCCCAGAAAATTCTAGAAAATATATTTGACTATTTAGAACCTAAAATAAAATTTTGGGATATTTTTAATTAAGTTTGAATATAAAATAAATTCTTCAAAGTCCTAGAAAATTAGTGTTACTAGTTTTTAATTAACTAAAAATTATCAAAAAATCCCAATAATCTAAAATAGCCTAAAAATAATTCTAAATAAATATTTATATAAGTAAATATATTAAAAAAATTATTTTCTAATTAACTAAGAGAATAGTCTAAATAAATTCAACATCTATAATAAATATAATAAAAAAAAAATATACACAAAATTCCTATTTTGGGTGAGGGAGTTTACAATCTACCCAACTTAAAACAATTTCGTCCTCGAAATTAAAATAAGGCATAATTTGTTAAATTCTTCACATTTGTACATAAGGTACGTCAATCACAATCTCTTCCAAAAATTTTAAATAACAAAATCTATTCAATCTATCGTGATCACTTCAAAATTAAGATGACCACTGTTTAAATCAAAATTCAACCTGTCGTAATCTCTTCTCGATTTTTTTAAATAATCAACATCCAAATCTAACTCAAGTCTATATGACATCCCACATCAAAATTTATATCACAATTTCCAACTATCATAATCTTCTCTAGACTTTGAACAATAAACAATTCTAATCAAATCTTATTCCTATTCTCAAATTAAGAATTTTATACTCTTCAAATATTTAAACTCAATTTACATCCTCAATATTTCAAATAGGTAACCCAACAATCAAAATTGAACTTTTAATTCAAATCATCAAATTATAAAATTTAAATCTAATTCACCAATTATTCAAGTCTAAATTTTATATTTATCCTCAAAATTTAAATCGATGATTCATCCTTCAATATTCAAAATTTAAATCATGTGCTCAAAGTATAAATATTTAGTCCGCAATATCCAGATTTTAAAATTTGTTAAATCCTCATTATCTTAATCCTTCTTTTAAAATTTCTCAAAATTAAAATGACTTGAATCTCTCAATTTAATCTTACTTGATCACAATCTAAAAGAAATTCCTCTCAAGTTGATAATGCACTGCTACCCAACTTAGAATTTACCCATCTATCACAGAAGGCTATATACTTTAAGAAAAATATTCCTTAATTTATTTACTCATGTCATTCAATTCTCAAAACTTCAACGCCGATTATATCATATATGATATGTCCTTAATTACAAAAGAATAATCCTCAAGTATGTAATCGGCCTACGGGGTATATCTAGTACTCTCTGTGTATTAAACTTATACCAAGCACGAGGTTTCGTCTTTCCGAAATAAGGGAAGATGGAGACCAATAATAAAGAGTTCAAGGGTGAGGTAATAGAATAGAAGTATCGGGATCAAGGAGTTTAAGGAATTCAAATGGGAATTGTCAAAGTAGTTGTGGATTGAAATCCTATTTGGTAATTCTTTGTTCGCATGCTCGTATTAGTACAGTTATGTAACCGATACGATCCGCTCAGACATATCTAGGGGCAAGTACATGTGTTTATTAGTCAAATATATATCTCAATCCACGTAAGGTAGTATTGCGAAGGGCGAATCAAGCGCACTATGGTTGATCAGACCGTAGTACTCTGATTCTGAAATGTATTATTGTAGCGCTCCAATAATACATATCATGAACAAGCTCGATAAGGAATAAGCTTGCAAAAGCTAGGCTATAATAGCAGCATAAGTCAAGGTAGTACAGCAAATATAAATACGCTGGATTATGATGAAAGAAGGTACATAACAATTCAAGTTCAAAAAACCAAAACAACTAAGCAACAATAATAAAAGACTCTACAATCTCTACAGTTATCATACAACCTCCTTGTCTAAGTCGCTAGTCGACCAAATAGGGGCAAGGACCTCTAAATTCTATTGTCTGAATAAACACTGTCGTCTTTTGCTAATATACAATTAATGTCATCCAATTACACTTCAATAATGGGTCAGAAGACTATGTAATACTAGGGTGTGAGGTATACTACATAACTTATAACAATTGAACTACTATTTGTAATTGTCTTAAGGATACCGTAGAAGCTCCTATTAAGGTTTACGAAAAGGGGTCTTAGTACCTATTAGGATATTTGCTTTCATTACATAAGTCATGGTAGTCTTAAGCCTTAGTCATAGTGCTTATAGAACATGTGTCAATAGCAAGAATATAAAGGTTACTAGTCTCAAGGGAAGGGAATATAACTCGTATCGAGGTGAGGGTACAAATTACGCGATTTAAAAACTAAGGGTTAATCATCGGGTCACAGTCTACAAAACAACTTAAACTATCAAGTTCTAACTACTAAGCACACAACTTCAAAATTTAACATTAACAACTATAATCCTAGCAACTATATGTCCTTAACACAAAATAAAATTATCTGGCCTATAATCAGAAGTGTCAGATGGCACAAGTTGAAAGATGAAGAGAAAAAACGTAATCAGTCGTCGCACACTAGCGAGCGCTATGGTCTCAGGGGAACAATATATGAAAATAGAGGGGCTCTAGATAGCATCATGGTTTTCCAAGGGAAAGGGTTATGCTAGTCTCTGTGTTTAAGGTATAATTAAGAAAATATTCTATGCATTGCTCTTGGCTTTCTAAGGTGCTGTCTGCTTATCTCAAGACAAGAATCTTAATTTATGGTTCTCCAATACTCATCTAACGGCGTGGGTTAGGTTCAGTCCTAATATTCACTTTGGTTTTCTATTGGTTTCTCAATGCTAGGGGCAACCATAATGGTAAACTTCTAACTAACTCTAGTAGTATCTATACTACTCTCAAGTCCTCATAACACATCAGGGGGTAATGGTAAACCAATTCTAGAGATAAGGAATTCTAGGGTTCACTAGACATCCTAAACTTAGTGGTGTGTCAGCACTCTAGTTGTACTCTTAATAGGAAGGTTACCCTACTTATCATCTAACAACAAGAACTTCTATATTCTAGGAGAGACTATACTAAAGGAACTATTATGGGAGTACAGGAATCAAGCATGATGCAATTATTCAAATAGAACATATTAGAAGAAAGATGAGTCATAGTCAATTATGGATGAGATCCTATACTCTAGTCCTAGGTTCAGGTTTGTTCGGTACAGTAACGCAACCGAGACAATATGCACTCGACCTGCATGGGCCACTACAAAAACATGTCATGCCCCAGTCCCAAAATACATAGGACTAGGAACACGTAAGCATGCCAGCCGCATGGATATGGCAACTCTAATATATGAAAACCAAATCCATACGTACGCTGTAATATAAATATATAATCCACTAGTGGTATAAAATGTATCACAAGTCACAGGGTACGATCTAAATCTCATCCACGAAAATCAATATAAATGAATAACCAGCATCTATATAACTAGATCTCAATAAGAAATATCTAAGGATGATAGTTGGATGGAAACAAATCCACTACCAACTCGAATATAAGAGCAACTACAATATGAGTACAACACAATAAACACTATATGAGAATACCAGCTATCAATCACGGCTCGAAGAGAAGACATCCTCGAAACCTATGTATCCATCCAAATTTATGCTCCTGCAAATACTCAAGAACAGATATACCTGGCAGAGGACCAGGTCCTCAGAGGGACGTAACAAGATACAGAAAATATGAGCCAATTTGAATACAGTAAACATGCATCATATTTGAAAATAGATAAGTACGCTGTACAGGACAATCTATATGAATGCAAATGAGGACAACTTTTCAACGTATGGGCAAGGGTAGGCTACTCGACCTAATCCTCACAACCTCACGCTCGTCAGTGGACATCATCAGCCGACATACCTCTGGGGTAGCGACCCTCGGACTCCATCAATCGACATACCTCTGGGGTAGCGACCATCGGACACGACCACCATAGTGCGTGTTAGTGACTATGGTTTACCAGAGTGGTTAAAAGCCCATACGCCTAATGATTGTCCTCTATGATACTAAGTGTCAAGTGTGTGTCAACATATCTAGTATATAGTAATGACTGAAAAGGAACTACACATGCAATAAATAAACAGAAATACAATAAATATACAGAAATATACTAAGCATGTAAAATACTGTAAACAATTTGGCAAGGTATCTTGCCTAGGGTCCTGCTGCTGGTATGAATCAGAGTCCAAGTCACAGTCCAAATAGCCTATGTATTACAAATTTATCACGTCAAAAGATAATTTATTTTAATTTATTTAATTCTGGACTAATTACTCTAAAATCCTATTTTAATTTTATTATTCTAATTTTTATGTTAATTCCTAAATTTTGTCCAAAGAAACTGAATTTTATCAACTCGAGACTCATGGCACGCAAATCGAGGCGATCTGTTGACCGAAAAGTCAACCGACACAAACTCAACTTTCATGCATGATTTCCTGTAGGTTTCGGCGTCAAAATATGCTGGAATTTACCGCTCGTCCGAATTCAAATTCGTTTGGGAATTATGGCACATACAAATTTTTGTATTGTGCACCAATGGTTAAATTCTAACCTAGAAGTTCTACAGAATTAAAAGTATATAAATACTTCGAATTAAATTCTAGAAAAAACATATGTCAATTATCTAGACATTAGCTTTCCGAAACTTTAAACGGTTCATGATTCTGATTCCTGGTTCTCCCGGAATCGCGAAAATATTGAAACACGTCTATTTTTGGACATGCTGTGCTCTACGAATTTTCCAGAATTTAATACTCATAATTTCGTAAAACAATTTATATAATCCGAAATCTAACCTCAATATCTTTCTAACGCACGAAACTAGGCCTCATTTGGTGTCCGGAGCTATGCGCAATGGCTTGTGGAAGATGAAGGAATCCTAGATGGCAATTCTCCAAAATCTCTCTCTCTAAAATAATGGGATAATTAGGGTTATAATATATATATATATAGTGATGTACCTGCGGCTGAAAGGATATTTATAGGCTGACACGTGTCAGAATCTGATTGGATGGTTTTTGTTATATTATTTGTTTTTGATTTGAGTTTATCAAAACATTATTTAAGTCATTTTAAATCTAAATAACTCAAAATAAATATTAAAATAATCATAAAAATCTGGAAAAATTACAAAAAATATATTTTGAATTTAAAAACTCTAGAAAAATATTTGGGATAATTTTATATTCATAGATTTCCTACTATAATTAGGAGAAGCTCTAAACATTAGTTTTACCCATATAACTAAAAATAAATACTAAAATTATTCAAAAATTTTGAAATAATTCCAGAAAATATATAATAATATTATAAACCCTAGAAAATAACGTGGGTCCTTTCTATATTTCTGGGATTGCACAATAAATTCTACAATTCCTAAAAATTAGTTATTAGCCTAAATAACTCCCAATAAATACTAAAATATTCAGAAAATTCCCAGAAAATTCTAGAAAATATATTTGACTATTTAGAACCTAAAATAAAATTTTGGGATATTTTTTAATTAAGTTTGAACATAAAATAAATTCTTCAAAGTCCTAGAAAATTAGTGTTACTAGTTTTTAATTAACTAAAATTTATCAAAAAATCCCAATAATCTAAAATAGCCTAAAAATAATTCTAAATAAATATTTATATAAGTAAATATATTAAAAAAATTATTTTCTAATTAACTAAAAGAATAGTCTAAATAAATTCAACATCTATAATAAATATAATAATAAAAAAATATACACAAAATTCTTATTTTGGGTGAGGGAGTTTACAATCTACCCAACTTAAAACAATTTCGTCCTCGAAATTAAAATAAGGCATAATTTGTTAAATTCTTCACATTTGTACATAAGGTACGTCAATCACAATCTCTTCCAAAAATTTTAAATAACAAAATCTATTCAATCTATCGTGATCACTTCAAAATTAAGATGACCACTGTTTAAATCAAAATTCAACCTGTCGTAATCTCTTCTCGATTTTTTTAAATAATCAACATCCAAATCTAACTCAAGTCTATATGACATCCCACATCAAAATTTATATCACAATTTTCAACTATCATAATCTCCTCTAGACTTTGAACAATAAACAATTCTAATCAAATCTTATTCCTATTCTCAAATTAAGAATTTTATACTCTTCAAATATTTAAACTCAATTTACATCCTCAATATTTCAAATAGGTGACCCAACAATCAAAATTGAACTTTTAATTCAAATCATCAAATTATAAAATTTAAATCTAATTCACCAATTGTTCAAGTCTAAATTTTATATTTATCCTCAAAATTTAAATCGATGATTCATCCTTCAATATTCAAAATTTAAATCATGTGCTCAAAGTATAAATATTTAGTCCGTAATATCAAGATTTTAAAATTTGTTAAATCCTCATTATCTTAATCCTTCTTTTAAAATTTCTCAAAATTAAAATGACTTGAATCTCCCAATTTAATCTTACTTGATCACAATCTAAAAGAAATTCCTCTCAAGTTGATAATGCACTGCTACCCAACTTAGAATTTACCCATCTATCACAGAAGGCTATATACTTTAAGAAAAATATTCCTTAATTTATTTACTCATGTCATTCAATTCTCAAAACTTCAACGCCGATTATATCATATATGATATGTCCTTAATTACAAAAGAATAATCCTCAAGTATGTAATCGGCCTACGGGGTATATCTAGTACTCTCTGTGTATTAAACTTATACCAAGCACGAGGTTTCGTCTTTCCGAAATAAGGAAAGACGGAGACCAATAATAAAGAGTTCAAGGGTGAGGTAATAGAATAGAAGTATCGGGATCAAGGAGTTTAAGGAATTCAAATGGGAATTGTCAAAGCAGTTGTGGATTGAAATCCTATTTGGTAATTCTTTGTTCGCATGCTCGTATTAGTACAGTTATGTAACCGATACGATCCGCTCAGACATATCTAGGGGCAAGTACATGTGTTTATTAGTCAACTATATATCTTAATCCACGTAAGGTAGTATTGCGAAGGGCGAATCAAGCACACTATGGTTGATCAGACCGTAGTACTCTGATTCTGAAATGTATTATTGTAGCACTCCAATAATACATATCATGAACAAGCTCGATAAGGAATAAGCTTGCAAAAGCTAGGCTATAATAGCAGCATAAGTCAAGGTAGTACAGCAAATATAAATACGCTAGATTATGATGAAAGAAGGTACATAACAATTCAAGTTCACAAAACCAAAACAACTAAGCAACAATAATAAAAGACTCTACAATCTCTACAGTTATCATACAACCTCCTTGTCTAAGTCGCTAGTCGACCAAATAGGGGCAAGGACCTCTAAATTCTATTGTCTGAATAAACACTATCGTCTTTTGCTAATATACAATTAATGTTATCCAATTACACTTCAATAATGGGTCAGAAGACTATGTGATACTAGGGTGTGAGGTATACTACATAACTTATAACAATTGAACTACTATTTGTAATTGTCTTAAGGATACCGTAGAAGCTCCTATTAAGGTTTACGAAAAGGGGTCTTAGTACCTATTAGGGTATCTGCTTTCATTACATAAATTATGGTCGTCTTAAGCCTTAGTCATAGTGCTTATAGAACATGTGTCAATAGCAAGAATAGAAAGGTTACTAGTCTCAAGGGAAGGGAATATAACTCGTATCGAGGTGAGGGTACAAATTACGCGATTTAAAAACTAAGGATTAATCATCGGGTCACAGTCTACAAAACAACTTAAACTATCAAGTTCTAACTACTAAGCACACAACTTTAAAATTTAACATTAACAACTATAATCCTAGCAACTATATGTCCTTAACACAAAATAAAATTACCTGGCCTATAATCAAAAGTGTCAGATGGCACAAGTTGAAAGATGAAGAGAAGAAACGTAATCAGTCGTCGCACACTAGCGAGCGCTATGGTCACAGGAGAACAATATATGAAAATAGAGGGGCTCTAGATAGCATCATGGTTTTCCAAGGGAAAGGGGTATGCTAGTCTCTGTGTTTAAGGTATAATTAGGAAAATATTCTATGCATTGCTCTTGGCTTTCTAAGGTGCTGTCTGCTTATCTCAAGACAAGAATCTTAATTTATGGTTCTCCAATACTCATCTAACGGCGTGGGTTAGGTTCAGTCCTAATATTCACTTTGGTTTTCTATTGGTTTCTCAATGCTAGGGGCAACCATAATGGTAAACTTCTAACTAACTCTAGTAGTATCTATACTACTCTCAAGTCCTCATAACACATCAGGGGGTAATGGTAAACCAATTCTAGAGATAAGGAATTCTAGGGTTCACTAGACATCCTAAACTTAGTGGTGTGTCAGCACTCTAGTTGTACTCTTAATAAGAAGGTTACCCTACTTATCATCTAACAACAAGAACTTCTATATTCTAGGAGAGACTATACTAAAGGAACTATTATGGGAGTACAGGAATCAAGCATGATGCAATTATTCAAATAGAACATATTAGAAGAAAGATGAGTCATAGTCAATTATGGATGAGATCCTATACTCTAGTCCTAGGTTCAGGTTTGTTCGGTACAGTAACGCAACCGAGACAATATGCTCTCGACCTGCATGGGCCACCACAAAAATATGTCATGCCCCAGTCCCAAAATACATAGGACTAGGAACACGTAAGCATGCCAGCCGCATGGATATGGCAACTCTAATATATGAAAACCAAATCCATACGTACGCTGTAATATAAATATATAATCCACGAGTGGTATAAAATGTATCACAAGTCACAGGGTACGATCTAAATCTCATCCACGAAAATCAATATAAATGAATAACCAGCATCTATATAACTAGATCTCAATAAGAAATATCTAAGGATGATAGTTGGATGGAAACAAATCCACTACCAACTCGAATATAAGAGCAACTACAATATGAGTACAACACAATAAACACTATATGAGAATACCAGCTATCAATCACGGCTCGAAGAGAAGACATCCTCGAAACCTATGTATCCATCCAAATCTATGCTCCTGCAAATACTCAAGAACAGATATACCTGGCAGAGGACCAGGTCCTCAGAGGGACGTAACAAGATACAGAAAATATGAGCCAATTTGAATACAGTAAACATGCATCATATTTGAAAATAGATAAGTACGCTGTACAGGACAATCTATATGAATGCAAATGAGGACAACTTTTCAATGTATGGGCAAGGGTAGGCTACTCGACCTAATCCTCACAACCTCACGCTCGTCAGTGGACATCATCAGCCGACATACCTCTGGGGTAGCGACCCTCGGACTCCATCAATCGACATACCTCTGGGGTAGCGACCATCGGACACGACCACCATAGTGCGTGCTAGTGACTATGGTTTACCAGAGTGGTTAAAAGCCCATACGCCTAATGATTGTCCTCTATGATACTAAGTGTCAAGTGTGTGTCAACATATCTAGTATATAGTAATGACTGAAAAGGAACTACACATGCAATAAATAAACAGAAATATAATAAATATACAGAAATATACTAAGCATGTAAAATACTGTAAACAATTTGGCAAGGTATCTTGTCTGGGGTCCTGCTGCTGGTATGAATCAGAGTCCAAGTCACAGTCCAAATAGCCTATGTATTACAAATTTATCACGTCAAAAGATAATTTATTTTAATTTATTTAATTCTGGACTAATTACTCTAAAATCCTATTTTTAATCTTATTATTCTGATTTTTATGTTAATTTCTAAATTTTGTCCAAAGAAACTAAATTTTATCAACTCGAGACTCATGGCACGCAAATCGAGGCGATTTATTGACCGAAAAGTCAATCGACACAAACTCAACTTTCATGCATGATTTCCTGTAGGTTTCAGCGTCAAAACATGCTAGAATTTACCGCTCGTCCGAATTCAAATTCGTTTGGGAATTATGGCACATACAAATTTTTGTATTGTGCACCAATGGTTAAATTCTAACCTAGAAGTTCTACAGAATTAAAAGTATATAAATACTTCAAATTAAATTCTGGAAAAAACATATGTCAATTATCTAGACATTAGCTTTCCGAAACTTTAAACGGTTCATGATTCTGATTCCTGGTTCTCCCGGAATCGCGAAAATATTGAAACACGTCTATTTTCGGACATGCTGTGCTCTACGAATTTTCCAGAATTTAATACTCATAATTTCGTAAAAAAATTTACATAATCCGAAATCTAATCTCAATATCTTTCTAACGCAAGAAACTAGGCCTCATTTGGAGTCCGGAGCTATGCGCAATGGCTTGTGGAAGATGAAGGAACCCTAGATGGCAATTCTCCAAAATCTCTCTCTCTAAAATAATAGGATAATTAGGATTATAATAATATATATATATATAGGGATGTACCTGCGGCTGAAAGGATATTTATAGGCTGACACGTGTCAGAATCTGATTGGATGGTTTTTGTTATATTATTTGTTTTTTATTTGAGTTTATCAAAACATTATTTAAGTCATTTTAAATCTAAATAACTCAAAATAAATATTAAAATAATCATTAAAATCTGGAAAAATTACAAAAAATATATTTTGAATTTAAAAACTCTAGAAAAATATTTGGGATAATTTTATATTCATAGATTTCCTACTATAATTAGGAGAAGCTCTAAACATTAGTTTTACCCATATAACTAAAAATAAATACTAAAATTATTCCAAAAATTCTGAAATAATTCTAAAAAATATATAATAATATTATAAACCCTAGAAAATAACGTGGGTCCTTTCTATATTCCTGGGATTGCACAATAAATTCTACAAGTCCTAAAAATTAGTTATTAGCCTAAATAACTCACAATAAATACTAAAATATTCAGAAAATTCCCAGAAAATTCTAAAAAATATATTTGACTATTTAGAACCTAAAATAAAATTTTGGGATATTTTTAATTAAGTTTGAACATAAAATAAATTCTTCAAAGTCCTAGAAAATTAGTGTTACTAGTTTTTAATTAACTAAAAATTATCAAAAAATCCTAATAATCTAAAATAGCCTAAAAATAATTCTAAATAAATATTTATATAAGTAAATCTACTAAAAAATTTATTTTCTAATTAACTAAGAGAATACTGTAAATAAATTCAACATCTATAATAAATATAATAATAAAAAAATATACACAAAATTCCTATTTTGGGTGAGGGAGTTTACAGAGGGCTTTAGGGAGAGGTGGAGATGATGGTGGTGCTGGGCTGGGCTCAGGCTGGGAGACGCTGCGAGGTGGTTGCACGGTGGCTAGGGCACGGGTCGAGAGGGGACGCTGAGGAGTCGGGTGCTAGACTCGGCGGCATGGAGTTGGTGAGGTCGCTGGCTGTGCGGGGGATCGAGCGGTGGTCTGACGGCAGCGACGAGGAGGAGTTGAGGGGGAAGTCGGGTACGGCGGCGTTATGGCTGGGAGAGGATGGCAGAGGAAGGTGTCGAGGTTATGGGGAGAGACGGAGGGGGTGGTCGTGCTGCTGTTGAGAGAGTGACGGGGGTGAGGCGAGGTCGAGCGGTGAGGATCGAGGAGATGACTGGGGACGGGTCGACGTGGTTCTGGGAGGAGGAGGAGGGCAGAGCAAGGAGGTCGTGGCGGACAGCGCGGGGGCTAGGGTTCAGTTCAGATGGATGCGACGGCGGAGCTGGAGAAAAGCGGCGGCGGCGGCGAATTAATTAGGGTTGCGGTGTGGCTTCACGGATCCCGAGGGGGTTAAATACCCGCGCCGCCGGGTCGGAACAGTAATTCCGACCCGATAAGGATTAGGGTTTGGTGGGTTCCGGGTTTGGGTCCGCGGGTCGGGTCGGGTTTTGGGCCCAGATCCAACCCAATAAAGAATTGGATTTGGGTTTGCTAGACCGGTCAGCCCGGTTCGGTTTAGTTCAGTTTATTTGAAATAAACCAGGTTTATTTCTAGGTTTAAATTGGTTTATTTATTAATAGTTTTTAGGGCTTTAAAAATATTTTCGGAGTCCAATAAATTCACAAAAAATTACCCTATGTCCGGTTTTCCATTTTACACCATAAAATTTTATTTCCATAATATATTAATATTAATTAATATCATTTAAAAATTATTTAGTCACAAAATATCTTAGTTTTAAATTCCAGAAATTACAGAAAATTGCTAAAAAATATATTTTAAAATTTTAGAAAAATCAGGGTGTTTACAATCTACCCAAATTATAAAAATTTCGTCCTCGAAATTAAATAGGGTAGGGTCTCTCTATTAAATCTCACTTGATTACACTCTAAAGAATTTCTCTCAAGTGAACATTGCGGTCTCTACCCAACTTAGAATTTACCCCTCTATCATCTAAGGCTATACCTCTAAGAAAGCTATGCCCCAAATTATTCAATCATGTTATTGAATCCTCAAGTCTTTAACACCAAACATGTCACCTATGGTATTCCCTTAATCATTTATAAAAGGGTCATCAAACAATGTGATCGGCCTGTGGGGTATATCTAGTACTGTCTATATCAAACTTATACCAAGACCGAGGTTTCGTCTTTCCGAAATAAGGGAAGACGGAGATCAATAATAAAGAGTTCAAGGGAGAGGTAATAGAATAGAAGTGTCGGGATCAAAGGCGTTTAAAGAATTCAAATAGGAATTGTCAGAGCAGTTGTGGATTGAAATCCTATTTTGGTAATCCTTTGTTCGCATGCTCGTATTAGTACAGTTATGTAACCGATACGATATGCTCAGACATATCTAGAGGGCAAGTATACTAGTCAACTATATATCTCAATCCACGTAAAATAATATTACGAAGGGCGAATCAAGCGCACTAAGGTTGGCCAGACCTTAATATACTGATTCTGAAATGTATTAATGTATGCATCCACTAATACATGTATCATGAACAAGCTCGATAAAGAATAAGCTTGTAAAACTAGGCTATAGAATAGCAGCATAAGTCAAGTACAACAAATTTAAGTGCGCTAGATGATGATGAAAGGAGGTACAAATTAATCAAGTTCACAAAACAAAACAAACAAGCAACCATAATAATAACAGACTCTACAATCTCTACAGTTATCATACAACCTCCTTGTCTAAGTCACTAATCGACCAATTAGGGCATGGGCCTCTAATTCTACAGTCTGAATAAACACTATCTTCTTATGCGAGTCTAAAGTTGTGTCTTCCTAGTTTACTTCATCAATGGGTCAATAGGGCTAGGTGGTACTATGTTGTGAGGCATACTACCCAACTTAAAACAATAACTAATACTTAAATCGTCTTAGGGATACCGTAGAAACTCTTGTTAAGGTCTACGAGAAGGGTCTTGGTACCTATTAGGGTATCCTCCTATATTACATAGGTCATGGTCGTCTTAAGTCTTAGTCATCGTGCTTATAGAACAAGTGTCGATAGTGAGGATAGAAGAGTTACTGGCCATCAAGGGTAAGGGATCTAACTTGTATCGAGGTTGGGGTACTAATTACGTGACTTAAAGCTAAGGGGTAATCATTAGGTCATAATCTACAATAATAACTTAAACTGTCAAGTTCTAATTACCAATCACCTAAAAAAATAAAAAATTTAGAGTAACAACCAAAATAAACAATAAAAGGTGCATAGGAGTCAAGGCAGGATGCAAGTCAAGAAATTAATTTGAATCCGATATAGATGTTAAGAACGATTCAAGCAAGTGGATGAGATCAAAAAAAACTTATCCTATTCTTATTGCAGGCTTGCTCGGTCCCTAAGTTGAAACCGAACAATTTAGTCGTTGACCTGCATGGGCCACCACAAAAACTATGTCACGCCCCAGTCCCAAAATACCGTGGGACCGGATGCATGATAATGGCCAGCAGCACACACCGATAGACAAATCCAATTTAATGGATCCATCGGGGCATACTTAAGTTGTAATACAATAATATACGGTCTAAATATACTAATCTCATCCACAGATATGAATACAACAAGATCAGAATCATAAATTAAGATCAATCTCAATAAAATATAAACTCGGGAAATAACCCGATAATGAGTCTAATACATCTGTCAAGATACAAGAATAAAGATGACCACAGCAAATACTGAGTATGGAACCATATATACTCAGAAGATACCTCGGTGATCACTCGTCTACTGAATCTGGTACTGCTCCAGTGCCTGCTCCTGATAATGCTCCTGCTCCGTAAACCTCGGGATCGATCTCGTCTGCTAGTCCTGGGGACATAATCCGGATCCAGGTCCTCAGGGGACATAGCAAGTTACAAGAAAGCTCATGCCAAAATAAATGTAGTGCAGCAATAAATGAAACAATAGGGTAAATATATAACCAACTAAGTGATATACAAATGAGAGTTTTAGTCATACTCGGACTGAGACTACTACAGGATCAGTGTCGGAGAAACCCATAGCAGTATTTTCTCGAAGGGCCAGAACTGGTGCCATAGCTCTGTGTCAGAGACTAAGACACATCCAGATGTCAATATAAATAATATAATCAGCCTTTTGTATGGTAAATCTTTCTCCACCCAATGTAATCTCACGTCTCATGTCCATGACATGCAGGATCAAGACTAATGCAGCAAGTCATATAATGTCTATGAATAAAATGTCTATGTCATAAAACCTGTATCCTATACAGAATCACCATGAATATCTCAGAAAGATTCTGTCTCATAAATAGTGTCAAGTGTCCTGGGTCTAGGTACTTGATAAGATAAGTACGAGAATGTAAAGGGTCACGATATCCATCTCTAGGTGACGTACACAACTCCGCGTATGGTGTTGGCACCCGACTATTAATCGAACGCTAAGTAAGTCACACTGTCCTAAGTCAAGCATGAACAAATATATATAGTCAAAGGAATAAATAACAAGAACTGTAAGTTTGGCAAGGTACACTTGCCTGGGGTTCTGGCTCCAACTGTAGCTCTGGTCTCAGTGTGATCTGTAGGTACTACTCCGGTTGCTGAAATAAACATCACCATTAGATTCAAAAAATATCAAATAGCTAGAAATGCCTGTCCTTAAGTCTAATTTGGACACAGGGGCAAAAATGACATTTTCGGGTCAAAGCGGGGTCCACATGTGGGCCACTTTGCACCGAAAAGCGTGTCAGGGTCAAAGGTCTCCAACTTTCTCAAACTTAGTGTCAACAAGTCAGGAACGATGATACGAACCCAACGAAACTTCCAGAATTGGATTTCGATAAGCCGATCACAAAATCGCCCGTCAAGTGGAGCTTGTGGGGCCCACGATACGCGATTTTGTCAACGTTCTCAGAATTGAACCAAACTTGGGTCACAGGACCAGCATACTGCTACGAGTCCGTTGGTACAAGTTTCGTCTCGATCCGTCGTGTGTACACAAAGTTACAGCGTGTTCCAGAACAGGCGGATACGGGACGGTGTCGGCGGATACGAGTTGATTCCGGTGTGCACGCACATCCAAATCAACTTCTGCGAAATTCCACACGTCCTTATCAAAGATGCGCACGTTTCAGTAAAGACCGCGTGCGACCAAATCGTCCCGTTTGGCGAGGCGCCCTCATTTTCGGGATAAAACGGGACGTTATTTTTCCTGTTTTTGGATCGCGGTTTGCGATCACCACAGGACGCGATGCACCGAGCGAGTTGCACGGGCACCGAGAGGGTCATACAGGCTACGCAATACAATAAACGAAATTGAAAATGGGGCAGCGAGGAGAGAGTTATGGATACCTGAACAGGGCTCCAGAAAATCAAATTTTCTCGTGTCCGACACGTGTCTGAGTCGTGTCAGGGTGATGTTCACCCTATGGTTAGGGTTAGGGCTGCTGTTCGAATTCGCTGGAGGAGGGCGGCGCTGCGGCTAGGGCCGGGGGCGGCGCTGCAAATTTTCTCGAAGGCGGCGGTGCCCGTGGACGGCCGGGGATCGAGTGCTCAGGCGGCCGGCTGAGGCGGGGGCAGCTTCGGCTACTGCTGGGTTCGAGATCGCCGGGGGTCGAGGTCTTTAGGGAGAGGTGGAGATGATGGTGGTGCTGGGCTGGGCTCAGGCGGGGAGGCGCTGCGAGGTGGTTGCACGGTGGCTAGGGCACGGGTCGAGAGGGGACGCTGAGGAGTCGGGTGCTAGACTCGGCGGCGTGGAGTTGGTGAGGTCGCTGGCCGTGCGGGGTATCGAGCGGTGGTCTGGCGGCAGCGGCGAGGAGGAGTTGAGGGGGAAGTCGGGTATGGCGGCGTTAGGGCTGGGAGAGGATGGCGGAGGAAGGAGTTGTGGGGAGAGACGGAGGGGGTGGTCGTGCTGCTGCGGAGAGTGTGACGGAGGTGAGGTGAGGCGAGGCCGAGCGGTGAGGATCGAGGAGATGACTGGGGACGGGTCGACGTGGTTCTGGGAGGAGGAGGAGGGCGGAGCAAGGAGGTCGTGGCGGACAGCGCGGGGGCTAGGGTTCAGTTCAGATGGATGCGGCGGCGGAGCTGGAGAAAGGCGGCGGCGGCTAATTAATTAGGGTTGCGGCGCGGCTTCACGGATCCCGAGGGGGTTAAATACCCGCGCCGCCGGGTCGGAACAGTAATTCCGACCCGATTAGGATTAGGATTTGGTGGGTTCCGGGTTTGGGTCCGCGGGTCGGGTCGGGTTTTGGGCCCGGATCCGACCCAATAAAGAATTGGATTTGGGTTTGCTAGACCGGTCAGCCCAGTTCGGTTTAGTTCGGTTTATTTGAAATAAACCTGGTTTATTTCTAGGTTTATTTATTAATAGTTTTTAGGGCTTTAAAAATATTTCCGGAGTCCAATAAATTCACAAAAAATTATCCTATGTCCGGTTTTTCATTTTACACCATAAAATATTATTTTCATAATATATTAATATTAATTAATATCATTTAAAAATTATTTAGTTACAAAATACCTTAGTTTTAAATTCTGAAAATTACAGAAAATTGCTAAAAAATATATTTAAAATTTTTAGAAAAATCATGGTGTTTACAGCAAGCACAGCAAAGCACAGGGAAAGCAGCAGGCAACAAGGAGGCTCGGGCTGAGGTAGCTCGGTGCAACTCAGTGTGCATTCAGCACTGCACAGTACAGTCGCATTGCACAAGCAGCATCAGTAGCAGCATTTGCAGGAAACAGCGGGCAGTGAGCAGCGAGGCACCAAGTGTGCAGCAGTCATATGCAGCATAGTGGTAGCAGTGAGCTAAAGCTCTAGCAGCAGCTACACCAACAGGTCCTAGCAGCAACAGCAGATTCACTAGCATCAACAACAAGGTGGTTCAATTAACTGTGTACCTTCAGTCAATCAGTTTTTTGTTAGCTCTAAGTAGTTAGCTAGTTACTATGGTTAGTTAACTAGTTAATTAGCTATCTAGTTATTAGTGTCTAGTTTAGTTAGTTATCGATACATATATACTTATGTATCTCTAAGTTATCTATATATGTAGATATGTGTACATGTATATATGTATTAGTAGTTAGTGATTAGTTTTGTTGTTGGTATTTAATATTCGTATTAGTATATACTAGTAGTTGGTATTAGTATATACTAAAAGTTATATTAGATTGATATATACATGTCTTAGTATATATAGCTAGTGGGGTAGCTACTATATATTAGAATCATATTTACCTTGAGATACCAAGGTAAGTATCAAGGTATTGAGGGTTACTCAAGGTATTTGAGTAGGGTATCGAGATGGAGGTTTAGTAGTGCGATACCGCATTGGTTCAAAGTCAAGGTATCCATTTGGTAATTGTAATTAGGACTAGTATATATATATATATATATATATATATATATATATATATATATATATATATATATATTTATATTATTGATTGAATATGTGTATATGCTATTTCCATGTCTCTTGTTTGTGTATCTTGTAATACAGTATCTTAGTATCTTAGATTTAACTAGTGTGACCTAGTTTCATAGTGTATGGACCCAATATCCTTGAGATAGACTCATAAAACCTAGAAATAGCTAGTTTGACTAGTTTGACTTAGAGTTGACCCAGTTTGACTATTTTAACTTAGAAATGGCTTTTTGACCTAGATGTTGACTAGTTTAACTTATTTTCATTCCAAAATCTTGTATTGATGTTATATTCCCTATCTAGGTATTCAAGGTACCGTACCAGACATCTGTGATACTATTCATCGGACTTCAGGCGAGTACATTCTCTGATAGTTTCTCATTTATGATATCATCTATGATCAAAGTATCTAGTGTAGATATCCATGATTTCTTGACACGATGGTTGCACGGATTGGTATATCCGGATCTCGTTATGAGATGTTAATTCTTGGTATATATGGTGTATCTTGTGCAAGCCTTATTTTCTTGTTTCTTGTACATGACAGACATTGATTCTCGGGGAGACTAGTTATCTTCCTAGAGAATCTCGTGCCATAGCGTACCATGGTTGGATCCCCTATACCAGTCGGGGCTGGGGAGTATGTAGTGTAGATATATGATCATACCTCCTTGTATCAAGTCTTGTTCATTGAATAGTATTAATCATACACCGCACGTATGATTAGCCAGGCCATATATCTTGTATCAAGTTTCCAAGCCGATCACATGTTAAAGCTGATACTCACTCACTTAGTCATTAGTATTCTTGTTCATTGCCATATTGTTCATTCTTGTATATTCATATTTGTTTACTGTTACATAGTTTATATTATTGATTAGAACTGTTGTTAGAGATGTACTCTGCTCCTTTCCTGACTAGATATATTTGTTCCTAAATAACACAGAGGAGTGGTACCCTACTCATTACGGGCCTCAAGATATTGTGGGCTTAGAGCCAAAGACCCTGCCTCAGGAGGGACTCATCCCGACTGATACAAATGACCTGGGACTTGTAGCTTCTTAGTCATTCTCTTGTACTGGATTTGTCTCCAGCTTACTGTTTAGTATTTTCTCAGACTCATGGTTGTTATTATTTTGACTTATGAGTTGTATTATGACTATTATATTCTTTTATCATATTCGTGCTATTCTCCATCTTAGATCTATGTGATTGAGTATATTATTATTGTTGGTGGCTTGTTGTATTGCTAGATAGATTACCCAAACAACATTCTACCTTCCACCGATTCTGCGGCTTAGGCTGGACGTTGTTCCCGACATGCATTCCTACACCGGGTGCGGGTCATGACACTAGCCGCATGAAGACTTTGTCTTCTCCAACAGCAGGTTCAGCCTTGGCCTAAAGCTCCAAAAACCAAAAATATATTTTCTTCATAAATTTTTTATTTTAACTCCAAATCAAGTGAAACAAAAGCCAAATTGTACGAAATAAAGTGCTCTAACATAAGGAATAACTACTTTCAAAAATACTAAGTTTAATAGATTAAAACCAAGGGAAACTCATAAAACTCATAAAAAACCCTAACTTAAAGCTCAGATGTACAAAAATCTATACATCAAAATCTGAAACTCCAAGAACTAAATATGATTTGCAACTCAAGGAGAATATTTTTCATCAAATATATTTTTTAAAACAACATATATATAAAAAAATCTAAAAATTCATGACTTCACCATTGAGCAAGATGTACTTGCCTCGGGTGGCTCCTAGCCTCTACCTCTCACGGTCCAAGTTACAGCAACTTCTTCCTAGGGTTAGGCTTTGGCTAGAGGGAGCTTGAGGGAGAGAAGGAAAAAGGAAGCAAGAATAATGAAATGATAAAATGATTAAGAAGAGAGAAAATAATCATATATATACTAAGAGAAGAGAAAGATGGTTTAGTCATGGGTTCGATCAAATGAACAGAATCAGGTGCCCATTCTACTTGCAGATCCTAAACCGGATCTATAGCAATGCCAATAACACTACCAAAATATGATAAAATAGCTACGTTTTTAGCGACATCGTAAGTAAACATCGCTAATGTTAAAGAATTTAGCGACGTCGATGTATGTCGCTATTTGCGATGAATAGCGATGGTACTTTGGTTTTTTGAAAGAATAGTCGCTATATATTTTTTTAACGTCGCTAAATTTTTTAATTTATTGACGTTTAGCGACTTTTTTTACTGGCGATTTTAATTTTTTAATTAGCGACATTTATAAACGTAGCAAAACGTTGCTGAATTTTTTTATTCCCGACGTTTAGCGACGTCTAAGTAGTCGCTAATATTTTAGAATTAGCGACGTTTAGCGACTATATAAACGTCGCTAATAGCGATGATTAGCGACGTATTTAAGAGACGTAGCTAATAGTGACTATATAAACGTCGCTAATAGCGACGATTAGCGACGTATTTAAGAGAAGTCGCTAATATTTTTTAATATAGCGATCCGATTTTACTTTTTTACCATTCTGACTCAAAATTTTCCCAATTTTTCTCCTTTCTTCCCACCTCCGTGACCCAACCCCTCGCTGACGACCCCCACTGCCGACCTCCGTCGCCGACCGTGCTCCCCCTCCGACCCTGAGCACCCCTTCCTCCTCCTCCACCGAGCTCCTCCGCCTTCTCCTCTCTGGGCTCCTCCTTCTCAAGGGAGTCCTCATCCTCTCCGGGCACCCCCTCCTCGGCCAACTCCCTCCTCTCCGGCCACCCATTCCTTAGGTAAATCATTATCCTAACTTGGACACACATACATGCGGACACTAACACTAACCCAAACTCGGACACGCGGACACGCGGACACACTAACATGCATACACTAACCCTAACACAGACACGAACACATACACACACATGTTTGTATCATGTCATCTCATGATACGTATGGTAAAATTATAGGACATATGGATATGAAAGGATAGGACACGATATCGAGAATAAGGTTGTAAATATTTTATCGGACACGGACACACGCATTGGTTAACAATCAAGCATGGTTATAAGCATTATTGTTGTTTTAGGCAATTAAGTAGGAAAACTGAGTGACTTGATTAGGTGTGGTTAAAAAAATTCCAACAATCAGGTATCCTAGTTTAGAGCTATACAAGGCGACCCAAAAAAATGGCATAGTGTGCATGTGTATAATGTATGTGAGCTAAGGGGGGAGTATAACTCAGTGCTATAGCAAGGGGTGATAGGTGCATAGTAGTATACTGCAATATACTTGGGAAGGAGGTCGGGTGATATCAAGTGAGGTGTTGTGCAGTGCACACTTGTGCACAGTTCAGTGAGGGAGTGTGTGTGTGTGTGTGTATCATTGAGTATGTATTTCAGTCAAGATATTGTGTTTTGGCCCACACTTGACATTTACAATATTAATATAAATAATATCTACCGGGCCTAAACTCTCTTTATTTTTTGTTTCATAATCTATATATAGTTGACACTATATATCTACCGGTGTAAATATCAAGTGTGGATATCCATGAGTGTCAACTCTGTATCCTGGAGAAAAAAAATTGACACTAGATATCTATGTCTTAACTTTTCAAATAGAAAGTCATGGCCTAAACAAATGTCAAGTATGGATATCCAGGATACAGAGTTGACACTCACTGATACACTGATACACTGCAATAGGAGTATCAGTGCATGTACTGTATTTAAACGAAGAAGATGAATTTTCAGAAGATGATTGAAAATATCAATATGAAATCAATTTAGACTTGTGACATGTACTGTAATTTAAACTGTTTTCTTGAATGATGTCTATTCATCTTTGCATATCTGGAGTGAGTGTCATTTGGATAATATACACTATCAAATATTCACATGAGTATATACTTGAACGGTTTATTTATCTTTGCATAAGTATCTAGAAATGGATCTAAATTACTGTCTGCGTCATCGTTCGTGGATGAACAACCATTATTCTGATGACATATGTGGTGTACGTGATGAATTCATAGAGGGTGTACAACAGTTCCTGTAGTTCGCCAAGGCGTTCCCTCAGTACATGGATGGTACCAAAATTAAGTGTTCGTGTGTGAGATATCGCAACTTAAAATATCATCCAGGAGTATAAGTCAAATAAAATTTATACTTGAAGGGTTTCATGCCAAATTACTATCAGTGGACCGTGCACGGAGAACCTGTGTCTTTAGAATTAGAGTCAGAACCTTATGTGGAGCCGTATATGGATGTCCATGACCACGCTGCTTATGACGATGGATAGGTGAACATGGTTTTTGATGCGGCGATGCCCTAGTTTTGATCCGGAAAATCATGATGGAGTTGAGGAGGCACCGAATACCGATGCTGCAAAGTTCATGGAGTTGCTGGAGAATGCAAGGACTCCATTATATCCTGGTTATGAGGATCATTCACCGTTGGAGGTGGTTACAAGATTGTTGAGCATCAAGTTCGATTTTAACATGTCGTAAGAATGCTACAACCGACTGATGGAGTTGATTATAGAGATCTTGTCAGAGGGTGCTAAGTTGCCTAGAGACTTCTATCGATCTAAGAGGATGGTAAGATCGCTCTAGATGGGATACGAAAAAATTGATGCATGTCACAACGTGTGCATGTTGTACTACAAAGATGACAAGGATGAAGACGCGTGCAGATTCTGTGGTGCTGATCGCTACAAGACCAGTGGTAGAGTAATGTCTGTCAGTACAAGAAAGCCTACCGATTCGATGCACTACTTGCCTTTGACGCTGCGGTTACAGAGGTTATTTATGGTGAAGGAGACTGCAGAAAATATGAGTTAGCACAGGCGGGAATAGATCGAAGGAGTATTGGATCATCTATCTGATGGAGAAGCATGGAAGCACTTTGATCGAGAGTATCCATATTTTACTTCGGATCTGCATAATGTCAGATTGGGGCTCTCCTTCGACGGTTTTACCCCATTCAGACTTTTGGGCTTCCAGTATTCGTGTTAGCCTGTGATCGTCATTCCGTACAATCTACCGCCTTGGATGTGCATGGAGACTCCGTATATGTTCCTAACCGTTATTATCCCAGGTTCGAACAATATGAAAAAGACCATCGATGTATATTTACAGTCGTTGATAGATGAGTTGAATTAGTTGTGGGAAGTAGGTGCCAACACATACAATATTTCTAGAAAGCAGAATTTTCATATGAGGGAAACACTTATGTGGACCATCAACGACTTTTCGGTCTATATAATATTATTGGGATGGAGCACTCATGGTCGTCTCTCATGTCCATATTGTACGGGCCGCACTAAGGCTTTTCGTTTGAAACAAGGAGGTAAACCGTGCTTCTTCTATTGTCATCGACAATTTTTGCCGAAGGATCATCCGTACCGGAGGAACATGAATAATTTTCATGCGAACGTTGTAGAGAAGGCCAATCCACTGTCAAGGTATCTCGGATACATGATATGGAAAGAGGTAAAATATTTACCAAGTGCTATTGAAGAGCCTACTAGGGGGTACATGTGTGACGAATTTGGTCGCACCTATAACTGGACGAAGAGTGGTATATTCTGGGATCTGCCATATTGGAGCACCAATCTGATCAGACATAACCTTGATGTTATAGATATCGAGAAGAATATATTTTATAACATAATTAATACTGTAATGGAGGTAAATGGGAAGACGAAAGACAATCCGAAGGTTAGGTTGGACTTAGAAGAAAAATGTAGACATCATGCATTGCATTTGATAGAGGAGGGGAATAGAAAGGTAAAGCAGCCTAAGTCAATTTTTTTTACTGGAGAAGGAGGATAAAGGGAGACTTTGTAGGTAGATTCAGGATCTAAAATTTCCAGACCGGTACATGTCGAACTTGAGAAGATGTGTCGACCTCAAGGAGAATAAACTGGCGGGTATGAAGAGCCATGATTGTCACATATTCATGGAGAGGTTAATTTTGATTGTATTTCGGGAATTCTTACCGCAGGTCATTTGGGATCCATTGACAGTGCTCAGCATATTCTTCAGAGATCTTTGTTCTACTAAGTTGCTCATCAATCATCTAGAAAAGTAAGAGAAGGACATTACGGTAACTATGTGAAAGCTGAGAAGGTGTTTCCTCCTAGATTCTTTGACTCCATGGAGCATTTGCCAATTCATCTTTCCTATGAGGTATGTGTTGGTGGTCCTGTCGGTTATCGATGGATGTACCCGTTCGAGAGGCATCTGAATCACCTAAAGAGAAAGGTAAAAAATTAAGGCATGGGTGGGGGGCTCTATTTATGAAGCTTATGTTCTCAAAGAGATTACAAACTTTTGCTCGACGCATTTCAAACCTCATGTTGCTACTAATAGAACGAGAGCTCCAAGAAATAACGACGGATATCAGAAATCTAATGATGCAATACTGAAAGTATTCAATGCGTCCGAAAAGCCTTCGGAGAAAATGAAGAAGAGATTTTTGAATGACGACGAGCTAAGGGCTGCTTAGTTGTATATAATTACTCAATTGTGATGAGGATGAAGTGGAGAAGCTAGAGGGGTAAGTAATTAATACGTCCATATTTACGTCATCTCAATATAATAGTATAAGTTAATATTATGCTACTAATCAGCGGTTGCTTCATTATTTTTTAGCACATATAATGATGAGATGAGGTCAGTTAGACCCTACATAACAAATGAAGAAGTAGAACAAGAAATGAGAAGTTATTTTTCTTCTTGGTTGAGCACATATGTAAGGAGCTCAATAATTACTTTTTCTATATGCACTTGCACAATAAATAATTTACTATCGCTACTTTGGTATTTAGGTCGATCGTCTAATAATACCCGAGACTGAATCTATTAGAACTCTAGCTAAGGGACCAATTACTGTCATCAAAATATGGCCAAGTTACTGTGTGAATGAGTTTAGGTTCAAGTCAACAAATGCTTATATTAGAGACAGCTTCCTGGAACTTGATTCCATAAAAAATAGTTATTTGTGTATCAAATTTTTGAACTACAAAGACGTCAATCCAGGTAATAATTTCTTTAATATCTTACGAGCGATTTTGAAGTTGACATATAATTATGGCACAGAATCTGATAAGATCATGATATTTAAGTATGAATGGTTTGATCAGATTCAAGATCAAGGTTGAAAAATTGACAAGCATAGTCTTGTGGATATAAACTACAAGCGTAGATATCAAGGCTACAAACCATTTGTCCTACCAAGTCAGGATTAGCTCGGGTACTTCACAACTTATCCTAGACGGGGACAGCGAGGTCGGATTGGTGGACAGTATGCAAGACTAAAACTAGAGATACCTTTGACATTGACGAAATAGCTTATCAGGAGGATGAGCTACCTTTTATAATAAATATTGTAGATGCGGACTCAACGAAAGTTACTCATTACACGACTAATAATATAAAAGAGGTAGAATTATCCGAAAAGGAAGACAAAGACGAAGACAAAGTAGATGAAAGTGAAGATGAGGAGGAAGAAGAAGAGGAGGACGAGGAAGGCGAACAAGATGAATTTTCTGAAGATGATTGAAAATAAAATAAATTAATTTGGACTTGTGACATATATTATACTTTGACTGTATAATATACTATCCATTTAGACTTGTGACACTACTAGTTATTTACTGTGCAATTCTATTAATACTGTGAGATATGCATAATATTTTGAGTGTAGAATGTACTATATATCTGTTTATTTGTTCTATCATCATATGTTGTTATCAGATATGACAGGACGACATGGAGCATTCGGCAGGTGCCGAGGTAGATGTAGCGCCCCGTTCTCCCGATGCGAAGAGCGCGGCTAAGAAACACAAGTCGGTATCGTTCGATCGGGATAGATTGAATTAAGAACTCGTCCTCGTTATGGATTTGTTTCTTCGGAATCGATTCCCATATTCAGTGGACTGCGCCCCAAGGATCGGCTTAGCGGCAGAGTCAGGAGGGACCTCTCCGCTGCTATCTTTTATTGCCTCGATTTTTGATGTCACTTGTTGCTTTCGTGCTTTGAGTTGGTTTTGGGATTTGCTTGTTTTCCTTGAACGGTTTCGATGGTTTTCATTATTTTCGTTCATTGACTTGCACTTCTATTCCGAGATTGGAAAGAGAGGAAGAAGTATTAATCGAGCTGTTCGTGTGCAAGTGAACGAGCAGTAGGCAGCTTGCGAGCGGAGTCGTGAAGCGCCTCTTTCCTTCTTCTTTCCAAAATCTAAGTGAGTGGCTACCAACCCGATTAGCTAGTCCTGCTTCCAAGCTTCACAGCTAATCAATCTGCACTCTTCTATGCCCCGATCAAACGATACCAAATAATAATAAAAGAAACCAAGATAAAAGACAAATATACTTGGTTATTATGCTTGTCAATCAAACATGTGAACTGTTGCCTTATCGTATGCTTGTTCGTGCAAATGTTCTATAAAACGTGCTAAGTATAGAACACATCTTGTATATGCATAATTGTTCAGGGAGGCTATGCTAAATAAATCATGCATTACTACTTGTCGTGCACTCGTGTTCTTGCAATCGTGTTGCCTCAACTGCATGAATTGTTAACGTGTTAATCGTGTACGATCATGGACAACTTGTGCACAAGGTATAGTTCTGCGGACGGTCGCTGGGGCACTGGCACCGATCCGATCCGGGCGGAACTCGTGTAATAGTCATCGTGTACGGGACAAGGTGGCTTGCAGCGCCTCGTGTACTATCGTTGCATGCTATCCTTGCCTCGGACTAGTCCACTATGGCAATCATGCCAGTGATCATCGTGTATATTTAAACCTGTTGCATACTAACTTGTGTCTTCGTGGCAGGGAAGGCAAGGTAAGTATTGTGCAGGTCATTCAGACGGGCAGGTAAAATCCACCGAACGGTGGCACGTTCATTTCAGTAAATTCAATATGCTGCTTACTTGTAAATAAACTAAGGCAAGATAGAAACCCACAAATATGTATGCTTCACTAAATAACGTGTTGATTGGTATAGTCAGGCTAGCTCGCCTTCACCAGCATATTTCGATATGCTGACCCTCGTTGAAACAGGTTCTCCGCACCAAGGTGAACCGAGCGAGGAGCCGAAGTCGTCTTCCCGATCCAGTCCAACTGTTGGCGCATCTTCACCGCGCCCCCTCGAAGCCTTTTGAAGTCCGAAGCTGCAACTCTTCATACACAAATGCAGCTCCGTGGCAAAGCGATCTTCCAGCCTGGAGGTCTTTATCGTTTGAGTTTATAAAAGGATGTAATGTACAGGACTGCTATCTCATTTTGAGTCAACCCTTTTGTAAGCCGTTCGGCATATTAGCTGACTCGTTCAAGAGTTTGTAATAGATGTTCATTATCAATAAAGAGAACTTTTCTATGTTTCAAATCTGTGTTTCAATTTATCTGCGTACTCTGAATATGTGCTTGCTATGCAATCATTAAAGCCTTGTGCGGGCGCAACCCCAGGCCCGCACGGCGGTCACGACTCGGGGGACGCCTCGGGGCGTGACATAGTGGTATCAG
Source organism: Iris macrosiphon (assembly GCA_036927795.1). Lineage (NCBI taxonomy): Eukaryota > Viridiplantae > Streptophyta > Magnoliopsida > Asparagales > Iridaceae > Iris > Iris macrosiphon. The sequence continues at coordinate 16,704,827 of JAYESA010000004.1, forward strand.
AGCACAGATTCAAAGTTCCTTAGACTTCGTGCTGGAAAAGTTCCTTTAACGATCAAATTCCTATGCGAACTCTTGAACTCGCTAGGCCAAAATGAGATACATTCATGTAATAAGTCCATAATACATTATGATCCTAATGTAATTTACCTTCTTTTGAAGGAATGAATCCTGCGCAATCTGCAGCGCAAGTCCCGGACGAAATGCAATGCCAAGGAAGTAGTTCGGGCACTTCGGGAAGTTCAGAAAGCCAGCGAGCCACGCCAAGCATCGATCCCGTTCAGCAAATATTGTGGATGTTGGAGGAAAACCAACAAAGGGACGAGGCTCGCCATGAACGGGCCGAGAAGCGGGCGGAAGAGAGTCAGCTCAAGTTTCAAGACAATATAGAAGCACGATTCTCAGTCCAACAAAAGCAGGTAGATACCCTGCAGCAGATCGTTCAGACTTTGGCATCCAACCAGTCCGCGGTAACGCCAGCGACTCCGGTGGAACAGCCCGTACTTGAAGTAGAGACGCCGCAAATACCAAGGACGAGGGACGTGATTGCCTTCGACTTTGGCCACTTCAAGAAAGTCTGCAACACCCCATTCAACGGGACTGAGGACCCAATCGTAGCTCTAGATTGGTTGGCCAAACTTGAAGATCACTTCGCTCTGCTAGAGGTCCCCGAAGAAAAGCGCGTCTCCTGCGCGCAGCTACAGCTCCGCCTCAACGCGCACGATTGGTGGGACGTGCATCGACGATCTCTCCAATTTGATCACGGAGAGGAGGCGATCTCGTGGACGACTTTTTGTGCCGCGTTCGAAGAGGAGTATGTACCCCCTCCAGTCCAACGCCAGATGGAAAACGAGTTCGTGCAGCTGCGGCAAGGCAGCATGACAGTTAAGGAGTACGCCACCGAATTCAACCGACTCTCCAAATTCGCTAGGGCCTATTTACCTGATGTAGCGAGTCGAGCTAGAAGGTTTGAAGGTGGACTACGCCCTGTCATCCATTCGCACGTATCCGTTCCTCAGTATCGGACAATGCGTGAAGTCATGAATCACGCCCTGTCGCTCGAACCACACTATCCTCACGTTCCTGCCGGCGCTGTGCATACATCCACTCACAAACGCCAAAGCAACGATAGAGGAAATACTGCTGCAAAACGCCCTAACAACGGAGGGCACCAAAGAGGAAACCCAGGGCCATCGTGTAATTTCTGTAAAAAGCGTGGGCACACTGCCAACAATTGTCGTTTGAGACTTGGGTTATGCCTAGCGTGTGGACAATTAGGCCATGCCATTAATTCCTGTCCGAACCTTCCTGATCGTCGTCCCCAACGAAATAATCCCTAACGGTAAGTTCTACCCTAAGTTTCGGGATGAAACTTCCAATTAGTTGGGTAGGATGTAGCACCCCGTTCTCCCGATGCGGAGAGCGCGGCTAAGAAACACAAGTCGGTATCGTTCGATCGGGATAGATTGAATTAAGAACTCGTCCTCGTTATGGATTTGTTTCTTCGGAATCGATTCCCATATTCAGTGGACTGCGCCCCAAGGATCGGCTTAGCGGCAGAGTCAGGAGGGACCTCTCTGCTGCTATCTTTTATTGCCTCGGTTTTCGATGTCGCTTGTTGCTTTCGTGCTTTGAGTTGGTTTTAGGATTTGCTTGTTTTCCTTGAATGGTTTCGATGGTTTTCATTGTTTTCGTTCATTGACTTGCACTTCTATTCCGAGATTGGAAAGAGAGGAAGAAGTATTAATCGAGCTGTTCGTGTGCAGGTGAACGAGCAGTAGGCAGCTTGCGAGCGGAGTCGTGAAGCGCCTCTTTCCTTCTTCTTTCCAAAATCTAAGTGAGTGGCTACCAACCCGATTAGCTAGTCCTGCTTCCAAGCTTCACAGCTAATCAATCTGCACTCTTCTATGCCCCGATCAAACGATACCAAATAATAATAAAAGAAACCAAGATAAAAGACAAATATACTTGGTTATTATGCTTGTCAATCAAACATGTGAACTGTTGCCTTATCGTATGCTTGTTCGTGCAAATGTTCTATAAAACGTGCTAAGTATAGAACACATCTTGTATATGCATAATTGTTCAGGGAGGCTATGCTAAATAAATCATGCATTACTACTTGTCGTGCACTCGTGTACTTGCACTCGTGTTCTTGCAATCGTGTTGCCTCAACTGCATGAATTGTTAACGTGTTAATCGTGTACGATCATGGACAACTTGTGCACAAGGTATAGTTCTGCGGATGGTCGCTGGGGCACTGGCACCGATCCGATCCGGGCGGAACTCGTGTAATAGTCATCGTGTACGGGACAAGGTGGCTTGCAGCGCCTCGTGTACTATCGTTGCATGCTATCCTTGCCTCGGACTAGTCCACTATGGCAATCATGCCAGTGATCATCGTGTATATTTAAACCTGTTGCATACTAACTTGTGTCTTCGTGGCAGGGAAGGCAAGGTAAGTATTGTACAGGTCATTCAGATGGGCAGGTAAAATCCACCGAACGGTGGCACGTTCATTTCAGTAAATTCAATATGCTGCTTACTTGTAAATGAACTAAGGCAAGATAGAAACCCACAAATATGTATGCTTCACTAAACAACGTGTTGATTGGTATAGTCAGGCTAGCTCGCCTTTACCAGCATATTTCGATATGCTGACCCTCGTTGAAACAGGTTCTCCGCACCAAGGCGAACCGAGCGAGGAGCCGAAGTCGTCTTCCCGATCCAGTCCAACTGTTGGCGCATCTTCACCGCGCCCCCTCGAAGCCTTTTGAAGTCCGAAGCTGCAACTCTTCATACACAAATGCAGCTCCGTGGCAAAGCGATCTTCCAGCCTGGAGGTCTTTATCGTTTGAGTTTATAAAAGGATGTAATGTACAGGACTGCTATCTCATTTTGAGTCAACCCTTTTGTAAGCCGTTCGACATATTAGCTGACTCGTTCAAGAGTTTGTAATAGATGTTCATTATCAATAAAGAGAACTTTTCTATGTTTCAAATCTGTGTTTCAATTTATCTGCGTACTCTGAATATGTGCTTGCTATGCAATCATTAAAGCCTTGTGCGGGCGCAACCCCAGGCCCGCATGGCGGTCACGACTCGGAGGACGCCTCGGGGCGTGACAGTAGAAGGAGTGCTCCTCCGGTATTGCCTACTGTTGGTTCTGGATCCTCGTCGTCAAGTATTCTAGTATATCGACTAGTCACATCTCCGACTGCGATGATGTTACGTGGAAGCACTCCTGGGACGAGTAGTTCTATGTCCGAGACTACTCCCTCGTCCAGCGTTCCTCCTGCTGACGGAACCATGGAGACATATGAGCATATGGTGGAGGTTGAGCCGACGTTGTCCCAACATCAGCGAGATCCTCTATGAGCACCTCCGGACGAGATGAGGACGAAGATTTGGGCCGATGGTACAAAGTAAGTCAATTATTAGGTTTATCATCATATATATCGTGTATTTCTTTACTCATCATATATTCACTTTTTCGATAAAAATAATTATCTCTGTATAGTTATTGTCCCTTATTGGTACAGAGACGCATGGGCCACTTTCTTAGGTACAACTTTGGTGGCCCTTGGATCAACTACTCTGATGGTCCGAATGTGAGTAAGGCATTTTCGTTTGCGCACTTCAAGGTAAAAGTATATTTGGTTTTAATATTAATCATCTAATTTATGTATATTATATAACTTACTAAATTACTTCTTGTAGCAAAAATATTTTTATCTACCGTACCGGGCCGAGTTGATCGAGCAGATATTTACTGCCGTTGTCGTCAAGCTAATCCGTGATGCTCTGGATGACCAGAAGGCTCGTGATCGCGAAGAAAAACTGATCCAAGGTTGGATCACTCCTGAGTAGTGGACTGCGATGAGGGCTAGATTCGACGATCTAAGATACATAAAAAGGTATGAGAAGGCTAAGGCGGCTAGGAAGAAGGCAGCAAAGTGGTGTGGTGGCTCAATTCCGATGACAGAATATTTTTGTCTTTTGGTATATTTTTTATTTCAGATATATTATTTTAATGCAACTACGATAAAATGGTAGTAGGATAAACTGTTTAATTTTAGTACTAAATAATATATTTTTAACAGGTACAAAGGAATGAGGATGCCAACATGGTGACGCCTTCCTAGCCACCCATCGAAAGGGTGGGAATCTCATTGATGAGAGGGCCTCGTAGACCTATGTAAGTATTACTTTACTTTGTGTTAATTTTAATATAACTTAGAAAATATGTAAATAAATATCCATTTAGTTAGTAATAAGTACCTTAGACATTAGTAATTATCGAGTATCCATAATTTTTTATGCCGAGTATCTTAGGCTGCGTGAGCGGGCGACTGCTAGTGCACCTACAGCGGGAGAGACTGGTACTTCCTCACAGCCCTCTCCAGCTCTGTCGGCTGGTAGTGTAGATATTCTACTGGTCTCGTTGCTAATTACGTCATTAAAATTTTTAGCGACGTTTTCAGACGTCGCTAATTTGACTTATTCTGGTAGTGTAGGTATTCTACTGGTCTCGTTGCTAATTACGTCGCTAAAATTTTTAGCGATGTTTTCAGACGTCGCTAATTTGACTTATTCTGGTAGTGTAGGTATTCTACTAGTCTCGGATAGTCTCTCTCAACAACAGAAAATAAAAATAAATAAAACGACAGAAACCAACAACAAGAAAAATACAATAGGGATACATTATCAGGAAAAATTAAATTCTAAAAATTCAAGAAATACCAAATCTGGAATCGGTTATGACAACGAAGCTGTCAGCCACATGGGGTAGCTCTTTCTCAGGACCCTAAATGACTACAGAAGCTGGGGGTCGCAATCCCACGAAACTCTACGATAATCCAGCTTTCCGAGATGACGGTGATTCCCAGGGAACGAGTGTTGAGGTCCCTGAGGGTAACCACCCTCATAAAGAAGATACAGCCTCCTATGATGGGGGGTAATTTTCTATCGAAATCTGAACGAGACGCAGCACTACCAACTTTCTCCGACGACTATTCCCTATAAGTGTCACGCCCCAGTCCCGCAGGGTTCCGTTCATCCTCGCTTGGTCCCTACGGAATCGATCGTCCACCTACGGGCGTGATGCCGTATAAGCCTAAAGTGCGCTTACACAAGGCCAAAGCTTTGAACAAGGGTAAGTAAGCTATTCAATACTGAAGCAGCGGCACACATATATTGCAGAAAAGTAAAGAACACAATAGCATATGAAAATAAGCTCTTTTATTGATATTCAGAAGTGTTACAAGCGGCGCTCGGCCGAGGTTACAATTCGCTCAAGCACTTTCTCTCGATTACAATGACATCATTCCATACATTATGTCCCTCTATATAAAATTAGCTCAAACTCGATACGGCTCAAGGCATCGACTCCAGATTTCTGGGTCCTTGGGATGAGGCACGCCTATCGCTTCCTCGGACGAACAAGCACCTGAGAACAAGAAAATTATTGGTGGGCCAGCACTTTTATAAGTATTGGTGAGTATAAACAACTGAACAGAAGCTGCAACCCCTGAAACCCATACTAAGTAAGCATGTGGCAAAATATTACATTACTAGTAATCTTGCTACTTTTACCTAAGTTTATTTCATGCAGCTCAGGACTATTGTCAGATTATATCTTTTGAAAACATAACTTAGAAACAGTTTTGCATGTTCAAACAATAAGCATACGATCGGGGCAGTGTTCTATCATGCAGTGAACATCATGTATTGTGCATCATAATCTAAATCTTCCGGGAAAGCTCTCTAGTGGACTGATCATCTCAAATCAAAGCAAAAATTAAGTGGACTATCATACTTTCAAGCATACAAGAAGAAATATCTATATGTTTTCGGTCCCCGAGAAACTCAGGATCGGTAGCGGTAATCCAGCTAACCAATGACTCATATTGTGATGCTATTAGCAGTTGTGACCAAGGTTCAGCTCTGCACTAATAGTCATTGTTCGACCGATGCGAATGCATGAAGCACTATCAGATAAACTCAATGATGCAAACGAAATGAACGAGCATGCTATATGTATACACTCTTATGTATCTTACCCCTTGCCGAACGGTTATCCCTGTAGCAGACACACAAGTTAGCCACAATTTGCATATTCATAACTCATGAATCAATCTAAGCATCAGGTATTAGGTATGCAAGAAGGCTAGCCTAGCATGCGCCCGAACTATATGATGGTCCATGGGTAGCCCCATGATTAGCAGCGGTTGCCCAAGGTTCAGCTCTTCACTAGCATGAATGGGTGTCGGCAGTTGTGGCTCATGGTTCAACTCTTCACTAACACACTCGAGTGCTAGCAGCTGTGACATCATGGGTTTCTCACAACACTAATATACAAATACCGCCCACAAGACCCCAGTGGCCGTATCCTCAGGACGATTCAAAAATCTCTTCCGGACTGAGCGGTTTCCAGTGCCCCAGGAACCGTTCGAGAGACAAGACCTTGTACATAAGTTAGTCCGAGACCAATGCAATGACATGAGCATCTATAATGCAAGCAAAATAAATGATCAGGAAAAACATATACGATCTAACAAAACACATCTTATCAAACAAAGCACATCTTGTCAAACAAAGCACATCTCTTACATATCTAATAGCACACCCCACTAGACCCCCAACAGGCCGTATCCTCAGGGTGCACTATTAGTCTATGCTTATACGAATCAAAGACTTATAGTAGTTCGATATATCAAAACAGACAAGCAAAACATATAATGGCAAGCACGATTTTGATTTCATATCTAGCATGCAATATCTATCTCTTTCATAGCATATTACGAAAGGACTTATTTAAGCAATTCATTTACTAATGTTATTAGCATAACAAGGGTTCATTTAATAGCTGTGTCAGTGTAATCAAGCATGCAATATTTCTTATATCTTCTGGACTTAGCATGGCAAGGTTCTATCTCTTTGCAGACAAGCATACAAATTCTCTTAGTTAAGCAAGCATGTTCGTTTCGATGACAAGCTATACGAGTTATCTTATTAAGCATGTTGAGGCAGGTTCTATCATTCTTCTTATGAATAATCTTCTTAAGCAAACAAGCATTCAAAAACTCAGATTCATTATTAAGCCGTGCAAGAATCAGAGAATGCAGTTCTGTCCACTCATATTGATCAATTATCTTGTGGTTCGGTCGAAACTCTCCGAGAAGACTTCTGCTCGATCAAGTAAAGCGATATCACTTGTACATAGTGCCTATGTAGAGCGGGGCACTATAGTAAGAGTCTGAGGCAGAAAGTGCTACGTCTACCATCCCATCCATCTCGTCTCATGTGAGAACCTCATACATGGCAGGGGACAAGCACGAAGGCCCCAGTGATCGACAATGCCTCAAAACCCTCAAGGCCATAATATAAACCATGAGTGAGTCAATGCAAGACTTGACCCAAGCATTTTTAGACATCAAGGAAAGTATAGCTTCTCAACTACCGAGGGACTCAGGTCAAGCAAACCAGGACCCTGAGACCAATGGAGATTCGAATGCAACTGCGACTCCCACTAGTGGCCGTCATGCTTTGTCGGGGTCGTCTGCTCCTTCTACATCAGATGAAGCCCGAGAAGCAATTCGAGAGGTACGAGAACTGAGGGCTCGTCTGGACCCGCTGTGCAATCGGGACACACTTCGCGAAATCAGTGTCACGCCCCGATCCCACAGGGGGGCGTTCATCCTCGCTTGGGTCCTTGTGAGATCGATCATCCTCGCGTAGACGTAATGCCGTGCAAGCTAAGCTGCGCTTGCACTAGGGCAAAGCTTGAACAAGGGCAAGTAAGATATTCAAGACGATAGCAGTGGCACAATATTGAAGAAAAGTAAAGAACACAATGCCATAAGAAAAATAAGCTCTTTATTGATAATCAAGATGTTTTACAAGCGGCGCTTGGCTGAGATTACAATTCGTTCAAACTCTCTTTCTCTCGATTACAATGACATCGTTCCATATATTATATCCTTTTATACAAAAGTAGCTCAAAAAAAACTCGATACGGCTTAAGGCATCGACTCTAGATTTTTGGGTCCTTGGGATGAGGCACGACTATCGCTTCCTCGGACGATCCAGCACCTGAGAACAAGCAAACTGTTGGTGGGTCTGCACTTTGGAGAAAGTACTGGTGAGTCTAAAATCAATGAACAGAAGCAATACTCCCAAAAATCAACTCTAAGTAAGCATGTGACAAAATATTACATTACTAGTGATCTTGCTTCTTTTACCTAAGTTTATTTCATGCAACACAGGATTATAGTCAGATTACATATTTTCGAAAATATGTCTTTAAAATCAGTTTGCACATTCAATACATACAAGTAAGCTATAGGGACAGTATTTTATCGTGTAGTGTGCAGCATGTATCGTGAGCCATATTCGATCTCTTAGGAACAAAAGTTATCTCTAGTGGACTTTTCATCTCAAATCAAGACAAGCATCAAGTGGACTATTTAATTCAATTCAATGGGGAAAACAACATATTCAAGTAACACAGATACATCTTATTTAGCATTTATGATAAGGAACATAAGAAAATATAAGTGATCACTTATTCAGTGATCCTTATCCATGGCCGAACGGTTATCCCTGCAGCAGACATACAAGTTAGCAACATATTTGCATATATAAACAAGATTCTATTTTTTGTCTCTCTTTGCATCAAACAGTTAGGTATACAAGAAGGCTAGCCTATCATGTGCCCTAACTACATGATGGTCCACGAGAAACCTATGAATAGCAACAACTGGGACTACAAGCCCAGGCTAACTATTAGACAGGATACCCCCCTTATCGCGAGGACTACAAGCCTCAGGGTGTTTCGATTATCTCCCCAGGAATGAGCGGTCCCAGTGCCCCAGGAAATGCTCGAGAGATAAACCTTGTGCACAAGTTATCCAAAGACCGATGCGATGAATGTGATTCTATCAGATAAATACTATATGATGTACATGATCAAGACAAGCAAGCAAGCATATCAATCAAGCTATAGAGCCAGAGCTCTCAATTCTCTATCTATTCGATAGGTTCAATACGTTCAATCAATTCGATAGGATTAATAAGTTCAATCAATATGATAGGTTTGATTATTTCGATAGGTTCCATATTCTTTCTTTCGGTCAATCGATATGTTCAATAGCATACTATACAAGTTATTCAAACCATTCTATCTATCAAGCATCAATGACAAGCAAAATGTAGAACGATTCTTCTATCTTATTTCAGCTAAGCATGCAGTTCTACTCTTGTTTAGTATACGATAAAAAAATATGAACATTCTATTATTCTTGTTTATTAGCATGGCGGCGGTTCATTCGATAGCGGTATCCGTGTAACTATGCATATAATATTCAATTCTTTAACTTAGCATAGCAATGGTTCTATCTTTCTTAGACAAGCATTCAAGTTCTCTAGTTAGGCAAGCAGATTCGTTTCAATGACAAGCAATACGAGTTCTCTTATTAAGCATGCAGAGTCAGGTTCTATCATTCTTCTTATAAAACTATCTTCTTAGAACAAGCAGTAGAAAAGTTAGATTCATTATTAAGGCATGCAAGAATCAGATACTGAAGTTTTGCCCATGCACTTAAATCAATCGTCTTGTGTTTCGATCAGAGGACACTTTGAGAAGGCTTTTGCTCGAGCCAGCAAAGCGATATCTCTTGTACATAGTGCCTACGCGGAGCGGGACACTACATACTTACCCACCAAGAAAGAGTTTCATCCTCGAAACTTTAAGGAGAAATATTTGATATCCAGAGCAGCAATAGTCCTCATCCCTCACTATCCTCAATCAAAAACTTTAACAATCAAGAACTCAATAAAACTCTAGCCATCAATAACAAGCACGAAATCACAACTCTCAAGCAACAAATCAAATTCAAAAAATTTGTGCCTGCAACTTTGAGAATATTTACGGACTTATTGTATGGAACACTTATTGAGGCAACAATATCAAGTGGCAAAGAACATCTTGAGTTAAAGCTAAGTAGCAGAATAGCCATATGGTAGAGTCGCTATGATACCATTATGTCATGCCCTGATCCCGCAGGGGGGCATTCATCCTTGCTTGGGTCCTTGCGGGATCGATCGTCCTCGCATGGGTATGATACTGTGTAAGCCTAAGCTGTGCTTTCACCAGGCCAAAGCTTGAATAAGGGCAAGTAGGATATTTAAGACGATAGCAGCGGCAAAATATTGAAGAAAAGTAAAAAAACACATTAGCATAAGAAAAATAAGCTCTTTATTGATAATCAAGATGTGTTACAAGCGGCGCTTGGCTGAGATTACAATTCGCTCAATCTCTCTTTCTCTCGATTATAATGACATCGTTTCATACATTACATCCCTTTATATAAAAGCAGCTCAAAGAAAACTCGATACGGCTTAAGACATCGACTCTAGATTTCTGGGTCCTTTGGATGAGGTACGACTATCGCTTCCTCGAACGATCCAGCACCTGAGAATAAGAAAACTGTTGGTTGGTCAGCACTTTGAAGAAAGTACTGGTGAGTCTAAAATCAACGAACATAAACAATACTCCCTGAAACCAATACTAAGTAAGCATATGGCAAAATATTACATTCCTAATGATCTTGCTACTTTTACCTAAGTTCATTTCATGTAGCATAGGATTATAGTCATATTACATCTTTTCGAAAATATGTCTTTGAAATCAGTTTGCACATTCAATACATACAAGCAAGCTATAGAGACAGTGTTCTATCATGTAGTGCGCAACATGTATCGTGACCCATATTCGATCTTTTAGGAATAAAAGTTATCTCTAGTGGATTGTTCATTTCAAATCAAGAAAAGCATCAAATGGACTATTCAATTCAATTCAATGGGGCAACAACATATTCAAGTAATACAGATATATTTTATTTAGCATTTATGACAAGAAACATAAGAAAATACAAGTGATCACTTATTCAGTGACCCTTACCAATGGCCGAACGGTTATCCCTGCAGTAGACATACAAGTTAGCAACATATTTGCATATATAAACAAGGTTCCATTTTCTGTCCGTCTCTGCATCAAACAGGTAGGTATGCAAGAAGGCTAGCCTAGTATGCGCCCTAACTACATGATGGTCCACGAAAAATCCATAAATAGCAGCAGTTGGGACTATAAGCCCAGGCTAACTATTAGACAGGACACCCCCATAATCGTAAGGACTACTAGCCTCAAGTGTTTCAATTATCTCTCCCAGGAACGAGTGGTCCCAGTGCCCTAGGAAACACTCGAGAGCTAAACCTTGTGCACAAGTTGTCTAAAAACCGATACGATGAATGTGATTCAATCAGATAAATACTATATGATGCACATGATCAAGACAAGTAAGCAAGCATATCAATCAAGCTATAGAGCCAGAGCTCTCAATTCTCTTCTTTTTAATCTATTCGATAGGTTCGATACGTTCAATCAATTCAATAGGGTCAATAAATTCAATCAATACGATAGGTTCGATCATTTCGATATGTTCAATCTTCTTTCATTCGATCAATCGATATGTTCAATAGCATACTATACAAGTTATTCAAATCGTTCTGTCTATCAAGCATCAATGACAAACAAAATATGGCATAATTCTTCTATCTTTTTTCAGCTAAGCATGCAGTTCTACTCTTGTTTAGCATACGATAAAAAAATATAAACATTCTTTTACTCTTGTTTATTAGCATGGCAGCGGTTCGTTCGATAGCGGTGTCCGTGTAACTAAGTATGCAATATTCAATTCTTTAACTTAGCATGACAATAGTTCTATCTTTCTTAGACAAGCATTCAAGTTCTCTAGTTAGGCAAGCAAATTCGTTTCAATGACAAGTTCTCTTATTAAGCATGCAGAGTCATGTTCTATTATTCTTCTTATGAACTATCTTCTTAGAATAAGTAGTAGAAAACTCAGATTCTTTATTAAGACGTGTAAGAATCAGAGAATGAAGTTCTGCCCACTCACTTAGATCAATCGTCTTATATTTTGATCGGAGGACACTTCGAGAAGGCTTTCGCTCGAGCCAGCAAAGCGATATATCTTGTACATAGTGCCTACGCAGTGCGGGGCACTACAATCGGGATATGACAACCGTACCCCCTCCCTCCCTCCCCCCCCCCCCGCCCCGAGAGGAGAGATGTGTCATATCCACCAAAGTACAAGCCGGTCAATCTAAACTCATTTGAAGGAAAGACGTCTCCTTGTCAGTACATAAGTTACTTTGAGACTGCAATGGGGCACCTACCTCGTAGTGACGCTCTCCTCACTAAGCTCTTTGTGGGAACATTATCTAGAGTAGCCTTCGACTGGTTCTGCAGTCTGCAAGATAACTATATTTCGTCGTTCGATGACCTAAATGGTCTTTTTCTCGCTCGATTCTATAACGGAGGAAACGATATGACAATGTCCTCTCTCATGGATATTATACAGAAGGAGAAGGAGCCTGTACGCATACACATCAAATTTTACAGGTAAGAAGCACTGAAGTTACCTCCTGGCAATCCTGAGTCCACATTGATGGACATGTGTCACAAAAATTTACTTCCAGCAGTCAGCCTCTGGATAGGCGATAGTCAGTTCAAAGACTGGATGATATTCATCATAAACGATGTCGACGCTGAGAATAAGGTGAATAACACCTGACTCTTGGGAATATAGATCCATGTCACTAATGATAGGGGAAAGAACCCTTTCAACAGCAACAACAACAGTAGCAATAACACCCGAGATAGCATGGGGAAGTAGGTTCTTATCGCCAATATAGCCAAGAAGTCCGAGCAGAGGCCCATAGAGGCTCCAAAATCGACGAAAACCAATTCCTTCAAAGACGATGACATCATGGAAATCTTTAACGTGTTGATGCAGGAAAACAAGCTTCGGCTCCCCGATGTCAAATGTCCTGTTGAGGCAGCCGAGGCAAATAATTCGAAGTACTGCCACTATCATCGTTACGTCCATCATGCGACACGGGACTGCTATACACTGAAGAGGTACATCCAGCGGCTGCTTGACACCAAGGCCCTCACCCTGGACATCGATGATAAGACAGTTGCCACTAACATGGTATCGCTCCAGTTCGGTAACTTCCCGACAATGGAAGCCCAATACGGAGTAATCCCGATTCCAAGAGCAATGATGGAAGTTGTCAATCTTCCGCCAGCTGGCGACCAAATGATCGGGCTAATATCCCTCGCCACACCATGGAGGGAGGTTATATGGGTCCACCCTGATCTTGCTCCATACTTGATGCAGTTAGCAGTGCCTTCCGCCGTCAAGACAAAAGGACGGAAGTCCAAGTCCTGTTGTATGGTCTCTCCCACCTCCGAGGAAGCTATAGCAGGGAAAAGTAAATCAGGCCTTACCTACCAGCGGGACTATGGGAAAACCCTTCCTGCTTTATGTACGAGCCATGGACCTCTCTCTCTCGATGCTCTACTAGCCCAGAAGAGTGACGCAGGGCACGAGCAAGTCATCTACTACCTCAGCAGAATGATGGTCAGTATAGAGCACAGGTACAACCCTGTCGAGAAGAAGCGCCCTACTCTGGTCTTTGCTATTCAGAAGACCAGACATTATGTGGCAGGACAAATGATCCATTTGATTTTGTGAGTCATTCCACTCAGGGTGCTCATGACCAAACCCGGGCCACTCAACTCTCGCCTGGCTAAGTGGGTAATTCTGATGTCACCATACGACATGGTATTAGCTGACTTCCTGGCTGCCCATCCGGTGCCAGAAACTTTGAGACTCTACGAGGAGATCCCCGACGAAGTCGAAGACTCCAACACCGTGACGAGCGCAGAAGCTGCTTGGCGAATGTTCTTCGATTGTGCTTCAAGAACAGGGCCCAAAGATGATATCGTCGCTAGAGTCAGAATAATATTGATCTTCCCAAACGATCTGGTCATCAACCACACCTACTCTCTCACTGAGCCATGCTCCAACAATGTGGTAGAGTATAACGCCCTCGTTATTGAGCTCTAACTCACCAAACAAGTAGGAGTAGATTACCTAGAATCCTACGGCGACTCTAAGCTAATAGTCAATCAGGTCCGAGATGAGTACAAATTCTGAAATGAAGACCTACTCCCCTACCGCCAAGACGCACTAGGCATAATCTCCACCTTTAAGGGGTTCTTCATAGAGCACATCCCCCTACTGCAAAATATCGAGGCTGATGCCCTGGCCGGCCTCGCTACCTCTTTGGCAGTACCGGCCAAAACTTATCAGTTGGTCACAGTGGTGGGCCAAGAACTAGTCTGCCCAAAAAATAACCTCCGCATGTGCCTGAGCTACTCAACGGAGGTGGAAGCCGGCATCCCAGCTAGAGGCTCCCCTTTATCAACTATGCAGTCTGTAGAATCCTTCTTGAAGGTCCGAAGGAAGCTACTTCCATCAGAAGACGTTTCCTCCGATTCTAGTATGACTCGGCTACTAAAATATTGTATCACCATTCGTATGATGGACTGCTGCTACGGTGCCTATCGGATACAGAAGCCAAACAAGCACTTCGGGAAGCCTATGACGGTGTCTGTGGTACCCACCAACCTGGTCCTAAGCTACATGATAGTCTCAGGCATTTATTTTGTTACTGGCCAAGGATGGTAGAAGATGCCGTCAACTACGCAAAGAAGTGTAGGATGTGTCAGATTCATGATGACTTCATCCACCAGTCCTCAGAGTTCTTATACCCAAAAGTAGCATCTTGGCCATTTGAAGCCTGGGTATGGACATCATTGGGCCGATTAGTCCACTTCGTCTAAGGGATATTGGTTCATCCTCATTATTACCGACTACTTCTCCAAGTGGGCCAAAGTCCTACCACTCGCAGAGGTCAAAACTTCAAACATGACAAGCTTCATCAAGTATCACGTTATATATCGCTTTGGCTTGCCACGAAGGATTATCTATAACAATAGTCCACAGTTTGCAATTTATGCGTTCTACCAATTTTGCGATAAAAATTGGATTCAGAATATAGCGTCGACTGCCTATGGCCAACAGCAAATGGTTTGGCTGAAACATTCAACAAAACCATCACCAAGCTCCTCAAAAAGTTCGTGTCTTCCAATAAACGTAACTAGAATGAGAAGCTCGGTGAATATCTGTGGGCCTGCCGCACAATGGTATGAATACCAATCGGCAGTACGCCTTTCTCCTTGGTCTACGGGAGCGAAGCATGTCACGCCCCGGTCCCACAGGGGCGGCCGTTCATCCTCGCTTGGGTCCTTGCGGGACCGGTCGTCCTCACCTGGGGCGTGATACCGTGCAAGCCTAAGCTGCGCTTGCACAAGGCCAAAGCTTGAACAAGGGAAAGTAAGCTATTTAAGAAGGGAGTAGCGGCACAATATTGCAGAAAAGTAAAGAACACAATGGCATAAGAAAATAAGCTCTTTATTGATAATCAAGATGTGTTACAAGCGGCGCTTGGCCGAGATTACAATTCGTTCAAGCTCTCTTTCTCTCGAATACAATAACATCATTCCATGCATTATTTCCCTCTATACAAAAGCAGCTCAAAGTAAACTCAATACGGCTCAAGGCATCGACTCTAGAGTTCTGGGTCCTTGGGATGAGGCTCGGCAATCGCGTTCTCGGACGATCCAGCACCTGCGAACAAGCAAACTGTTGGTGGGTTAGCACTTTAAAGAAATTACTGGTGAGTATAAAATCAACGAACAAAAGCAACACTCCCTGAAACCAATACTAAGTAAGCATGTGGTAAAATATTTTATTACTAGTGATCTTTCTAGTTTTACCTAGGTTCATTATATGCAGTACAGGAACTGAGTCATATTACTTCTTTTGGAAACATCTTTGAAAATATAGTTCATGTTCGATATACAAGCAAGCAGGCAAGGCAAGTAGTTCATGCACGATATACAAGATTCATTTACTATCTTTGGCGTTACAGCGTGTCTCGTGAGTCATATTTATTTCTTTAAAGACTCTAGCATGCATCTAGTGGACTATCTTCTTATCATATCTCTCTTTCTCTTATTAATTAATATATTATCGTATGAACGAGATAGAAGCATATACGAAAAATAAGACTTCTCTATGCAAGCATATAATACAAGGGAGCATGTTCGATAGCATAAATATCACTTATTTAGTGATTCTTATCCTTTCGTTGAATGGTTATCTCTGCAACAGACATACGAGTTAGAAATATTTGCATATATATGAATATGGTTCTCTTTCCCTGTCTGTCTCTGCATCAAACATTTAGGTATATAAGAAGGCTAACCTAGCATGCGACCTAACTACATGATGGTCCATGGGAAACCCATGCTCTATAGACGTGAACACCCCCCTGACCGCGAGGACTTTATTGTCTCAGGTTATTCCTCTGACCCCCCTAGGGCGAACGATCCCCAGTGTCCCCAAAACAGTTCATGGGATTACCCTTCTGCACAAGTTGTCTAAAGACTGATGCATGGAATACAGCTCTATCATATAAACTCTTACAATGCAACAGTTCAATAAACAAGCATATAGTCGATCTCTTCTCTCTTCTGTCTCTGTGCGGACATGCCGCTATCTCTATCTCTATGCAGACTGGCCGCCATCTCTCTGATAGCGTTAAAGTATTTCAATAACTTCTATGTAAACATGTAACAGTCTCTATTTAAGCAAGCATGGAAGTAGTTCTCAATATCTTTTAACTAAGCATGCAGTTCTACTCTTTCTTTCTTTCTTTAGCATACGATGGAAATATATGAACATCTATTACCCTTATTTATTAGCATAGAAGCAGTTCGTTCGATAGTGGTGTCTGTGTAACTAAGCATGCATTATTCTATTCTTTACTTTAGCATGCCAATGGTTCTATCTCTTTTAGACAAGCATATAGTTCTACTCTAGTTTAGCATGCGATACCAGAACAAGTTCAAGCAATCATTTACTTCTTCTTATTAGCATAGCAATGCTTCATTCGATAGTGATGCTCGTGTAACTTGGCATGCAATCTTTCTATCTTTTCTTAGGATGGCAAGGGTTCATTTCAATGATAAGCAATACGAGTTCTCTTATTAAGCATGTAGGGTCAGGTTTTATCATTCTTTTTATGAAACTATCTTCTTAGAATAAGCAGTAGGAAAACTCAGATTCATTAGGCATACAAAAATCAGAGAATGAAGTTCTGCCCACTCACTTAGATCAATCATCTTGTGTTTCGATCAGGAACTTGTCACACCCCGGACCACCGCCTCTTCGCTCGCCCCCGTCGGGCCGGATTGAACCTGACGCGAACCACCGTGCCTCGGCGCACCGGACACGAATCACCGCGCCTGTCCCACGGGTGCGAGGAAAGGGAATAGCCCGTTCGATACTACCAGGACGTGATGCCATGCAGGCCTGGGTTTGCGCCCGCACAAGGCTTCATCATTTAAGTTGTGTTTCGCTATCATCGCATCAATCGAGTAAGCAGCGAAAAGGGACTTGTTGCAATGCAATACATTTAGCCAACTGAGTATTTTGGGACAAATCGAGGGACTTGGGTTCTCTTAGCAAAGGCATTTGTTCCATACATTATGCTCCCTTATACGATAACATCTCGGGGCACAATTAAAACCAGGATTCCGGGTCTTAGGGACTGAGGCACGCCTATCGCTCCCTCGGACGATCCAGTACCTGCAAGCAAGTAAACTGTTGGTGGGTCAGCACTTTTATAAGTACTGGTGAGATAAAACAACTGAACAGAAATAAGCATTCACTAAAACAACACTAACTAATCTTATTATAAAACATTACATTACTAGTGACCTTTCTAGTTTTACCTATGTTCATTTCATGCAGTTCAATAACAGAGTCATATTACTTGGTTTATGAAAACATCTTTGGAAACAGAGTTTCATATGCTATATTAAGCAAGCAAGACAAGCCGTTCGTTCCATTTTAGGGTGTGCACAGCGTGTCTCATGAGACTCGAGGGACAAATGCATAGCTAGACACACATGCACATCTTAGGGGCAGTCCATCTATCCGAGCCAACACAATGATCTAGCTTATATGCAGGGCGGTCCCCGAGTATCTCAGGATCGGCAGCTGTTGGTCCAACATACCAATGACTCATTCATCTGATACTATGGCAGTTGTGACCCATGGTGGCTAATGACGCATGCAGTTCATCTCTCCACCAATAGCCATTGTCCGACGTATGCGAATGGATGGAACACTATCAAATAAATTCTAGTATGCAGACGAGACGAACCATCAGAATAATTATCGTTGTTGCGGGGTAATCCGACTTATTCTTGAACTCATTAAGGCACGATATGGTTCTCTCGAAGCATAGACAATAGTAAACAAGTTCATGCACTCTTAGACAAGCGTTTCAGGATTCTCGTTAAGCAGACTTATTGTTTCAAAGACAAGCTAGGTGAGTTTGTTCATTAACATGCAAGGTAGGTTCTATCATTCTCTTATAAAAATATTGCAAGCAAAAACTCATATTATTATTAAGGCGTACAAGAATCAGAGAACGAAGTTCTGCCCACTCACCTTGATACATAATACCGATGCGGAGCGAGGCATTATATACTTACCAACCAACAAAAAGTTTCGTCCTCGAAACTTCAAGAATAAACTTCTCGATATTCCGAGTAGCGATAGTGCCATCCCTCGCCGTACTCAATCAAAACAATCAAGAAAATCAAGTTCAGAAAACATTTGCACTTTGAGAATATCTATGGACTTATTGTGTAGAACGCTCTATTGCAATACCATATCGATAATACTTTAGAGTCATAGCAACAGATTGGGCCAGAAAATCGATTCTACTCTAATACCATTATGTCACGCCCCAGACCACTGCCTCTTCGCTCGCCCCCGCCGGGCCGGATTGAACCGGACGCGAACCACCACACCTCGGCGCACCGGACGCGAATCACCGCGCCTGTCCTACGGGTGCAAGGAAAGGGAATGGCCCGTTCGATACTACCGGGACGTGATGCCGTGCGGGCCTGGGTTTGCTCCCGTACAAGGCTTCATCATTTAAGTTGTGTTTGGCTATCATCGCATCAATCGAGTAAGCAGCGGAAAGGGACTTATTGTAATGTAATGCATTTAGTCAACTGAGTATTTTGGGACAAATCGAGGGACTTAGGTTCTCTTAGCAAAGGCATTCGTTCCATACATTATACCCCCTTATATGATAACATCTCGGGGCATAATCGAAACCAGGATTCTGGGTCTTAGAGACTGAGGCATGCCTATCACTCCCTCGGACGATCCAGTACCTGCAAGCAAGTAAACTGTTGGTGGGTCAACACTTTTATAAGTACTGGTTAGATAAAACAACTGAACATAAATAAGCATTCACTAAAACCAACACTAAGTAATCATATTATAAAATATTATATTACTAGTGATCTTTCTAGTTTTACCTATGTTCATTTCATGCAATTCAATAACAGAGTCATATTACTTGGTTTATGAAAACATCTTTGGAAACAGAGTTTCATATGCTATATTAAGCAAGCAAGACAAGCCGTTCATTCTGTTTCAGGGTGTGCGCAGCGTGTCTCGTGAGACTCGAGGGACAAATGCATAGCTAGACACACATGCACATCTTAGGGGTAGTCCATCTATCCGAGCCAATACAATGATCTAGATTATATGCAGGGCGGTCCCCGAGTATCTCAGGATCGGCAGCTGTTGGTCCAGTATACCAATAACTCATTCATCTGATGCTATGGCAGCTGTGACCCATGGTGGCTAATGACGCATACAGTTCAGCTCTCCACCAATAGCCATTGTCCGATCGATACGAATCCATGAAACACTATCAAATAAACTCTAGTATGCAGACGAGATGAACCATCAGAACAGTTATCGTTGTTGCGGGGCAATCCGACTTATCACTTGAACACATTCAGGTACGATATGGTTCTCTCGAAGCATAGACGACAGTGAACATGTTCATGCACTCTTAGACAAACATTTCAGGATTCTCGTTAAGCATACTTATCGTTTCAAAGACAAGCTAGGTGAGTTCGTTCATTAACATGCAAGGCAGGTTCTATCATTCTCTTATGAAAACATTGCAAACAAAAACTCATATTATTATTAAGACGTGCAAGAATCAGAGAACGAAGTTCTGCCCACTCACCTTGATACATAATGCCAACGCGGAGCGGGGCATTACCGAACTCTCCGAGAAGACTTCCGCTCGAGTCAGCAAATCAATATCTCTTGTACATAGTGCCAACGTGGAGCGGGTCACTACATAATTACCCACAAAGAACAAGTTTCATCCTCGAAACTTCAAGGAGAAACTTTCGATATCTAGAGCAGCGATAGTCCTCATCCATCACCATCCTCAATCGAAAACTCTAGCAATAAAAAATGATCACTCAAGCAAACAGAAATCAGAAGCCATAGCTCTCAAGCAATAAATCAAATACAGAAAAAAATTTGCTAGCATCCTTGAGAATATCTATGGACTTATTGTATGGAACGTTCATTGTAGCATAATATCTGGGACATCTCTGAGTTAAAGACAATGGAATGGGCAAAGAATCGAGTAGCTTTGATACCATCATGTCCCGGTCCCGCAAGGGTAGTCGTTCGTCCTCGCTTGGGTCCTTGCGGGACCGATCGTCCTTGCCTGGGGCGTGATGCCGTGCAAGCCTAAGTTGCGTTTGTACAAGGCTAAAGATTGAACAAGGGCAAGTAAGCTTTTTAAGACGGGAGCAGCGGCACAATATTGCAGAAAAATAAAGAACACAATGGCATAAGAAAATAAGCTCTTTATTGATAATCAAGATGTGTTACAAGTGACGCTTGGCCGAGATTATAATTCGCTCAAGCTCTCTTTCTCTCGAATACAATGACATCATTCCATGCATTATGTCCCTCTATACAAAAGTAGCTCAAAGCAAACTCGATACGGCTCAAGGCATCGACTCTAGATTTTTGGGTCCTTGGGATGAGGCTCGGCTATCGCTTTCTCGGATGATCCAGCACCTGCGAACAAGCAAATTGTTGGTGGGTCAATACATTAGAGAAAGTACTGGTGAGTATAAAATCAACGAACAGAAGCAACATTCCCTGAAACCAACACTAAGTAAACATGTGGCAAAATATTTTACTACTAATAATCTTTCGAGTTTTACCAAGGTTCGTTACATGCAGTACAAGAACGGAGTCATATTACTTCTTTTGAAAACATATTTGAAAATAGAGTTCATGTTCGATATACAAGCAAGCAGGCAAGGCAAGCGGGCAAGGCAAGCGCACAAAGCAAGAAGTTCATGCACGATATGCAATATTCATTTACTATCTCTCGCGTACAGCATGTCTCGTGAGTCATATTTATTTCTTTAAAGACTCTAGCATGCATCTAGTGGACTATCTTCTTAGAATCTCTCTCTTTCTCTTATCAATTAACATCTTATCGTGTGAACGAGATAGAAGCATATACGAAAAATAAGACTTCTCTATGCAAGCATATAATATAAGGGAGCATATTCGATAGCATGAATATCACTTATTTAGTGATTCTTACCCTTTCGTCGAACAGTTATCCCTGCAGTAGACATATGAGTTAGAAATATTTGCATATATATGAATAAGGTTTTCTTGCCCTGTCTGTCTCTGCATCAAACAATTAGGTATGTAAGAAGGCTAACCTAGCATACGACCTAACTACATGATGGTCCATGGGAAACCCATGATCTATAGATGTGAACACCCCCTGATCGCGAGGACTTCATTGCCTCAGGGTGTTCCTCTGATCCCCCTAGGGCGAACGATCTCCAGTGCCCTAGAAATCGTTCGTGGGATTACCCTTGTGCACAAGTTGTCTAAAGACTGATGCATGAATGCAGCTCTATCATATAAACTCTTATTATGCAACAGTTAATAAATAAGCATATAGTCGATCTCTTCTTTCTTTTGTCTCTGTGCGGACAGGCTGTTATCTCTATCTCTATGCAGACTGGCCGCCATCTCTCTGACATCGTTAAAGCATTTCAATAACTTTTATGGAAACATGTAATAGTCTTTATTAAAGCAAGCATGGAAGTAGTTCTCTATATCTTTTAACTAAGCATGCAATTTTACTCTTTCTTTCTTTAGCATACAATGGAAACATATGAACATCTATTACTCTTGTTTATTAGTATGGCAGCAGTTCGTTCGATAGCGGTGTCCGTGTAACTAAGCATGCAGCATTCTATTCTTTACTTTAGCATGACACTGGTTCTATCTCTTTTTGACAAGCATGTAGTTCTACTCTAATTTAGCATGCAATACCAGAACAAGATCAAGCAATCTTTTACTTCTTCTTATTACAATAGCAATGCTTCATTCGATAGTGGTGCCCATGTAACTTAGCATGCAAGATTTCTATCTTTTCTTAACATGGCAAGGGTTCGCTTTAATGACAAGCAATACAAGTTCTCTTATTAACCATGTAGGGTCAGGTTCTATCATTCTTTTTATGAAAGTATCTTCTTAGAAAAAGCAGTAAGAAAACTCAGATTCATTATTAAGGCGTGCAAGAATCAGAGAATAAAGTTATGTCCACTCACTTAGATCAATCGTCTTGTGTTTCGATCGAAAACTCTCCGAGAAGACTTTCACTCGAGTCAGCAAAGCGATATCTCTTGTACATAGTGCCAACACAGAGCGGGGCAGTACAAATTAGTCCTTCCCCTTGAGATCCAGATTCTCTCGCTCTAAGTGGCTCTCTCCAACGAGTTAACCGTTGACGAAAATTATCGTCGACGGCTGCAAGAATTGGAAGCACTCGACGAGAAACGCCTCTTAGCTGAAAAATACATTGAACTGTATCAGGCAAGTCTCTCCGAAGCCTTTAATAAATGGGTCAAGGAGAGAACTTTCCAAGTGGGTGACCTCGTCTTGACGGTAAGAAGACCGATGGTTATGACCCACAAGACGGCTGATAAATTCTAGCCTAAATGGGAGGGTCCGTTCATCGTGGAGACCGTATTCTCCAATGGTGCCTACCGGCTCGCAAAACCCAACGGCGACTTGCTCATGATGCCCATCAATGAAAAGTTCCTGAAGAATTACTATGTCTAAGTTAGACCGGTACTCCCCTTATCCCCAACAGGACAACCTAGGTGTACAGTGTTTATACTCTTGGTCCTTCATCCCTAGCAAGTGCCCATGTACGACATTTTTCCTTTTATACAAATAATTATGAAAGCTATTATCTGTATTTAGGAGTCATGAGTACGCAATAGGTAATGGAACCTCCAAAGGCTCCCCAGTGGAGCAGTCCCCAGGTCTATCTGCACACTTCTGCAGGGACCACTCAAAAAAATCAATCCCATTAGACGCTAGCCATGTCCATATTACCTCTGAGCTATCGACCTAACAATCTCCCTAGCGGAGTAACCCTCAGGTCTATCTATATTTCCGGGTAGACCACATTCAGTAAACTACTCCTCAGTGAGTATCTCGGACATTGGTTCACGTCCATATTACCTCTGAACTACTACCCTAACATTTCTCCCCGACCGAGTTTGTCATGTCCATATTACCTCTGAGTAAGCTTGCCGGATTTAAATATCGATCATTACGTCCTCTGATATCGGTTGTCATCTCAACTTATCACCCGTACTTATCCCTAAGTACGCCAGCGGTGTTAAGTCCATAAAATCTGCCACGTCCATATTACCTCTGGCAGGACTTGTCTTAAATCTATTACTTGCACTCAGGTGTGCAAGAAGTAGTAGGTCCACAAAATCTACCACGTCCATATTACCTCTGATAGAATTTCGTCTCGTAAGTATTACTTGCACTCTCGTGCATAAAAAGTAATAAGCCCACAAAAAATCCCCCAGTGGGTTGTCCTCCGAAGAAAACAGTCACGTCCATATTACCTCTAGCTCATTTTCTTTTTCTACCACAAAAATATCGGGATTGTACCTAACCTCTCGGTATAACTATCAATCGGCTCACGTCCACGTACCTCTGAGCTATCATCCTCATATCCTTCCCAGTAGGGTTTTGCCATGATCTTCTTACCTCTTAGCAAACCTTCCTGCTTGACAATCGATTATCACGTCTATATTACCTCTGATATCGATCGTCGTCTATACTTAGCACCCATACTTAACTCTAAGTGCGTCATCGGTGTTAAGTCCACCAAACTTGCCACATCCATATTACCTCTATCAAGGCATGTTTCGAATTTATTACTTGCACTCAAGTGCATAAGAAGTAATAGGTCTACTAAAGATCCCCTAGTGGGACATCCTAAATAAACTGCGGTATTGTACTACATCCATATTACCCCTAGTATAAAACCCAAAGCCCACAACATATAATATGACGAGTACAAAAGAGAAATTCTGGAAGAAGATAAATTTTTCATTAATATTCAAGATATTGAGTACATAAGGTGAAATCCATTACATTTTAAGGGTTTTCATCAAGATTATGAGTACATGTGATGGAAAATTCTACAATCAGAACTTTCTCCATCCAGGTGCCCCTTTGTGCTTTGTTTCTACTAACACAAGTGAACCCAGCAGCAGAGCTTAATGCTTTCTGGATCATCCCTCTACAGTGCAAACCTCAGTATATGGAAAAGAATCCATACTGACGGATAGCAAGGGAGGAGCAGGAGCAAACGCTCTATAACCAAGAGTGAAGACCGAAGACAGGAATAACAATTAATTCAAATTCTGTCATCGACGTCGTAGACCCCAAATCAGTAGCAAGCCGCATAAAGGGGAGAAATGTAGCTAGCACGCTGTATGAACAAGGACAGCTCCGTGCATGACGCAGGATATTCATTATCATCTCCTGGATCAGTTCTTGGTGAATTGTCCTCGTCCCCTGGATTAGTTGTTGACGAGGAAACGTCGCATAAAGTTGGTCTTTAACCCGAACAACAGGCATTATGATATCCTTCCATGCTCCATCACGAGTAGCACGAGGGAGAATAAAGCTTGCACAAGGAAAACATATGTCATTAGCAAACAAAGACAATATAAAATCCAAGCGATAGAACCTAGTCGGCGCATGAGGTATCTTCCATGCGACAGAGTCATGGTTGTCCCATGTCCAGGTCGAGCCTTCATCCATGCGGCAGAATCTTAGCTGTTGCATGATGGTTGCCCATCCATGCGACAGACTAATGAGGAAAGCCCGCGCATGTTCGTGATGATCTCCCATCCATGCGACAAGGCTGTGTAAAAAGTGTGCGCGTGTTCTAGACGATTTCTTATCCACGCAGCAAGACTTTGTACGGGTGTCTCTATGTCCATGGGAGCCCAACACAAAGAACATGGTGCTCCCCTACCTCCAAGTAAAGCATCAAAATTAGGGGGCCAAGGATCAAGACCGCCTTTGACAAACTCCTCGGCGAGAAGGGCCGCAGCCTGCGGCATCCTTCGCAGGAAAAAGAGGAAGAAAGCAAAGAGATAAAAGTTCTCTCTCTTCCCCTGACTATCTATTTATAGGCTCCCAAAATTGCGTGAAGGGATTGAGGCAATGAAATAAGCAGTTAATGAGATGAACATAACATCTCGATCCACGTGATCCTCTTTAATCTCCTTGGAAACTGATACCTCGAACCCCGTGTCAGGAGACAACGCAAGATCCTAAGAGATCCGATCAAAGATAGAGCAAATTTCCTCATTTAATAATTGGACAGCCTGTCAGAGACGACTATGCGGCAACATGGCTATACAGCATGTCACCCCTATACGGCCAAAAGTGCTCGGCCATGATTCTTATTCAAAGTATTTTAAACTTATCATTTTGGAAACTTTGAATGTGGTCTTGTAGAAGCATGAAAATTCTGCAGGCCGCATATAGCTCATGCCCCTTAGAGTCATATTAGAACATTATCTATGTGGCTAAATGGAAGCCGCATAATTGCCTTCATACGGCCTGAACAGCTTCAGAATAAGAGGCCGCATAAAGATCTCTTGATACAGCCTCTGATGCTTGACCTAAAGTTTTGAGCGCCTCGAGACTCGTGAAGACAACGACATACAAAAAGATATACATTAATGGCCTCGATAGACGCACCATGTCACGTATCCTCCCCTATGCGGCTACGGCCCCATGCGGCCTCGTTAACATGCGGCCACAGTATCCATTCAACCAAGTCGCAGAGAAGACACATGCGGCCTGGCCAAACCAAAGTCATATAATAGACTCTATGCGGCCTGAATAATCACAGAGCAAGGATGCCGTATAAAATCTCCTGACATAACATTTGATGATTGTCAGACTCTGACACACCACTCATCACATCTCATCAGCTTCGAGATTCGTGAAGACGATGCCTCAGAAAAAGACAAAAGGTCATATTAACTCATTGTTGGCCTCAACAGATGTGCCACACCATGTGACCATTTATATGCGGCTATATGCCTATGCGGCCTAGTCATCATGCTGCCAGAGTGTCCATCCGACCAAGGCCATATGAGAGTTTGCATGCGACTATATACCCATGCGGCCTCGTCATCATGCAGCCAGAGTGTCCATCTGACCAAAGCCAGAGTGGCCACGACGATATACAACCAAGATATTATGCGGCTCTCGACTTGCAAGATCTTTCTGTTACAACCAAAGATGATTTCTCACACAATCAGTGCTGACTACGTGTCAAGCTGATCTAGTCACACACGAAACAACCCCGAGATCTTATCAACAATATATCTCAACTAAGACCACGTGATAAACTGTCCATGACATGCGGCTACAATTATAACTGTATTCTGTTGAAGGATCCCCCTACGGCTATCAAACATGAGCATATGCGGCACCTATAACCCATCAACATGATGGATATAAATAGGAGCAACTTGGACGTCCCAAAGGTCTTCCTTTTTTTGCTTAGGAGAGACCAGACCACCCCCAGGCGCAACAAGCACATGAGAGAGAACATAAAAGATCTTTCTTACTTCCGTATCGGACCACCAATGGAGTAAAAGAGTCACTGCAGCACTCGATCTCCATCGTCACGCCCCAGAATCAAAAATTGTACTTAGATTATATGTCTAGGACCTCTTTGTACTTTATTTAGTTTGTTGTTAAAGCAAGTTCTTTTAGACTCCGAATTTAATGGTGAACACAACTGAGCCAATCTGTCTCTGTAGCTCAAAGCTCAGGCCGTCAAAATTTTTTTCGCCTTCTCTTCTTCTATTGTGATCAGAGTAGGGGCAAAGCGGCTCAATTGTATGAACTCCGTATTGTATTCTTCCATTGTCATATTGCCCTGAGTGAGGTGATTGAACTTATCCCAAAGTTTTGCTCTAGCAATAGATAGAATGTACATTTCTTGGAAAAGTCTAGAGAACTCCTCCCAAGTAACTCGGTCTGGCCTGAGTTATTTCTCCTCAGTGAGCCACCAGTGATGCGCATTGCCCGTGAGCTTCATCCTGACGGCAGTCATCCAACGCTCCATCGGAAGCTCAGTTGTTTCCAATTGATGTTGGATGTTTGTGAGCCACTCATGAACTTTGGTGAGCTCCTCCTTGCCTGAAAAGGTATATGGCTTTAGCTGACAAAAATCTGAGATGGATCCCATCGATGGCTGTCTAGCTGGTGGAGTTTCCTGCTCCAGTATTGTCACTATACTATCCCTCACATTCTCTGCCTGGAGTTGCTGAGCCTCTTGCTGAATATGCTGCTGGGCTTTCATTATTGCATGGATCACTTGAAATAACTGATGTCCGTCCATAGGCTGCCCTGGCTGAAAAATTGGCAGTGGTGGTATCGATGGAGTAAATTACGGTGGTGGTAAAATGTCATCTCTTAGGAACCTCGTGGCGTTCTGATCTGCCGTGTTGCTTTGTTGAGTGGATGGATCTCCACCCGATGGTATCACCCCATCATCGTAAGTAACCACAATACCTTATGTTGTATCCGTGGGAGTCTCGTCGCTAGTTTGTGGATCCATTACTGTGCACACAAAGTAAACTATAAGGATCACACAGGTGAATCAAGGCATGATGCAATTCAAAGAATTAATTCGAATTCGATATAGAGGTCAAGAACGTGTCAATATGTGGATGAGATTCTATAAATTTATTCTATCCTAATAACAGGCTTGCTCGATTCTGCAATTGAAACCAAAGCAATATATCCTTAGACTTGTATGTGACACCATAAAAATTATGTCACCCTCAGTCCCAAAATACCAAGGGACCAGCCACATGACAATTGCCAGCAGGACAACTCCAATGGGCAAACATAATTTAATTGACCCGTTAGAGTGCACTTAAGCTGTAATACATATAAATATTGGTCTACAACTCATGTCACAGTTTATATATCTAATCTCATCCATAATAAGAATCAAGATCACAAAGAGATAGTCTAGTCACAATAATAATAAAATGAAACTGTCCATCACAATGCAGTAAAAATAATATCACAGGGAATAACCCATCATCAAATAATGAAAAAAGAAAATAACCAAGTATAAATATCTAGAAGTCACTAAACCAAGTCCAAATGTCTAAGAAATACTAAGCATAAATAAATAGAGGAAATAACAGCGTGCTCAAGAGAAGTCCTCCAACACAATCTCGTCCTCTGGTACAAGTACAACTCCAATGTCAATTCCTGACCCGTAAACCTCGGGGTAACTCTCCTCGTCTATACCTGGGGACATAATCCAGAACTAGGTCCTCAGGGGACATAGCAAGGTACAATAACCAATCAAGCCAAAGTAACAGTAAATAATAATTAGTGTGCTCAAGGGAAACTATCCTAACCAGCTAAGTGAATGCACATGAGAACACCCTCGTCCGCTAAACCACCAATGACGGTAGATCTCTATATACACGACCGTAACTAAGGAGTGTGGAGGGAGTGTACATGCCCCATTACAGGTATCCGCAGCACTAATAATGACCGAAGCGCATGCAACAGTAGGCAAGTCATAAGTGGTAGCCCAACGGTAAGGGTATGTTCTCCCCGAACCCCATGTATCTCACGTCTCATATCCATAACACGCAAGATAAAATACTAATATATCATAAGTCCACAAGAAGGATATTGTCAAGTTACTATCTCATAATCACAAGTCCTATCCTAACACAGAAGCCGGAACCTCGAATGTCTCAAGTAAGGCCTCTGTTCATGGAAATCGTATACAGTGTCCTAGGGTATGTACTGCAAGGGTTGCACTTATAAGGTGATACGATGATAATGCAATATAGCAATACATGATTCCGCGTACAAAGTCAGCACCCGAATACAACTCGGATGCTAAGTATCATAACGGTCCCAGGTCACGATAAGTACATACAAAGCAATAGAAATAAATCAAAAGCTAGTAATAACAAAGAGTACAAAATACTGGAACAAAGGCGAGGTACACTTGCCTGTTGTCTATTGTTGTGGTACTGTCTGATTGGTGTCCTCAACTGGTAATGCAGCAGATTCAAGTTATCCTATTATAACATATTCTATTTAATATTCACAATCTAATCAAATTAATGTAGAATAATATGATCGTTGCAATACGCCAACTAGTATTGCGACGTTCATGCCAACAATAAAGCAGTCTCATGGTATAGGATAGCGTGCCAATAAACAAGTACCATGCTACTATCTCTTATATTGTGAGGGTCTCGTACATCGTGCCATCTTAAGTACATTTAGGCAATTATATGAGTTTCGATACGAGTATTCCTGTACGTACATAGATATGCTACGATGTCCCAAAACTTGCAACAACGCTAACCTTTACTTCGAGCATGCATATAGTAAATCAACCATGCATGTCAAAACCAATTAATACTGAATTAAAATAATTTAAATTCTGGAATATTAGTTATTTAGTGAAAAATACCGAAACAGTCGCCGTTGCATGCACAAAGTTCCGTTACGCCTCGACTAGGTGTTTTAGCTACTTTGGTAACTAGTTGTGCATGCAAGGTTGCCAACTTGTATAAAAAATTATTTAATATATAAAATATAATAATTAATATTCTGGAAGATATTATTTAATTTCTAAAAATTTATATTTTAATAATAAATTTATAGTATCTATCAAAACTATGTTATTATTGGTTTACACATTGCCATGTATCGGTTTTTGTGTCATCAAGGAGTAGTTTTCATGTAAAATTAGGATTTTTCATGCATAAGGGTTCCCTCATTTGTCATCTAACATAATTATGGGTTCATACAAGGGTTTTCATATGGAAAAATAAATATTAACATAGAAGTGACAAAAACTTACGTATTCGTGATTACGACGAAGGCTCTACTTGCGACACGGACCTTTTAGAGCGCCAAACGGACTCCAAACTCGACAAAACTTGAGGAAGCGCTTGGGAGCTTCAAGTATAATGTAAATATAGTATTTTATGGGACTTTTGCTGTTATTTACATAGCCAAATAGATGCTTACAACCAGCAGCAGTTTTTGGGCCTTGGGGGGTGGCCGAACCTTTTAGGGGTGGTCGAACACCTTGGGGACTTGTGTGGGGTCTTGGAGATGGTGAAGAACTGAAATAGAGAGGGAGTAGGGCTGTGGGGGTCGTGAGGTTGGGAGAGGGGGTCGGCTAGGTGGCGGCCAAGAAGGTGGAAGTTAGGGTTAGGATTTGTGAAGGGGATTGCTATATATATATATATATATATATATATATATATATATATATATAAGCCTTGGTTAAGACCTACGAGGTTTGGTTTAGCCATTAGTAGGACTTTCCGTGCAATTATGTCTAGTTTTGTGGGTATTGATTGAGTGCAAGTGCAAGTGCACAAGAATGTTCTCTTTCAGTGTCTCAAATAAGACAATTGTTGCGTTATTGGGTTGTTGTGCATGTGCGAGGGTTTAAGTGTGAAGATATATATAAATGAGTGAGGAATGAGTGTGGGGTTGTGTACATGTCTCATGAGAATTGGTTTGAGAGTCCAAGTAGGATGTTTGGGCTTGGTTGGGTTCATCTAGCCAATTGATGGTAGTTTTGCAAAGTCTTTGGTTCGTGTCAATATTTTTGGAACATGAGAGAGATCAAAATAATGTAACATACATGTCCCAAGAGTACTAGGTACAATCATGGTCAATAATGTGAATTTGGTTGGAAGAAAAAATGTTGTGCATTGCTCAAAATATCTAATCCATGGCAAAGTGTCATATATATATAAAATAATTTTATAAATTAATATTTTAACTATTAAATAAAATAAAATATATTGTAAATTACCAAAATAATCATATTCCAAAATGAGGGACTTATAATATATATATATATATATATATATATATATATATATATATATATATATATATATATATATATATATATATATATATATATATATATATATATATATATATATATATAGTTGTATTTTAAAGTTGGACCGAAAGTTGGAGTAATGTTGAATTACAAAAATTGGGCTTTAAAACGTATACATAAAATTATTGTATAGAATGAAGGATATTTACATAATTACGTAAGTCTTATTCGATTTTCGATCGAAGCCGAAACTCAAAATCGAAATTGAAACCAACTTTAGTATTTAAAAAAGAGCTAATTTTTCGAATGGTGACTGAGAAATGTCGTGGTTGCCGTTTTTGTGATTGAACTTTTTTTTGGTTAATTTGGTACCTAAACTTTGTATTTTAAACTTTGTATTTTTGTTTAAAGAGTGCTTGAATGAGGTTTTGTTGGTATTTTTTTGATGTAGTCCGTTAAAAATCGACATGTGATGGTTACGTGTCTTATTTTTAGGGTTATTATTGTTCTGACCAGCTACTACATTGGATATAATTGATTGTAGAGCCGTTATTTTGTACTCGACAAAACTATTTGTTTATGTATAATTTCTTCAAATACCAATATTCTTCTGAAAATGATAGTCCAACAACAAAAACATTATAAAATAATCCTGAAAAATAAGACATGTGATCATCACATGTCTATTTTTAACGATTTTTATCCAAAAGTACCAACAGAACATAGTTCATGGACTATTTAAACTAAAATGCAAAGTTTAGGTTCCAAATTAACCAAAAAATTGTTCAATTATTGAAACGGCGACCACGATATTCTCCAGACACAAGACAATTAACTCTTTAAAAAAGGAGTAATTTGTATTTAAAAATATATCACGTCAGCTGTTATATAAGAATAAATAACTTGGAGGAACACTTTGGAGCAATTAATAGTTGGGGTGAGCATTATTCGGTTTTGGACCAAAATCCAACCAAACCGAATCGATTGAATTTTTTTTGGTTTGGTTTCGGTTTTGAAAATACTAAAATTTCTTATCCAATTTCTGTTTCGGGTTTTGGTTTCGGTCCAAACTGAAAACCGAATAAGATTTATGCAATTATGTAAATACTATAATTCTATGCATATTTTGTGATTAAAAATTTATATATTTTGAAAACAACAATTAAATGTATATATTTTGAAGTCCAACTTTGGACAACTTTGAAATACAATAAATGTGTGTATAAAATTAAAACTTTAAATATAATTTAATCACAATTTCAATTTTAGGTCAGATCCATAAAACAATAACAATAGTTCAACCAAACAAACCGAATAACGAAATAGTTTATTCGGTTCAGTTCGGTTTTAATTTTGGTTAATTTTAGTTAGATTTTAATTTTAGATCGATTTATTTGATTTTGAATATTTTTATTCGATTGAATTCAAATAAACCGCTCATCCCTAATTAATAGCATTATTCAATCGAATAATGCTTCCCCATGCTAGCCTGCTAGCCTATAGAACCCTAGTCCATATGTAAAGTGCACCGTGGATATGACACCACTTGAGAACTTAAAGACTGAAGGGTAATTTAGTCATTGACACCAACGGGCAATAATTGACTCCTATCTGCCGTTGTGGTAAAATTTGTAATTCGTCCGTCCTGAAGAACTGCAAGTGGAGGACGAGAATAAAAAGGCCTTCGCATTTCCAAAGAAAGCCCAGCCATCCTTGAAAGCTCTGCTCTTTTTCCCAATTCCTTTCATTTTCAGGTTAGTTTTTTTTTTTCTTTTTTCCCTTCCTAATTTCTTTTCGATTTTGGGATCAAATATTCAATTTCTTCGCGACTGTGAGATCAAATTATTGTTCTTTAATTTCTTGGCAATCGTGAGATCAAATCGAAATTGATAGCGGATCTTATTACTGAAGGATTTCCGAATATTGGTATGTGATTGAAGAAAATGGTAGGTCAGTAGGCAAAGAATTGATCTTTCCATGTTTGATCTCTTCAATTTAGGGGTATGTCGAACACAACTAATTGAGTAGCCTAGGCATCTTGATTTGTGTGTTTAGGCTTTTCTTTGCAGCTGAAACTGAACTTGTTCTTTCGGTTAGATTGGTTAAGGGCTATTGTAGGATTGTCCGAAATTGAATCGGAACCATGAAATCATGGGCTTTTCCTATATGTTTTGTAAATTTAATGGGGTTCTTTAGAAGTTTAGATCTGTTACATGGGGTTGTTAGATATTTATATGTAATGCAAGTGAACCTACAAATTATAGGTGAGTAGGCAAAGGTTGATCTGTTCGTGGTTGCTTTCCTTATTTTAGGGGCAGTATGAGCATAACAAATTGATTTTGTCAGCTCGATAAGTCATTCCGTAATTTTGTGTTCTTGATTAAGCTTGTTTACATCAAACAACAGGGATTAATCACGATTGAGCTTTGTGTCTTTAGGGGCCTTTTGGTACATGGATTACAATATTAACGGGTATACCATATTTCCGGAAATACTATTCCCGAGCATCAAATTCCTGGGAATTATGTATTAGAGTGTTTTGCAGGGGCGGACCCTGGCCCAGGGTACCCAGGGCGACTGTCCAGCGCCCATGGACTAGGAGGACCTAAAAAAATGTCGGTTTAAACATAAATATATTAATAATCTTGTATCTAAAATAGAACTAGTATTTACCATGAGTCCCTCTTAACACAAAACAATTGTGGTGTAGTGGTTATTATGTTATACTTGATCACTACATATTTGAGAGAGAATCAGTGATAAAAAAGTCTAGTGTTTCAATTGCTACATAATTTTTATATCTACCCTCTTCAGAAAATGTTGATAAAGTGTTCATATTTAATAATAGAGCCAAATAGTCGAGCTAGGTCGGGTCAGATTCGTTTCGGGTTTTGGTTGAATCAGATTCGGGTTTAGTTGAGTTGGTCGAATTTGGGTCTGGTCATGTTCGTGTCGGGTTTTGGTCAAGTTCGGATTCAGACTGAGCTTATGTCCGGGTTGGGTTAAGTCGGATTTTCTTTGGGTCCGTATATGGTCACTTTTTAGTTGTTTGGCCCAAGGTAGTCAAAGACGCAAGGCGTACTCGAGGCGCAAAAGGTCCATATCGTCCGAGGCGCAAGGCGTAGTTAAGGCGCGCCTCAGCGAAGCGAGACGCAAATATAAAAAATAATAAAAATACACATAGATAAATAAATAAATGAGTAATGTAAGAAATAAACCAAATAACATTAAAACCAACAAAAATATGTTAAAACATAACCAAGCGAACTATCAGAGCAGGAGTATGAGTCAACAGAACTAACAAGAGTTTGTATAATCCCTACCATGTTTTTAGTAAATTTTAATTTTTTCACTTCAATTATAACCAACTACTTGTATAACGATTATCCCCCTGCCTAGTTTTTTGTATAAAAAAAAAACCATAAAGCCCGCCTAGTCGCGCCTTTTCTTTGTTGCACCATGTAGAAAGGCGCACCTAAGGTGTGCATCGGGTGCGCATGGAGAAAGGTGCCTTGCCTAGTTTGGTGCGAGGCGCAGCTACTGCGCCTTTCTGCGAGACGTGCCTTTGACTACCATGGTTTGGCCCATGTCGGTTTCGGGCATTGCTCGGGGGTAGTTTAGATAATCTCAACAATATGGTTATTCTCATGAGGTGAGATTAGAAAATTCTCACCTCTCACCATTGGAATAACCTTGTATGGTAGGAATATGATGCCAAAAGTAATACCTTATTCCTGGAATTTTTTATTTTGTTTTTGCCAAACATAATAATATGAATGGGGCTAACATATTCCCATCCCTATTACCACATACCAAATAGCCCCTTGTTTTTTCCCCAGAACTTGAAACAGAACTTGTTCTTGTAGTTATTTTGGTTAATGGCTAATTATAGAAGTTGGATGGTCAAAGTTGAATATGAACCTTGAAATCATTGGTCCACCTTCCTACTATTTGTTTGTAAAAAACTTATATAGATTTTAATTCATAAGTTTTAGTGATTGTTACCATCAAAGAATTAAGAATCAATCTCGAGGTTTGTTTCTTCATTGTTTCTTCAAGCTAAAACTGAATCTGTTCTTGCTTTAGATGGGTTAAGAGGGTTGCAATACAGAAGTAGGACGTTGACCTACATACAGATCATGAACTTTTTTCCAATTTGTCTGGTGAAATACTTATATTGCTTGTAATTCATAGTTTTTTGTGATTGTGACCAAGGCGCAGTTCGCACTATTGGCCGATACCGATACGATACGGCCGATACCGATACAACCCCAACATTGGAGGTCTCTTTCTCTGTAAATTTGCCTGAGAAAAATTGAACGAAAAAAAAATAAAAGAATGAAAATAGTGCAACACAATAATTCAATCGTGCCGAATAGTGACAATGTTATATTGTATCAATATGATTCCTTATTGATAAATTATAACCATTACCATTTGTCGAAGTTGGTAAATCTATAAATTGACAACATTCATACATATTATATTATTTCATTCAAAACTATTTATTGTGGTTGCACTATGTCACAAACATATAAACAATAGTATCTATTGTTAGTGAATAGTATTCCATTTAAAAACTAACGAGAAACAACATATAATATATAAAATTGTCTAAATGTATTAGATTTTTTTTTGTAGCTTTTTAAAAGATTCTTGATCGTTTTTGGCTTTCCGAAAGGAAGAATGTGATACTCCTATCCGAAAGAGCCAAAACCGCGATACTAATACTCAATAGGCTCATAGGAAGGGTCCAAAATTGATTCCAGTATCAATATTTTGAACCTCGGACCAAGGTTATGCTGTCGTAACCCATAACATAACTTGTAAAATGTAACTATTTTGTGTAAATGAAACTCATTTTTGAAATGGTGAAGACAAATTGAGCTATAGTGCTTTAGGTTCGTTTGCTTTGTAATCGATCTTCTTGTACATGAAACAAGGTTTGCTTGAGCTATTGTTGTACTAACCTGAGCTTTTCAAGAGTTCTGAACTTACGTAGAAGCGGTCCAATGAGCTTGAGTTTACTTACGAAACCATGAAACTGATCAACGAACTACACTGAATCAAGTGATTATACCCGACAAAATGCCATACATTATTGCAGAAAGTAAAGTGCATAATAATAACATCAATTTTATCAAATCACAGCATCAATCAATTCTTCTAAATTATTGAAAAGAAGTACTAAAATTGTAAATTATATTGAAAGAAAATGTAAAAGTGTTCACTAATAGCATAAGATAAAGGAATATTACATGCTTGATTCCATTTCAAACTTGCCACATTTGATAACCTATGTTGCACAAACACAAATAGGACACAACACAATAGCGACACATACCTTGGACTTATTCTGATGTTTCCTAGTGTATTTTGGTGTGTCCGTGAGGTTTCCAATACGTGTCAGAAGTTACATGGACACCAAACGCCATCGGTTTTTTGAGTGTTGTGCTTCCTAGGAGCCAACCATGTCTTAGTAGCTGACTGAAGAAAGGGAGAAAAGGAGAAAAAAACTATTTTTTTTCATATGGAAAAAAGAAGTAAAATTTGTTCAAAACATGGATTTCGATGTCCGTCCATTAGGGCAAATAATATTTTCATCCAAATTCCCTTCGTCAAACTCGATAGATTTCGGCCGGTCAATATGTGGGGTCTTCTAAAATGGCTGCTATTTATGATAGAAGGTTTTCCAACTTGAAAGCCCCCTCCAACAAAGAAAACTGAAGGACGGCGACCGGTAGGTCACCCACGGAGCGGTAATCCCTGAGTTACGAGACTTGTAGCACGATTGTTTCTGCTTCTAGCGCCCTTTATAATGAATTGGAGTCTCTCTATATCAAAACCCAAGGATAATATGGGCACTGCAGTTTTTTCCTTTCAAAACTCATGCATGTACCACATGGGCGTCGGGAGTCCAACACTACTTTTGGACCCTCTTAATTGCTTGTTTTACTCTACCAAGGCACTCAAAAGCAAGGCCCTCCATTTTTAATACTCCTCAAGATGCATGCAAGGATGCAAAAGTTTTTGGATATTTTCTATATGAAAATATATTACTCATCTGAGTCATCTCACAGTGACGTATGAGTCCACTTTCTTTCAGCATATATGTTGTATCATATCATGCAAAGAAAGTATAGTAGGTCTTAACTCTGAAGAGTCAGCTTTCAGTATATACCCTTATATATTTTCTAATTTTGGTAAGGTGTCATATAGTTAATATTTGATGATGAGTCAACAGTTGATATTGTTTTATGTAATTTTGTACTCATGATTGGTCAAACAATCTTCTTTCTTGGCACAGAACAATGATAAGACTCTTCAAGATCAAAGACCAGAAGAAGGAAGATGCTGGAAATCCTAATGGAAGGGCTGCGGGAAAGAAGCAAAGCGCTGGGGAATTACGTCTTCACAAAGGTTCACTATGCCTAAAAGTGCTTTCTTGTTGTCACAGTTCTTATAGTAAAATAATTTTGGATTCTCGATGGCTATAAGGCTCCTTTGTGATTATTCTCTTGGTTTTGCTAAAAAATTAAAACTATATAATGGGGTTTCATTAATGCACATAAACAAGGCGTCGGCGATATGACCTGCTCATGGTTCAAACGATAACAATAAGTGACCTTAATAGCATCTCTTTGGTCTACAGTAGTCTCATCCCCTTTCTGTAAAACCAAGTGTCCATCTCATGTTTATTTTGTTGGTTTTATCTCTCAATAGTTCAAGGTCTAAAAACTCACAGCATGTCTGACCTTCTCTATTGGTGTCAATATCGGCTTGTTTGACATTTTTGACATATTGGTATCAAATTTCGTGTTTTGGTAGTTTAGGCAAACACTTTAAAAACCTCTAAATTCTGTTATATAATAAATCAAATGTTAGTCTGAAGACTCTAAACATAGTTTCATAAATTTGTAACTAAATGTCGTATTTGGTAAATAATTGCATAATTGTGCTATCCATATGATAATATAACATGATAAGTTCGTAATTTAGTACGAAGGTTGCCAAATATTGGTTTAAAAGGCTTTAAGAGGAATGAATAAAATTTAGAGCTACATAAGTATTTATCTTACGCCAATTTTGAAAGGTTTGGCTGATTCTACAACAAGTTAGGAAAACATGACACTGAAATTGGTATAATTTTAACTGGACACCAAATTGGCTGAAACTATATACTGTGAGGTTTTGAAATGCTAGCAAATGGCATCTTTGCCAGTTTTGGAATGTTTCGCCCTATTCCAAAAAGTTTTGAACCTTTGCAGGACGAGACATACCTGAAATTGGCCAGAGTTTTCTGAAATTTGATCGATGCTCATGGTTTTTGGTTGATACAGAATTTATTTTCTGGTTTCATAGTGTTTGCAATGACCAATCCGTATCCGTTGGCTGATTGTATAGACTGTTCGCCATTAATGCAAGTTTGGAAAACGTTTGTTCAATAACAAACAAAAAGAGTACAAAGAAATCCTCGACAGAAAATTTAAGTACAATATTTTTTTATCTGGAAATGTGATGATGGAGATCGAATACTGCAGCGACTCCTTTACTCCGTTGACGGTCCGACGAGGGAATGATGATGCTCTCTTCTCTCCTCTCCTGAGCTTGTGTGCACGTACGTAGCTCGCCTGGAGGGGTATGGTTTCTGAAGCAGAAAAAGTCAGCCCTTGGAATGTCTAAGTTTCTCCTATTTATAGCCATCATGCTGATGGGCTATAGGCGCCGCATGTGCTTCTGTTTGGTGGTCGCATGAGACTCTTTCAACATAATGCGGTTGCAACTGTAGACGCATACTATGGGCAGGCTTCCACATGTACATCCTTAACATGATGTAGTTGAGTCCAGGACGAGCTGCCACGTGGACGCTTGTTGAGATTTGCTGTTGCTGAAGATCTGGGCAGTTCTCATCTTTTGTTTGCGTGACTTGGTTAGCTTGTCCGCATTTAGTTGGAGAGAATTATTTCAGTCCAACAGAAAGACTTCGTCTCAGAGAATCCTACCACATTTGACGCATGGAGTCTGGGATGCATGAGACTCATGGAGTCAGAGATGCATAGGGCCAGAGACGCATGGAACGTATGGGGTCTGGAATGCATGGGGCTAGAGATGCATATAATGCATGGTGTCTGGAACACATGGGGCCAGAGACGCATGGAATCTGGAACGCATGTGACCAGAGACGCATGGAACGCATATAGTCTGGAACGCATGTGACCAAAGACGCATGGAACGCATAAAAAATTGTCTTACATACACATGGCCCTGTACGGCTGCATAGTGACAAAAGTAATAATGACGGTGGCGTGAGCACTGATGCCAATTGTTCGTGGCGGAATTGAGGCGTTCAGAGAGTCCTTTCTGTCAGGTCTTCATGTGGCAAATATTGGGGCGCATGGATGCTGCTTTTCCTTGGCCGCATGGTCATTCTGCGGCTTGATTTCTTCTGAGTCGATCTTGGGAGGCATGTTTGTTGGACGCATGGATCTAGATTTTTCATGCTTCCACAAGATCCCCTTCAAAGTTTTCAAACTGATAAGTTTGGAATACTTTGAATAAGAAACATGGAGGAGAGAACCTTGAACCGCATAAATGGTGGGCCGCATGGACGAGTCTTTGCCAGGTTTTCAAATCTCCATTTAATGTAGGATTTGGCTCGATCATTGAGTGGATTTTCTTGGGATTTTGATTCAAGGACAGTTTTCGAGTAGATAAATGAGGATCACGCAAATCGAGGCATCAGGTTCATCCTCATAACTGTCTGGTTCATCGCCTCGATATTCTCACGCACCTTAGGAGCCTATAAATAGGCGGGCTAGGGAGGGGAGATAACTTTTCTCTCTCGGCTTTCCTCTATTTTGTGAAAGAAGATGGCGAGGACTGCTGTCTATCTTGCTGAGGGGTTTGTCAAGAGCGGCGTTGATCTGTGGCCCTCTGATATTGGCGTTCTTTTTGGAGGTAGGGGTGTGTTATGATGGCAGGGACACAGAGACACAAGTACACGACCACACAACGTGGATGAAAAATCATCTAGAACACGCGCAGGTCCCCCATAAAGTTTTGCCGCATGGATGAGCAATCATCTGCAACATGCGCAAGCCCTCCCACAAAGTTCTGCCGCATGGATGAGCAATCATCTGCAACATGTGCGCAGAGCCTATCTGTTGCTTGGCCGCATGGATATGAACTTATCTGCAACATGCGCGCAGAGCCTATCTGTAGCTTGATCGCATGATGAGGAATCAGTCCATCTATAGCTTGGCCGCATGGATGAGACCTCCTCTTGCTCATGCGTGCGCGGACTTAGCTATCTCGAGATATACCCTCCTGCATGTGACTGCGACCTGGAAGCGACATGCGGCCGCTGTACCCTTTTTGCAATCTTCGTTGAGACTGATATGTGTTCTCTTTATGCAGATTTTACCACCCTTCGTGGTGCCCAGGATGGAGCATGGAAGGATATCATATAACCCGTCATTCGAAGAGAATGCCAACCTTACGCGGCGGTTTGTCGCCAAGAACTGATCCAGGAGACGAGGGTGAACATCCTGCGTCATGCGTGGAGCTGTCATTGTTTATACAATGTGCTAGCTGCATTTCTCCCCTTCATGCGGCTTGCTATCGGCCGGGGGCCTGCGTTGTAGATGACAGTATTTGGATTAATTGTCATTCCTGTCTTCGGCCGTAGTAATTGTGGGTGTATTGTATATCAATATAAATACACATGAGATACAACATAGGGTTTCATGTCCTTGCAATCTCCTTTCTTATATTCTCTCTCCTTCTCTTCAAACTTCACTTGGTATCAGAGCATTTTTTGAAGGATTGCAAATTTCGTCCACGACTTTGCCGATCGAACTCGGTTGTGAATTCGACATGGGTTTGGGGGCGGTAGCCCCTGATTCGGCCGAGTTCGGGGCGACAATTTTTTTTGGCTGCTTTTTTTGTCTACTTTTCATAATTTGCCGTTCGTCATTCGTTGTTCTTGGTCGTCCGTAGTTCGTTTATGAGATCTAGGATTTCTACAAATCTCCGTTGGTTGTTCGTCGTTGGTTGGTTGTGGTTCGTTGTGAGATCTAGGGTTCCAGAGATCTCATTTTTCTGTTGCATCTGCAAGTATGGTGGAAACCAAATCTTCTGCCGAGGTTAATAATGGTGGTGGCGGTGGTGGTCCACTTTTTACTGTTATTCATAATAATGAATTGGAAAAATCGATTACAATAGTGAAATTTAATGGTGTGAACTACCTTGTCTGATCCAAGCCTATCAAAGTAGTGTTGAGAGCGAAGAAGTTGAAATTTTTTATGGAAGAACCCCTCGCCTGAAACGTCCGTTGAGTACGAGGATTGGATGAGTGCCGATGCATGCGTTATGTCATAGTTGTGGCATAGTATGGAGCCGCACATCACCTCTAATGTTCAGTGGTGTGAATCTTCTAAAAAGATTTGGACATATCTAGAAGAATCATATTCACAGAAGTAGAACGTGCCCGTATATATGAGTTGTTGTTTAATACAAAGCAAAATGGAAGCCTGCGAATGAATATCTGGCTTCAAAGATGACTCTGTGGGAGGAACTGCTACAATATCATCCTGTTACTACTGATTTCAAGGAAGCTCGGCGACAGAAGGAAGAGTTTCATGTTTCATTTATCCTAGTTGGCTTGGATTCTGCGTTCTAACCTTATAAGGCTCAGATCCTTGCTGGAGAGCAGTTATCTACGGTGACAGATACTTTCTCCCGTCTCAATCATTTTTTTCTTGGACGGAGTTCTGTAGTGCCGAGTAATTACTCTTCTGCCCTAGTTACTTGTGCTGTTGGTCGTGGTAGTGGACGTGATCGTGGTCGTGGTGGTGGACGTGATGGTGATCGTGGTGGTAGAGATAATGGTCGTTTTGGTAGAGAGAATGGTCGTGGTGGTAGCCGTGGTGGTTGTGGTGGTCGTGGCCAACCACGAAAGTGTAACTATTGTGGACTGTTCGGTCACATCGAAGACTACTGTTGGGACAAGTGGGGTAAACCATAATATGCACATCAAGTGCATGATAAAAATATGTAGTCCCAAGTCACCGTTTCTGCTTCTAGAGATGATACTTCAGGTTTCAATTAGACTTCAATCAGGTTTCAATTAGACTTCAACGTCCGATATCTCATCTCCATTTGAACAGATCCTCCAGAAGTTGAACGCATTTGCTAGTACCACCTCCCAACCTGCTGCAACCATGGCATATATAGGTAATCCTTCTTTTGTGGCAACCCAATCATCATCCACTTCGTAGGTCATCGACTCATGAGCAACTTCTCACATGTCTGGTATAAATTCTCTTTCATAATTGTAGTCCTATAAAACATAATATTATCTTGGCTTGTGGGTCTATTCGTCCTGTGCTTGAGAAATGTGTCACTCATCCTACTCAATCACTGTCATTATTTGATTTATTATATGTGCCTAATTTTTCTTTCAATGTGCCTAATTTTTCTTTCAATTTGTTATCTGTGAGCCAGTTAACCAAATTGCTTCAATGTTCTGTAAAATTTTCTTCCACTTGTGTTTTTAGGACCTCGGGACGAAGAAGATGATTGGTTCGGGACACGAAAGAGATGGGTTGTATTACTTGGATTTACCTGGAAAGACTTTCACTTCTGTTTCTATTTCTTCGTTGCAATGTCATTATCGTTTGGGCCATCCGTTTTTGGCTAAGTTGCGTCAAGTTGTTCCTAGTTTGAGTCATATTTCTGTTCTTGAATATGAGACTTGTCAGTTAGGCAAACATCACCGTACTTTTTTTCGTCGTGTTTAGAGTCGTCAGTTGCAGTCTTTTGAATTTGTTTATTCTGATATTTAGGGTCCGTCTAAAGACAAAAGTCCAAAATGATTTATTTTGTTAATGATTATTTCAAAATGATTTTGTGTTATTTAATGAAAGAAATATATGAGTTTCTAAGTGTGTTATCCACCTTTTATAATGAAGTCTATGTTCAGTTTGATAAACGCATTAAAGTTTTGCATTCTGATAATGCTTTGGAGTATACTTAATCTTATGCGAACAATTTTTGTGTTGATCGTGTCATGATTCATCAAACCAGTTGTGTCCATATCTCTCAGTAAAATGGTATAGCCGAACGCAAAC
Organism: Iris macrosiphon; assembly: GCA_036927795.1. Taxonomy (NCBI): domain Eukaryota; kingdom Viridiplantae; phylum Streptophyta; class Magnoliopsida; order Asparagales; family Iridaceae; genus Iris; species Iris macrosiphon. Next base: position 16,748,169 of record JAYESA010000004.1, read on the forward strand.
ATCGACACATTTTAGATGTGACTCAAACTCTTATGTTCAACATGCATGTCCCTAAACAGTATTGAGCCGATATCGTTCATACTTCATGTTATTTAATTAATCGCATGCCATCATTTGTATTAAATAACCAAGTTCTATTCTCTTTGTTATATATAGATATCACTCATTTTTCCTTACCTACTTGAGGGTTTGGGTGTGTCGCTTTTGTTTACAACTTGGAACCTAATCGAGATAAGTTGACTCCTCGATCTCTGAAGTCTTTCTTGGTTATCCTCGTACTCAAAAATGTTGAGCTTATATCACTTCCTGTTTGAAAAGCAGACAATGGATTGTAGATGTGTGTACACTATTAAATATCATTCAGATGGTTCAATTGAGCATCTCAAAGGCACGGTTGATTGTAAAAGGGTATACTCAGACATATTATGTCAATTATTTGGAGACTTTCTCTCCAGTGGCTTGGCTGAATTCAGTTCGAATTCTTATCTCAGTGGCGGTTAATCGCCAATGGCTTATATATCTGCTGGACATAACAAATATTTTCTTGCATGGTGACTTACAATAGGAGGTTTATATAGGTCAACAACCATGATATGTTGTTGCTGGAAGTAGAAAACTTGTATGTTGATTGAAGAAAACATTATATGGGCTGAAATAGTCACCTTGAGCTTGGTTTGACGAGTTCAGTTCTCATTCAGTATGGATTTCGGCGCACCACACCATATCATTCAATATTTGCCATTCTTCCTCAACATGTATTATCGTATTGATTGTTTATTTTGATGATATTATTATATCTGGAAGTGATCATACTGAGATTGTAGACTTGAAGACCTACGTTAGTCGTCAGTTTCATACTAAGGATTTGAATTTTCTTCCATATTTTCTTGGAATCGAGGTTGCTCGATTTAAGAAGGGTGTGTATCTGTCGCAACGCAAGTATGTTTTAGACTTGCTCTCAGAGATTGGGATGTTGGAGTGTCGGCCAGTTGAGACTTCTAAGAATATCATGATAAGCTTGATGCTGACATGGAAGAGTTATTTGAGGATGTTGGACATTATAGACGGCTGGTTGGAAAACTAATATATGTTACTGTTACATGTCCAAACATCACTTATGCAGTTGGAGTTGTTAGTCAGTTTATGCATGTCCCTTGACAACCACATTGTGAGGCTATCTTTCGCATTCTACGACTTGAAGGGTGCATCTGGAAAGGGTTTGTTGTACAAACCTTTCCAGTTGCTTATAGTGACGAGGTTCAGTGATGCTGATTGGACATACAATCGCAGTGATAGAAGGTCTACTTCTGGCTATTGTACATTTGTGGATGACAATCTTGTAACATAGTGTAGTAAGAAACAAAATGTTGTGGTTCGTTATATACCGTGCGATGACAATCAGTTGATAATTTTTATCGCAAGTAATCTGGTATTTCATGAGCGCACTAAGCATATCGATGTGGGTTGTCATTTTGTTCGTGATTTGTTGCTGAAGAAAAATAGTCACTCCTTATGTTCGGTCTGCGGATCAATTATGTGATATCCTCACCAAATCACTTGCTCATAGTCCATTTTCTGATTTATGTAACAAGCTGGACATGTCTGATCTATATGCTCCAGTTTGAGGGAGGGGGTAATTGTGGGTGTATTACCTATTAATATAAATATACGTGAGATGCAACCTAGAATTTCATGCCCTTGCAATCTCCTTTCTCATATTCACTCTTCTCCTTCTTTTATCCTTCTCTTCTCTTCTCTCCAAACTTCACTACTTTATATTAAGTATTGGCCTTTCTCCTAAGTCCTAACTCATACATAGAAATATAGTAGAAGAGGAACATTTTACTGTATTATACTTGGAAGCTAGGGCTGAAAATGAACAAGGCTGCATGCAAGCTCAACTTGGTTCAGATAAAAGCTAGTATCGGTTTCCTTAACAAGGCAAGCATGAACAGGGAAACGAGTTCCATTTCTTTAATGACCGAGCTTGAACATAGGAAGTTCGTACTTCGTATTGTGAGCTTATGGATAAGCTTGACTTGCGAAGTTCAACGAGTACTCAACTCTATTAAATTAACTAGGACTGACTCGACTAAAGTTTTATATTCTTAATTTCCAAAAGAAATGCTAGTATTGATATCAGCAAGCTCATTATGGGCTCTAATGGGTTCTTTTCCTCTATATGGCATGTCCAATACACTTTAGGGCCTGTCTGGCAAATGGAAAGTTACAGGGAAACTAGGAAATTTAGGGAAATTCCTGGTAGTTTTCATTTACTTGGTCCTTTGGCAAAAGGAAAGTATGTTAAGAAACTTGTAAGGCCCACCACTAAGATAGAAACTTGCTCCCAGTTTAGTTTCCGTCCAAATGGATGGAAACTCGTCGTGAGCAATTAAGCTTAATTATTTATATTATTTACTTTCTTAAGATTAAACACCCTCTTAAACTCACAAGTAAATTATATTTCATTATTGCATGTCATCATTAATGACTAGTTTCTACTTTCTAGCAAACAAACAACATTTGTGATTGGAAACTCACTTTTCTTAACTTTCTTTTGCTTTCTAGAAACCAAATGAAACCAAGTTTCTTGGTTTCCAAAACTTTCCGTTTGCCAAACAGGCCCTTAGCTTGACTCGGGCTTGGGCAGTTTATGAGCTTATTGCCTAGTCGAGTTTTCTGAGCTTGAACTTTCAAGCTCTGAGTTCGAGCTGGGCCTGATGATTAGGTGGTTTGTCTTCAATATTATAGTCACTGTTAAAGGTTGTTTTACAAAAGTGATAAAAGCCATACTGGTCTTCACACGTGCATACAGACACTGACACACATGGTTTTTATCACTTTTGTAGAATTTTTATAAATATATTTGACCCCTCCATCCAAGAAATCTTGTCTTCACCACTGGTTGATTTAATTTACCAAACTGTTGTCGTAATTTATTATATATACGTTCTGGTTCCAATTATTCATTGCGTGAAAAGATGAACCAGAAAATCTAGTAGTTTGCTTCAAGGAAACTATTTTACACTTAAAAAGTGCTTGTTGGTGGAAAACTTAGAACATACCTATTGAGAAAATTATGTTGGACATTTTTTATTTTTGCAGATATTAGTGAGCTGAATCTACCTAAAACTACGGCCATATCATTTCCTAATGGTAAAGATGATTTGATGAACTTCGAGATCAGCATTCAACCCGATGAGGGATATTATCAGTAAGTGATGTTAATGCTGATGAAAGCCATCTTCCTCGGTTATTTATTTGGCAAAGTTTATGTTGATTTTCATTTTTTTTATACTAGCAATTTTGTTGTTGTAGTTAGAACTATCTTTTGGTTATGCAGTTTAAGTCAACCACAATAGGGAAACTGCATTCTTCTCTGACACAATAATAAGCCAACAAGTGAAAAGACAATCCCCACTCCCCCACAACACACACACACACACACACACACACACACACACACACACACGCTGTAACTAGCTTAGTTACTCACAGGGAGTGGTTTGAGGTTTCTTTACTTGTATCTTAAGCTACACCATTTCTGTTACCTTTTTCCTTAACAAAGATATCCTGCTTTATTTCGTTTAAATGACATGACTCCTGATACTTAGGGGTGGGACTTTTCATTTTACCTTCCAAGTGTCTCCTTCTTATCCCCATGAGCCACCAAAGGTCAAGTGCAAGACAAAGGTACATTTCTTACCTTGATTTATATTTGTTATAGTGGCCATTTCTTCTTCTGGATGATTTGTGTTTTTGATTATTTTATCTTTCACCCAATGCAGATTTACCATCCTAATATTGACCTAGAAGGAAATGTTTGCCTTAACATTTTACGTGAAGATTGGAAGCCTGTCCTCAGCATAAATACTGTCATTTATGGCTTGAACCTTCTTTTCACGGTACGCATCTGCTTGATATTGGCTATGCATGAACCTTTTTGGTGATGGGATTTGTTCTACATTTTGCATTCAATGAACCATATAGCAACACAACTCATACATACTCATGCTCATATGAAATGTTGGGAGCTAGAGGTCTTGCTTATTCCTCCCCTCTCTTCTGTGAATGGTTTGATAATCCTTCCCACATACTAATGTTCAGCTATCATGAATGATAAGTATCTTTATAAACCATATTGTTAGGATGTTTTAACATCTTTTTCCTAGGATAAGTGTACCTCATAATTTTGTATGATTGGTTGTCAACCTGATGATAACACCCTATGTTGGTGTCAAATACCTAGCAAGATAACTATGAGCAAGAGAGGGCCTTGCCAGAAAACCTAGAAGGTCAGTTAGAGGTAGCCCTTTCATTTTGGTGATAGAGTTCATATTTATGCAGCCATGGAGCACTCTCCAAGTTCTAAGATTAGAAGAGAGTCCATACGAGAGGTAAGATGTTATGCTGCTGGAATTGCATTGCTCTCATGCAAGAAGCCTGGGAGCGATAAGGAATGGCATTCCTGACATGCAAAATGCTAAGTTGAAGAGAGAGATCTGTGTTAATTCTTTTGCAGAGTATCTAATTCTTGTCATAGTTTTTGCACCCCTTGTGTGAAAGAAAGACTTGCTAGGGAAACACAATTAATTTATACTATTAATCTCTTGGTGTGCAAGCAATTAAGTATTTCTCTGATGTCTTCATTAATTTGATTCCCCTTGCATCCTCTCCCTCTCTCTCTCTCTCTCTCTCTCTCACACACACACACACACACACACACACACACACACAGGGATAACGTTAAACAACTGCATCTTTCTACAGGCTCCCAATGACGAGGACCCCTTGAATCATGATGCTGCTGCGGTTCTACGTGATAATCCAAGGTTATTCGAGACCAACGTCAAAAGGGCAATGGCTGGAGGATATGTGGGCCAAACCTATTTCACCAGGTGCATATGAAACATGGCAAATAGCACACAGGGACAGCGCTCGCTTGCTCGCCTTTATTCTTCCACGGAGGCAGCCCCAGGAGCTGTAAATCATCTGCTGTTATGGCTATATTATTCTGATACAGGAGAAAAGGGATATGGTAGCCCACCATACATGCAATTTCATTTTCACCTGTACTGATGATCTCTGTGAAACTCAAATGGTTTGAAACTCTTTAAATTAACCCTCAATGTAAACTTGGTGAATTTCAGCCTTGGCATGTCAAGTAATCAAAGGATTTGGATTATCATCTTGTATAATGATCACCTGCTACTGTGGTTCCATATTTGGTATATCTACTTTGCTCGAATCTAGGTCTCCTTTTCTTGGTAGTTCATGTTGCTTTTTCTTATAGAGACGAGCAAAAATATTCAAGTCTTTACGCTATATTTGGTTGCTTTGTGCTGAGCTTTTTACCTACCTGACTTTTGAAGCATATCTTACTGAGATTATTTTTAGAAAAGTTGGATCTTGTATGTGTCGTGGTATCTGTGTCATGAGACATTATATCGGATGTATCGGGCAGACACCAAAGTTATTCCTTTCTCTAGTGAATCAGATGGTTGCAACAGTTGGAGAGGAGTAACTTTGGTATGTCGATTTCGTGCTGAATTTGTGTCCACGCAACCTGGAAGTAACTATTCTTGCTGTATTCTATTGAAGATGATCTTATGCACATATCACTCTCCTCTTGCATCTTAGCGGGATCTTTCCTCTCTACATATGAACTAGTTTTAATTGACGAGCCCTGCTACAAAACGCGTATGCCATTAGTCTCTCTCATAAAATAGGAAAATTCACTTAAACATCAGCAATACAAGTGTCATCGTTCACTAAGGAACGATAATGTACTTACAAGTCGTAACCTCTTTTATTGCTTGCATCCTTCTATTCTTTGGCCAGTGTGCAGTATGTCTTGGGCACGTCTTACATAAATCAATGAGCATGTGTGTTCAAGAGCGGCAACTTTAATTCGAGCTGGAATGGACTCTACATTCGTTGGTTTCGGTTCTCTTCCATTTTTTCCTTCTCTTTTGTCGTTTGGGTACGTAGAAGAATTTGATTATAGACTATTTTGTAACATCTGAAAGGAACACTGGTGGTTATGGGACATTGTTACTTCTGTATTTGAACTATTATGTTTATGTAACAATCAAACCTAATTCAGATGATATTATCGGATCCGGTTGAATCCACTCATAGTACACATGAATCTCTATTCTCCGTCCTTCCGAGAGTAGTACAATAACCACCTTTGGGAGGATACAAATCATCGATACTTCAATGAGATATGAGCATAAGCAAGTCTTTGGTGTAGTGCATCTGGCGTATCCATCTATATCGGACCCAATCACACTCGCCACAACCTTTCTCAGCGGCCTATCATTCAATATATGCAATAGAAGCTGCTTATGGAACTGGAACCAAATAGGAATTGGTCAGCACCAGCCTCCCATCTAGTGCCCAGGGCCCTCTGCTATGACACGGTTCAAATATGAATTCCGAAAGAACCGTATTAAGGAAGAAGTTATTCTCAACGAAGAATACCTCTTCCTTGACCGAAGGTCTCTAGGCTCTCCTAACAAACACATCCATTGAATAGTAAGACGGTCTGGACCCAACCACGTAGAGGAAGATAGTCTTTGTTGAATATTAGTCAAAGGAACTAATATTCTATACTTTTTTTATGAGTGGAGAAGATAGTAAAATGGAGAAGTGGAACTTTTATTCAAATTTTTGCTTTGCTTGGCTTTAATAAAATGAGATACAATAGTCCACCTTTTATAGGCTTTACCATGTCATACCAAGAGACACAAACTCTCAATTTTAATTCCATGACTCTTTCATTTCATAACCTAGGACACTTACAATTCTTTCATTTTTTTTAATTAAAGCAACAGTTTTGAATTTGAAACAACATCGCCCCTCAAATCAAAATCGATTTCATGCCGAGCATGTCTCTTATTAGCTTCAAGAAGATTTTTTCTGATAATGGCTTAGTGAATATGTCTGCTACTTGTTCAGTAGTGTGGCAATGCTGGAGCTCTATTGTCTTCTTCTTCACATGATCTCGAAGAAAGTGGAACAGAGTATCAACGTGTTTGCTCCTCCATGATGCACTGGATTCTTTGCAAGTTGAATGACTGATTTGTTATCCACAAATATAACAGCCGTCTCTTCTTGTGGATGATCCAGTTCCCACAAAATATTTCGCAACCAAATAGCTTCACAAATAGTAGATGACGTCGCCACAAACTCTGCTTCACATGAAGACAAGGCTACAACTCTTTGCTTCTTGGAAGTCCAAGAAAATGCAATTAAACCAAGATAGAATACATAGCCTGTGGTGCTTCTCCTTTCATCTTGGTCACATCTCCAATCGCTATCTGAATAGCCTACTAATTCTGCATTTTCACTATAACCATAGAAGAGACCATGGTTGAGTGAGTCTTTGATTTATCTTAGAATTCTCTTCGCAGCTAGCTAATGTGACTCCTTCGGTGACTCCATGTAGCGACTCACAAGTCCGACTCCATACCGATATCGGGCCTTGTAATCGTCAAGTATCTCAAGCTACCAACCAGACTCTTCAAAAAAGAGTCAAGTCCACAAAACCTCCGTTACCTTCTTTTGATAGTTTCATTCCTGTGGCTACTGGGATGTTCACTGGATTGGAGTTACTCATATTGAATTTCTCCAATATCTCATTCATGTACTTCTTTTGGGATATAAATATCCAATTTTGTTGTTGTTGCACTTCAATACCAAGAAAGTAGGATATTAATCCATTATCCGTCATCTCAAACTCCTTGTTGAACATGTATGACTTGAACTCCATAAGTATTTTACTGCTATTTTCTGTATACAACAGGTCATCAACATATAAGCAAATAATTAAAAATTCACCTTGACGATTTTTTTTCATGTAGACAACATGCTCATATGGACAATTAGTAAAGCCATTATGATGAAGATAGATGTTGATGCGTGCATTCCAAGCTCTTGGCACCTACTTTAAGCCATATAACGCATTCTTTAGACGGTACACCTTGCTTTCTTCTCCTTCCACTATAAAGCCTTCTGGTTGTTGTACATACACTTCTTCTTCAAGGATGCCATTGAGAAATGTTGATTGGTTATTTGATTCTGTGGATGTGATCTAGTTATGTCCTGTGACTTGTGACAATATATATACCACATGTGAGTTAATATTCATATTACAGCGTACGTGTGTAATATGGTATCCACATATTGGAGTTGTCATATACATACGACTGGCATGCTTACGTATTCCTAGTCCTACGTATTTTGGAACTGGAGCATGACATCAACTAAACAAATCTCTATTGCATCCCGGTAAGGCGCTAACGAGTCAAAATTTAATCATAATAGCCAACGCCTAATAATGATATCCTCGCCTAGGAAACTAAGAAATTAAGTCAAATCGGTCAATGCAAGGTCATGGACTAATGTCAAGTCAAGTTTAATACGGAACCACAAGATAATGTCAAGTCGTACGCACAAGGTGGAGCATATATCAAATACGTGACGAAAAAGTAGAGACAAACATCATATATGGAAGACAAATAATATACGTGCATGTAAAACAAGAAAATAATACTAAAGCATCATGTGACAAATAAAATATAATAAGAACATCAAGAAGCTATATACGACAATAAAATAGCAACTGAAAAGGAAAGCATACAAATAGTGTACAAGAGTTGGCAAGGTATCTTGCCTTGCCTGGAGGTTTGTTCTAATTTGTGCTGAGGTCGCGAAACCATGTCTGGTCAAGAGCCAGAAAAATCAGAGCAGTCGATGGAGTCGGCCACAGCGAAGAGGCATTGTCGCTCCGGCAGCACAGTCGGGTCGGCGTGTGCACGAGGAGCACGGCAGCACAGTCCGGTCGGCGTGTGCACGAGGAGCACGGCAGCACAGTCGGGTCGGCGTACAATTATGGTTCAAAATCGTGCAACTGCATCGGATAGGACATTGTGCTACTGTTGGGGCATTGTGCTACGGAGCATTCGGAGCGAGGGATATTGCATCTAATCGGAGAACTATGTCGAGAAGCGACATGGTGCATTGGGCTATAGCTGAAGAATGGTTATGGTGTATTAGATGGATCAGGACGAGTATCATTTGGTGGGGCAAGAAGGCTCGATTCTCTCATCGTACCTACTTATTAGAGTATTACATTGGTCACGGATAACCTGTTGTGCGCAGGTTTGGTTTTCTCGAACTGGTTACACCGGAGCACTGGGACCGTTCGGCCATGGAGGAAATATTGGTAACTTGCTTTGAGCATGGTACTTGCAGTTCGAGACCACCAGGCGAGCTAGCTACTCAGCGCTGGATCGGGTCAAAATACAGTTGATTAGTCCTTTATGGCTTGGCTAGTAACCTTTATATAGATAAGAGTTAGTTCGGTTAGAGTTTGTGCATTCGTGTAGGCAACGACGCCACATTGCCTTGAACAAGAGTATGCGCATCGTTGATTGGATTGGCAAGGCTTGGATTGTGGCATGATGCGATAGATTTGAGACTTAGAGTGCGATGGTTCGATAGGTTCACGCTTTGCTTCGGGTTTGGGTAGAACGGATTGCATGCTTAGTTTCATTTTGAGTTTGGATATAACTGCTAGTATATTTGCTTGAGTTGAATGCTTGCATACTTAACCTGCTTTAAAGTTTTCCTTAACATGTCATACCTCTACCATGAAATAAATCAAGAATTCAGGTAGAAAGATCACCATATAACTATTTGCATTCAATATCTACTTAGTGTTGGTTTAGACGAGTGTGTTACCCCGCTTACCAGTACGGCTATGTACTAACCCACATTTGTGGGCATTATTTCCAGGTACGCAGGTGTAGTGGCCCATCTTGGATATATGGGACATGATGTATGGAAAGGTAAGTAACTTTGTGGGAAGTAAGAGCAAGAGTGTTGTTAGCCTTGTGGCATTCCCCTTTGTGGCATATTTATTGGACCATTCGAGAGCTTTATTGCATATACTCTGATGTTTGCTTGGCACACAATAATTAACTTTTGTTGTAACTTGATCATTTTGATGATATCCATGACATTTGACGTTATCACCTTGTGCGAGTGCAACTCCAGGCTCGTACGACATCACGTCCCGATGAGAACGATTGTCTTGCGGGAGCGCTGCAACGTGGTGATTCACGTTCAGCGGGGATGATCGAACTTACGGGAGATTGGATCATGACAATTTGGTATCAGAGCGCTCGGTTCATTTCCTCGTACTTTTTCCTTCGCTTGCTTCTTCACAAACTCTAAATAGCTTTCCCGTGTTAAATAGCTCTTAGCCCTGCAAATTATCGCATTAGATGTTTCATGTAATATGTCTATATAACTTTTGGTTGTGTGTGTGCATGTTATTCTTCGTTGTGTTGGCTTCATAGAATTTTGATAGAATCGTTTGGCGTTGCTGCATTCGTGCAGCAAATTGTGTGGCATTTTTGCATTCATGCTGCAAGTTAAGATGTATCGTTGTATTTATTTTGCTTGTCATTTGGGGAGATTTTGGTTGCATCAGTGGAGCAGTTAGTTGTCATACGGTATTGCACTACCAAAATATGATAAAATAGCAACATTTTTAGTGATGTCGTAATAAAACATCGCTAATGTTAAAGACTTTAGCGACTACAAAAATAAACGTCGCTATACGTCGCTACTGGCGACGCATAGCGATGTTTAGCGACAATACTTGCATTTTTTAAAGAATAGTCGCTATAAGCTTCTTTAACGTCACTAAACGTCGCTGATTTTTTTGATTTAGTGATCTTTAGCGATATTATTACCGACGTTGCTTTTTTATTTATTAGCGACATTTTTAGCGACGTCGATAACGTCAATTTTTTTTTTAATTAGCGACATTTAGCGACGTTCAATTTGGATGTCGCTAAAAAGTTAATATAGGTTTTGAGTTGTTTATTTCCCTCTATTCTTTCGATCTTCCCCTGCTTCTCCCTCCTGCACCCCTCGCCCCCCCGCCCTGGCGATCCCGACCCTTCTCGTCTCCAGTGACCCCTCTTGCGCCTGCTCTGGTGACCCCGACACCTTTTGACTCCGGCAACCCCCAACGCCCCCTGCCCCAGCGCCCTTCGGCCTCGATGACCCCCTCGGTCCCCTACCCCGGTGCCCTTTTGCCCCGATAACCCCCCTCGGCCCTGACGACCCCTTCTCGATCAGAGGATCAGGAAACCCTAACCCTATCTCCCTCTTGCTGACACGACATAGACACACTGACACGTCACGTATACATACACACACACACACTAATACGACATGGACACACAAACACATACACGACATGGACACAAAAAAGACACGAAACTAGGGTTAAGTCTTGTACGAAGGTGACACAAACATGGATACGATACAGATACATATACTGACACGATACGGATATGACACAGACCCTAACCCTAACCCTATCTCTCTTCTAGTTAGCTGCCTGAGTTAATTAGACGCAGCCTTAGGTATCGACATCGTGTACAATATGATACAGATCTTAACTCAAGGAGAGTCGTATACACGGACACGGGAATGACTCTTCAAAGCTGAGATACGACATGGTATTGGCTTCTTCTATAACTCGTATCCAACTTGGGTTAGAGCGGTATCTAACCTCTCCTTGACACAAAAGTTTATGTTCGGGTGGTTGTGACACGACATTAATATATGTATCGCGTAACTAAGGACACAACGTCCCTCTCAGCCCCGATAACCCCCCTTGGCTTCCCTCAACCCCGACGACCCCCCTCTTCGGTCAGAGGGTCAGGTAACCTATATTTGGAGTGAGTGTCATGAGTGGAGTGTGTATCTAGGGTGTACTAGTGATATATGTGTATGTGTGTGTGTTTGTGTAATAGCAGTAGCAAGCAATAGTAATAGCAACAGCAACAACTTATACCATGTGCAAGTGAGTGCACATTGTATACATGTATGTGTTTGAGTGTGTTTAGTGAGTGAGTATTAGTGAGTTAGTATATATTAAGTATTTAAGTGTTGAGTGAGGGTATGTATATTATGATTGAGTATCTAAGGATATTTAAGTTTTGGTTTAGTATCCCAAGATACTTGGGTAGGTATCAATATACCTGTCGACATCGCAAAAATAAGCATTAATAAAGTAGGGTGCATTTTCTTTATTAATTATGGATTGAAAAAGAGTACAAGAGAACCCTATTACAAAGGATCTAAGTACAGAAAAAAGATCTGGTATAAGTGTGGCGGTGGAGATCGAGCACTGTAGTGGCTCCTTTACTCCATTGACTATCTGGGACCAAGAAGGTTAACAAGGTGGCACTCCTGTCTTTTTCTCCTTCTCCTGTAGATGCGGCTGCTAGCTTCCTCTTAATTTATGTGTGGGAGGCGTATGGATCTCTCGATGCTCTACATGTGGGAAAATATCTACTATTTATAGCTTTGGGGAGAGGCATTCATGCGCGTATTACATGCTACCGAGCACTACCACTTGTTCGGCTGAGATCTGGGGTTGCTGATGCCCATAATACTTATGATACGTGTCAAAGTTGATTTTAATTGCGCCTTGAGAGTACATCCGCCTGGCGCATGGAAATGGTGTAATAGTGCCACATGGCTTTGTTTGGCGCATGGGAACACGTTATACGATTAGTGGCGCATGGCACTACTTGGCACATGGGAACACTAACACGTTTAGTGGCACATGACCTTTGTTGGGCGCATGACCTGTGATCTCTTTGGCGCATGGGCGTATGGCTTCGGATACTGTTCTCGCCACCATCTGAACTGCTTGGCCTGACGTGCATGGTCGTTAAAGAGCTTCGTCCTGAGGATGTGCTGATGGCGAGAATTATTTTTTGGCAACATAGGTAAATTTGTCCTTTGGCATGCACCTGAGACATGCACCAAAATTTGATGCGCGATCCCACAACAGGGTATATTAGCCTCTGTATTATGGCAGCTACCTTGGTACTGTGGTGGTAGTGCACCTTAACACTGATGTGCGTGACACTGATGCCGGTTATATGCAGCTTCTCTGGCTGATCTGCTGCTTGGCACATGACACTGATGCTCTCTTTTGTACGGTCTTACAATAATTCTGACTTTGGTGTATTCGTTTATATAGGAACTGTCTCGGACTGCTCTGATTGTGATGGAGCATGGAAGTATTTTATATTCATCGTTGTTCGTGGTGAACAGATACATTATCTGGAGGATTTTTCGTAATATTCCAACCTAGCTCACTGTAGATTTTTACGTATGTGGCCAGGATGTGTTGGATGGATCTCGGGTCGAGTCTTGATGGCCCATCTGAGTGGCAATGATGGGGCTAGTTATCTTAACATGGATTTTTAGTCGTGTCCTTTCACATGACAGAGTTAGGTCTGCAGCGGCTCACCCTTACTATCCATCGGTATAGATTTTTTTATGGCTTGCACTGAGGAGTCTGCTGAAGTGATGACCCAGAATGCGTTGAGCTACCGACTTTACACGCATTGGTACCAGAAATAACACAACAGGGGTCCCCTTCTTTTCAAATATACTCATGATCTTGAATAAAAAATCCTTAAATTTAATGGACTTTCATATGTACTCATGATCTTGAATATTAATAAATTTTTTGCCTCCCTTCCTGTTTAGAACTTTTGTTATTGTCATGGATATCGCGGTTTATGAGTAATGTACCAGAGGTAATATTGACCTAGTATGACGTCATAATAGCTATAATGCCCAGCCCTATTAGAGGTAGTATGGATGTGATAGGTTAGATTAACTCCTTTAAAGAAATTTGGTAGGGATACCATCTGCGATGGTAGGGATACTGTAGTGTAGGACCAATAGCTTAGACAATTTGGGTTGTAGCTGAGTGCAATCATGGCGAGGTACTTTTTGTGGATCTATTATCCGTTGCGCATATCGGGACTCCCGAACATAGATAACAGATTTATTTGTATGCTATATATCAGTTATGAATAGTACACTTTCATGTTCCTTTACTAGGGTTTTTTTTATGCCAAGCTTTAGGCATAGTATTTTTTTGGAACTTGCCATTGATTGACATTATAAGAAAGTCACCGTTAGGCTTAGCTAGCCTGTATGCACTACTGGAGTAGACCGTCTCAACCACAAAGGGACCTTCCCACTTGGGTTGAAATTTTTTTGCTTTTTTTTTGTGGATCATGATCATTGGTCTTCTCATTGCTAGAACAAGATCGCCGACTTGAAAAGTCCTTTCCTTCACTTTCTTATTGAAGGCGCCGGAAAGCCGAGCTTGATATAGCTCAATACGTTATTAAGCCAGGAGGCATTTTTCATCGAGTGCCTATAATTCTTGTAGGCATCGTCGGTGGTTGTTTTCATCGATCAGCTGATTGGAAAGTGCCAAACGAAGGAAAAGAATTTGGGTCTCCAAAGAAAGTACAACTTTGCTTCCATAGACCAATGAGAATGGCATACTTCTAGTTAGAGTCCGGACCGTCGGGCGATAGGCCCATAGACATTCATCCAGCTTCTCATTCCAGTCACGTTTGTTAGTTGAAATAAACTTTTTGAGTAGCGTGATGACTATCTTGTTGAATGCTTCGGCTAATACATTCGCTTCTGGGTTATATGCAGTTAAAGCTTTGTTTTGGATTCAGTTTTTATCGCAAAACCGAAAGAAAGTATGGCTTACGAACTGTGGACCATTATCATGAATGATCCTGCAGGGTAAGCCGAAGCGGTAGATGACGTGATATTTAAGAAAACTGATCACACTGGATGTTTTTACTTTCGTGAGTGAAACTGCTTCTGCCCATTTAGATAAGTAGTCTGTAATTGCCAGGATAAATCGGTGCCCCTTAGACAAAGGTGGACTGGTCGGTCCTATGATATTCATCCCCCAGAATTCGAATGGCCAAGATGCAATGATCGGATGAAGAAACTCCGAGGGCTGGTGGATGAAATCTGCATAAATTTGACACATTCGGCACTTTCTTGCGTATTTGTCAGCATCTGCCACTATTATTGGCCAGTATTAGCCCATACGTCGGAGACGGTCTTAAAGCTTAAGGCCGGGTTGGTTAGCACCACAAACACCATCGTGAGCTTCACGGAGCGCTTGTTTTAATTCTGTGTCCAATAAGAATCGTAGCAGAAGCCCGACATAGGAACGTCGGTATAGCATCTTAGTGGCCATATCATAGTAAAATCGGAGGGAGCGTCTTCTGACGGAAGTGGCCTCCTTCTGATCGTCCGAAAGGATCCTATAGACCGTAAAGTCTATAAATGGGTGTCTCCAATCTTTGACATTGGTATCGGCGTCCATAAAGTAGCTTAGTTTTAAACACAAGTTATTATTTAGGCAAACCAGTTCTTGACCCACCACAGTGACCAATAGATGGGTCTTGATTGGAGTTGCTAAAGAAGCGGCGAGTCTGACAAGCACATCGGCTTCGATATTTTGCAGCCGCGGCACATGTTCTATGAAAAAATCTGTGAAAATGAAAATTATGTCGACGACGACCTGGTGGTAAGGGATTAGATCCTCGTGGCGGACTTCGTACTCACCCCAAATTCAACTGATTATTAATTTGGAGTCACCATAGGCTTCTAGCTGTTTAGCTAACTG
The DNA here is from genome assembly GCA_036927795.1 of Iris macrosiphon. Taxonomy (NCBI): domain Eukaryota; kingdom Viridiplantae; phylum Streptophyta; class Magnoliopsida; order Asparagales; family Iridaceae; genus Iris; species Iris macrosiphon. Next base: position 16,763,737 of record JAYESA010000004.1, read on the forward strand.
AAGTCCAATGATGAGAGCGTTGTACTCTGCCACCTTGTTCGAACATGGCTCCGTCAGCAAATATGCGCGATGGATAACCAAATTATTGTGAGAAATTAGCATTATACCCACTCCAACTACGATGTTGCATTTTGGTCCCGTTCTGGAAGAATCGTCGAAGAACATTCGCTAGACTGCTCCTCCCATTATGACAGTGTTTGAGTCTAATACCTCATCGGGGATTCCGTCTTAAAGCTTTAAAGTTTTCGTCACCGGATGAGCTGCTAAAAAATTGGCCAATGCTTGGCCCTTGACAGTCTTCTGCAGGACAAATACCAAATCATAGGGCGATAACAGGATTGCCCATGTGGCCAGGCGAGAGTTAAGGGCTCCAGGCTTGGTCATCAGGACTCTGAGAGGGTTCACTTGAGAGATCACATGTATGGTCTGCCCTATCAAGTTATGGCATATCTTTTGGACGGCAAATACTAGAGCAAGACACTCTTTCTCGACCGAATTATATCTATATTCTGCGACGATCATGGTTCTACTGAGGTAGTAGATAGCCTACTCGTAGCCTTCATCACTATTTTGTGCGAGAAGAGCTGCGAAAGAATGATCCATTGCTCGGACATAGAGTAAGAAGAGTTTTTCCACGACTGGATCCACAAACACCGGAGGGTTCATGAGATACTTCTTAATATTATCAAATGTTTGCTGATACTCCTATGTCCAAGCGAAAGAGAACACTTTCTTCATGATATGAGTAAAGGGTCAACATCATCCAGAGGGATTGGCAATAAATCTCCTGATGTATGCCAGCCTTCCTTGCAAACCACAGAGTTCTCGCAGGTTCCTCGAAGGGTGCATATCCAGAATAGCCTTGGTTTTTTTAGGGTCAATATGAATACCCTTTGAGTTATGATAAATCCCATGAACTTGCTACTGTAGACACCCAAGAACGACTTAAGATCGTGAAGATGATCATCTTGGAATCTTCTCTTGACATCGATGTCATCAACATAATATTTTACTATCTTACGCAAGTGGTTATGGAAGATAATGCTCATGGCGCGTTGGTACATGGCACCTACTTTCTTTTAGACCAAAGGGCATCACTGTGTAACAGTACACCCCTATTGATGTCAAGAATGACGTGTGTTTCTCATCGTCCAAAAATATTTTAATCTAATTGTAGCTTGAGAACCCGTCCATAAAGGACATACGCTCAAAGCCACAAGTGTTATCGATCATCACGTCTGTAATTGGGAGAGAAAATTTGTCCTTTAGGCAAGCCGCATTTAAGTCACGAAAATCTATGCAGACCTAGATTTTGCCATTTTTTTATAACAGGGATGATGTTAGCTACCTAGTCAGGGCGTTATTCTTTGTGGATGAAGCCACTTTCTATTAGCTTATTCACTTCAGCTTCAATGACGTTCATAATGTCCGGATGGAATCATCGTTGCTGCTGAATCACCGGCTTGCTGTCCGGCAGGATGTTGAGCTTGTGCGTCATGACGTATAGATCCAATCCCGGCATGTCTTCATAGTTCCATGCGAAGAAGTCTTTGTATTCCCTTACCGTCTAGACAAGGGATTCACGCTCTTCTGTCAATAGGTTTTTACTAATGAAGATGGGTTTAGGGGCCCCCTTGTTGCCCAAATCCACTTGTATAACCTCATCTTTGGTAGGATGTTCCCGTTGCCTGAACTGTAGCTTCAACATAGGTTCCAGTTTTTGAGCCCACGGCTCGATTTTGAAGAGTTCGATCGGATGCTCGTCGTCCTCTTCTGGATCCGCTGATGCCATATTACTGGACAACACTTGCTTGAACACCTCTCCGATGCAAACGTTGGAGTCCCAAACGAAAGATTGTGAAGAATGAGACTGTGTGTCATTTTCTTCCTCCGAGTCCTCAAGAGTTGTGGGAGTTGTGATATACCCTAAACCATAGTCGTCTCTGGTTTTTCTTTTGGGGTAAAGTGATATAGTGACAGTCGTCGACCTTTACCATAATTTAAGCCTTGGTCTCTCTTCAGATCATACCCTATTTTTTTGATAATACGTTTAGTCTGGATGCTGTAGCGGTGAAGTTGCATTCTTTTGCTTTTTGGTTCTGGCTCGTCTGTGAGGAAGTCTCGACGCCCTTCGACTCTTCCAAAGATGATAGGTTTGCCTCATTTCCTTTTTTCTGGAATGACGAAGTAGATATCTTGATTAAGGCTGATTTGATCTTTTGAGTGAGTGGTAGCGGCAACTTGCATATGCAGATCTAAGCCTAAACCATGCTCCAGAGAGTATGGGCATTCCACTGTGCTACGATGAAGTAGCTCAAGGAGAGACCCCTACTGAGAAAATAAGGCACTTTCGCAAAAGGGATCACGTCATCAAGGGATGATGTATCGGTGGATGCCGCGATGTATTCTTACAACTCATCTTTAGTGGCTACCAGTGATGCTGGCGGTAACGGAGCTTTCCTACATAATTTGACTACCAGCTACTCTGGGTTCTCACTACAGGGGGTTCCTTGTTTGGAAGGTGTCTCAACCTCCAAGGCTTGACCACTGGGGATTCATGAGCCTTCTTACAGAGCTTGACCACCAGAGGAGCTGCTGCGGGGACTGGGTACTCTTTCAGATGAATCCTTAGAGGAGCGTCTGAAGCTATAATGGTGTTGGCTTCACCGTCGGTGTCGTTGGCACCTTCGTCTGCATGGATTTGTTTGTACAAGACTGAGTCAGAGTAGTACGTATCGATTCCCTTAAAAGGATCCATGTCAGCAAATTCTGTTTTGACGACGCCATCTTCGTTGACGTACTTCAAGGATTGATGGAGAGTAGATGGAACAATCATATATTCATGTATCCATGGTCGCCCAAGTAGGACATTATAGGATACTTCCACATCAATGACGTAATAATTCACCTATGTACGGAGGTCCCCGATTTGGTATTTCAGACGAATCTTACCTAGCGGGTATCTTCTTCCAGCGTTAAAGCCGCTGATGGTGGTATTAGTGGCTGCCAACCGATGCATCGGGCTGCCCAGAGTTTGTAGTAAGTTTTATGGGATGATGCTGAGGGATGATTCAGGGGTCGACATGCATCTGATCCACTTTAATGGCTCCAATATATCCTGTATAATACAGGGGACGATCGTGCCTATTATTTTTTAATAACATGTCCTGCTGAAAGAATGTGATGCTCGAAATCGTCTCCATCACACTGTTGCATTGAGGATATGCGGCAACATTCTCAGCCGGTGGCTCGACTTGAGCCAAATAGGAGTCAACATTTTGCAATGCCTCACTCAGAGCATCGTGGGTCTTTTTAGAAAGGCGCAGGAGCTCGAAGAGTGATAGCTTCACGAGAGTATTGGCGTTGTGCCAGTATATTAAAGTTGTAGTGCTTCTCCAGCCCTTGTGTTACATACTTCCGCAGAGGTTTATAATAACGAGTTTTCTTCTAATTTTGCTTGTTTGTCACCGAAAGCTGGGACGGACCTGGATCAAAGGCCGGGAGGTCACTTGCTAGAGGTATAGAGTCATCGGGAATGTTGTAATTGTGCTGATAGGTTAAACCTGACATGGTCACTCCTGCTAGAGCTTTATCTGTTATTGGGGAGACCGCATAACAAGATTTGGTCTTCTTCCCTTTGGCCTTAGAGACTGGCAGTGCTGTTGACTGTGTCATGTCTGGGACAAGGTCTGGATGAATCCACATGAATTTGTATCTTGGGGTCGCAATAGAAACTAACCCTTCTCCTTGGGCTGTGGGAGGTTAACGACCTCCATGGTTGTCCTTGGTATGGGGATGACACCATCTTGGGCCTCTGTTCTCAGGAAAGTGTCAAACTGGAGAGATACTATGTTTGTCATGACGGTCTTGTCTTCGTAGTCCAAAGAAAAAACTTTGGAGTCCATGAGTCGCTGTATCTGCCTTTTCAACATGTAGCAGTACCGTGTGGGGTGATGGACGTATCGGTGGTAGTGAAAATACTTGGGATTGTCCACCTTACCCGCATCATCAGGACGTTTAATGTCGGGTAGCTTGAGCTTGTTACCTTTCATCAAAACATCGAAGAGTTCTATGATATCGTCATCATAGAAGGAATAAGTTTCCTATACTGCTGGTGGCTCGGTCAGCTTGGGAACATGTGAGGTTGAATTTTTAGCCAAGTTTACTATTAGGGCCCGCTTTCCTTTATTTTCATGATTATTTTTTGCGATGAAATGATACTGTCCCTTATCTTCGGTGCTGCGAGTTTGGAATCCCAATGAGCGAGAATCTTTCGTATTTTTTAGCAGCGACGGTGCTTATAATAAACTCTGTCCAGTTGATAAATAGGCCAAATGTCGTCAAAAGTCTCACATCAAGCAGGAGATTCTTTTGACAAGTGTCCATGAATGAGGATTCAGAAATACCAGGAGGTAATTTTAGCGTTGCCTGTCGGAAATGCTCGATGTAGTTCCATGCGAGTTCTCGATCTCCCTGGGTGATGTCCATGAGAGAGGACATACTCAAATCCATTCTTTCTTTGTAAAATTGGTCAAGAAACATGGCACTCAGGTCATTGAAGAAAGAAATACACTTATCTGGGAGACTACAGAACCACTCAAAGGCGACCCCGGATAATGATTCGACGAACAAGTTGGTAAGTAGGGCGTCATCCTGAGGTAGATGGCCTGTTATAGACTGAAAGTATCTTATGTATTGTCAGGGTGATGTCTTCCTATCGAACAAAGCTAGCAATAGTAGTTTATATTTGGGAGGGTATACCACATTATCCCACTTGGGAGAATAGGGTTGTCGGATCCCAAACATTTGGAGCCTATCATGGTTTTTTTGAGCATCTTTGCGGGCACATAGGTCCCTTAACGTCTCCTGGATATCCTCTGCCAGAAGGGAAGCAGAGGATCGAGGCGTTGTATGACTGCTTGCAGCCTAAGGAACCGGGTCAGGCGTATCGGGTTCCTCTTTTGTTCGTACCAGCGCTTGCGGCTGTGTTGGGGCGATACTTTCTTTGAGTTCCAGCACTGTGTGAGTCAGAATCTTCATTGAAGTGCTCAGAGCCTGCATCATGGCTTCGAGCACCTCCAGGCGTTGTTGATTACTAGATTCTGTGCATGTTCGTTTCCTGCCATGTACACTGGTATTATACGAGATATGGTGGACGGGAAGGTAGATGCTGCACTTTCTTCCTCAGATGCTTGGGTTTTGCTGTTCTCAGGAAAAATGGGCATTACTGCATCCTCTTCGGAACTTGGAGGTTGCTAACCCCAGTCTCGACTGAGGGTTTATTTTGAAGGGTATGACTAGCCCCTGCTAAGTCGTTACTCGTTTGCAAGTATTTCACCTTATTTTTGGAAGGCTGGGTTGTAGTAAAATACTGGAGGATTGCCACCCCCAGCTTCAGCTACAGCTTTGCTCGGGGAGGTATGGCTACCCCCAGCCATCGTTCGTGAGCGCGTGCCTTGAAATACCCATATAGTCGGTACCAGTCTGCTACCTCACGGACGACTTCGTGGTGTGTTGACCGACACCCTTACTGTTGGCGCACCCCTATGGTTGGCGAGCATTTCTTCAACATCTTCTTCAGGAGAGAGGATCTCCATGTTGAGTAGGATGAAGGAATGGGCAATTCCTCCCCTTCATGTGATGGCCTCCGGGGACGTCATCGGGTTGGAATTGCTTATTGTAATCGCTCATACACCGATTGTCTTTTGGAAGAATCGGGGCTTGAGTGCAGCAACAGTTAATAATGATGCTGGCATAGGCATATCTTTGAGGGGACACATCCTGTGCGAGTGTTGCTTCTCTCGTCTTAGGCTTATGATTAATCATGTTACGTAAATCAGACGATAGAAGTTTCTTTTCCACCTCCACTTCATGTGCTTAGGTAACCCTTGAACATGGAGGTGAAAGCAAAGATTTTGCTCCCCGATCCGGTTCTTCCACAGAAACTGCAACTGGATCGTTAATGAAAGACTTGATATGAGATAGACTCCCTATATGCACGCAACCAGATTGGACGCATAGGTCTGTCCTTTCGACGTTCTTCACTCGACTTGGTTTTTGTGTGACTGCGGCATCCAAATGATTTTAGAAAGCTCCAAGGGCCTACCCACTTTCGGCGCATGTGCGCTTGGGCATGCCCTATAGAGTTTTCCATTGGCAGTGCACGTTACTAATAACGGCACATGCTTATGGAGCGCTGATGGCGCAACCCCTCAAGCACACGTGGTTCCAGGTAGTTTGGATTTCCTTGTACCAACATCCTTAGGTTCATAGTACAGGGAGTCCAGGGTAGGGGTATGCGAGCCACTGTTGATAGCAGCCTTGCTTGGAGGCAAATCCATGCGCTTGTGATTGGCATATCTTTTCCGACCTTGATGGCGCTGGATGCGCGTATGCGAGAACTTGGGGTAGCTCCTATTAGGCATAGCTTCGGCGGAAGAGACAAGATACACATCCATTTTGTATGCATCTGCGGGTGAAGTCGGTGATATCTCTGGACCGGAGTTTGGGTCTGGCGCAGTGGCCTTAGCAACCCATATCCTGCGAACTTTCTAAAGTTGTACGGGCCTCGACAAGGATCTCGACTTGTCGGCGGAGGATAGGTCAACCACTAGTGCAACTGCGGCATGGGTTGACATTGTCTCGGCTATCGACCTCGGGTTTGGCACAACGATACTAACATCCCGAGTTTGACGAGTCTTGCGGGGTCGTACGGACCTTGTTGGAATACACGGCTTGTCTAGCATATCCTTGAATGCTTGTTAGTCGAAGCGGACGACCATTATCCTCTGAGTCAAACCTAACTTGGTCACCTTGGATTGTGCCACTAGTTTCTTATTGGAGGAGAAACTCTTCCCCAGTAGCGTCATCATTTTTGTCGATATCAAAAAAATAAGCGTTAATAAAGTAAGGTACATTTTCTTTATTAATTGTGAATTAACAAAGAGTATAAACGAATCATATTAAAAAGGATCTAAGTACAAAAAAAAATCTAGGATAAGTGTGGTGGTGAAGATCGAGCATTGTAGCGCCTCCTTTACTCCATTGACGATTCGGGACTAAGAAGGTTGACGAGGTGACGCTCCTATCCTTTTCTCCTTCTCTTGTAGAGGCGACTGCTAGCTTCCTCTTTATTTACATGTGGGGGCGTGTGGATCTCTCGATGCTCTGCATGTGGGAAAATGTCCACTATTTATAACTTTGGGGAGAGGCACTCATGCGCGCATTACATGCTACCGAGAGGCGGCATATGCTCCTGTCAGCGGCGCATGGAGCCCCTATGTTGCCATGTGTTCGGCTGAGATCTAGGGTTGCTGATGCCCACAATACTCATAACACATGTCAAAGTTGAGTTTAGTTGCAACTTGAGAGTACGTGTAATAGTGGCGCATGGCTCTGCTTGGCGCATGGGAATACGTAATATGATTAGTTGCGCATGGCACTACTTAGTACATGGGAACAATAATACGTTTAGTGGTGCATGACCTTTGTTGGGCTATGACCTGTGATCTCTTTGGCGCATGGCTTCGAATCTTTTGGACACATGACTTCGAATCTCTTTGGCCCATGGGTAGAGATTATCCATGCTTCTACAATACCAAGATACATGGAACGTTATTAAGTATGTGATATTGAGTTAATTATAAATATCTTAAGTACTCGGGGTACTAAATGTCAAGTGATACCTAGATACCAGATGCATATATAGCTACATGTATAGGATTAGCTATATAAGTTAAGTGGTAAATAGTTTTACTTAGATAATACTCATTATAAAAGTAGAATAACTAGGTTGATGTTACGTGCTAGATAAATATAAGTTAAATGGTAAATAGTTTTATATAGATAATACTTATTATAAAAGTAGAATAACTAGGAACGCTTATCGTCACCTCCGAAGTCAAGTGTCCATGTGAGCCATTCTCTGAATTTTTTTTTGCTTTTGTAAGCCTTTTGAGGCTATTAGAGTTCTACCAGAAATCTAGTAGACTTTTGGAAATCTAGTCTAACTCTAATAGCCTCAAAAAGCTTGCATAAGTAAATTATTTTTCAGAGAATGGCTCACATTGAATACGTGACGTCAGACATATCCTTTATTAGTATTCACATATGTATCCATCTTTGCATCTATTTGGATAATATACTTGAACGATGTCTATTCATCTTTGCAGAATTATCTAGAAATGGATCTGAATTACTACCTGTGTCATCATTCATGGATGTACAACCGTCATCCTGATGACATGTGCCGTGTGCGAGATAAATTCATACATGGGGTAAAGTAGTTCCTGTAGTTCAAGGTGTTACCTCAGTACATGGACGACACTAAAATTAAGTGTCTGTGTGTGAGATATCGCAACTTAAAATATCCCTCAGAAGTGGACATGACATCATTTGTACTTGAGGAATTTTATGCCAAATTACTATCAATGGACCTCACATTGAAAACTTGTGTCTTTAGCATAAGAGCTGGAGCCTTATGTGGAGTTGTATATGGATGTGCACAACCAAGTTGATTACGACGACGGGTGCATGAACATAGTTTTTGACGATGTGGGACCTAGTTTCAATTCGGATAATCTTGATGTAGCTGAGGAGGCACTGAATGCCGATGTTGCAAAGTTTATGGAGTTAGTAGAGAATGTAAGGGCTCTATTATATCCTGTTTATGAGGATCATTCACCTTTGGAGGTGGTTATAAGATTATTGAGCATCAAATCCAATTTTAACATGTCGCAAGAATGCTACAACTGACTGATGGAGTTGATTAATTATAGAGATATTGCCGGAGGGTGCTAAATTACCTAAAGACTTCTACCGATCTAAGAGGATGGTGAGGTCGCTTTGGATAGGATACGAGAAAATTAATGCATGTCGCAAGGGTGCATGTTGTACTACAAAAATGATAAGGATGAAGACGTATACAGATTCGGTGGTGTTGATCGCTATAAGGCTACTGGTAGAGGAAGGTCTGTTAGTGCAAGGAAGCCTACCGATTCAATGTACTACTTGCCTTTGACGATGCGATTACAAAGATTGTTTATGGTGAAGGAGACTACAGAAAATATGAGTTATCACAGGAGGAAACAGATCGAAGGATTGTTGGATCATCCATCCGATGGAGAAGCATGTAAGAACTTTGATTGAGAGTATCCAGATTTTGCTTCGTATTCACGTAATATCAGATTGGGGCTCTCCTTTGACGGTTTTACCCTATTTGAACTTTCGGGCTCCCAGTATTCGTGTTGGACTGTGATCGTCACTCCGTACAATCTACCGCCTTGGATGTTCATACAGATTTCGTATATTTTTCTAACCGTTACTATCTTTGGTCTGAATAATCTGAAGAGGAACATCGATGTGTATTTACCGTCGTTGATAGATAAGTTGAATCAGCTGTGGAAAGTAGGTGCCAACACGTACGATATTTTTAGAAAGCAGAATTTTTAGATGAGGATAGCACTTATGTGGACCATCAACGATTTTTCGGCCTATAAAATATTTTTGGGAAGGAGCATTTATGGCCGTATCTCATGTCTGTATTGCATGGACCACACTAAGACTTTCCATTTGAAATATGGAGGCAAACCGTCCTTCGTCGATTGTCATCGACAATTCCTGCCGATGGATCATCCGTACCGGAGGAACGTGAATGCTTTTCTTGCCGAAGTTGTGGATAAGGACAATCCACCGCAAAGGTGGTCCGGATACACGATATGGAAAGACATAAAATATTTATCAAGAGCTATCGAAGAGCCTGCTAAGGGGTAAAAGTATGACGAATTTGGTCGTACTCATAACTAGACGAAGAGTATATTCTTGGATCTGCCATATTGGAGCACCAATCTGATAAGACATAACCTTGATGTCATGTATATTGAGAAGAATGTATTTGACAACGTAATTAATACTATAATGGACATAAAGGAGAAGATGAAAGACAATCCGAAGGCCATATTGGATTTGGAAGAAATATGTAAATGTCCTGCGTTGCATCTGATAGAGGTAGAGAATGGAAAGTTAACGCAGCTTAAGATAATTTTCTCACTAAAGAAGGAGGATAAATGGAGACTTTATAGGTGGATTCAGGGCCTAAAATTTTCAGATGGATACGTGTCAAACTTGAAAAGATGCGTCAACCTCAAGAAGAATAAACTGACGGGTATTAAGAGCCACGATTTTTACGTATTCATGGAGAGGTTAATTTTGACTGTATTTCGAGAATTCGTATCGTAGGTCGTCTGGGATCCATTGACAGAGCTAAGCATAGTCTTCAGAGATCTTTGTTCTACTAAGTTGCTCGTCGATCGTCTATAAAAGCAAGAGAAGGATATTACGGTAATACTGTACAAGCTCGAGAAGGTATTTTCTTTTGGATTCTTTGACTCCATAGAACATTTGCCAATTTATCTTTCCTATGAGGCACGTGTTGGTGGGCCTGTCGATTATTGGTGGATGTACCCTTTCGAGCAATATCTGAATCACCTAAAGAGAAAAATAAAAAATAAGGCACGGGTTGAGGTTTCTATTTGTGAAGCTTATGTTCTCGAGGAGATTATAAACTTTTTCTCGATATATTTTAAATCTCATGTTGCTACTAATAGAACGAGAGCTCCAAAAAATAATGACAGATATCGGGAATCTAATGATACAATATTGAAAGTATTCAATCCGTCCGGAAAGCCTTCGACGAAAATGAACAAGAGATATTTGAATGACGACGAGCTAAGGGTTGCTCAGTTGTATATATTACTCAATTGTGACTAGGATAAAGGGGAGAAGCTAGAGGGGTAAGTAATTAATACGTCCACGTTTACATCATCTCAATATAATAGTATAAGCTAATATTATGCTACTAATCGACGGTTGCTTCATTATTTTTTAGCACATATAATGATGAGCTGAGGTCGGTTAGACCCTACATAACAGAAGAAGAAGTAGAACAAGAAATAAGACGTTATTTTCCTTCTTGGTTGAGCGTATATGCAAGAAGCTTGGTAATTACTTTTTCTGTATGCACTTGCACAATAAATAAGTTACTATCAATTCTTTGGTATTTAGGTCGATCGTCTATAACACCCGAGACTGAATGTATTAGAACTCTAGCCAACAGACCAATTACTGCCATCAAAAAATGGCCAAGTTATTGGGTGAATGAGTTAGGTTTAAGTCAACAAATGCTCCGATCAAAGACAACTTCCTGGATCTTGATTTCACAAAAAAATAGTTGTTTGTGTATCAAATCTTTGATCTACAAAGAAGTCGATCCAGGCAATAGTTTTTATGGCATCTTACGAGAGATTGTGCAGTTGACATAAAATTATGACGCAGAACCTGCTAAGATCGTGTTATTCAAGTGTGAATGGTTTGATCTGAATCAAGATCAAGGTTAGAAAATTGACAAGCAAGGTCTTGTGGATATAAACTACAAGCATAGATATCAAGGCTACGAACAACGAGGTCGGACTAGTGGATACTATGCAAGACTAAAACTAGAAATACCTTTGACGTTGATAAAATAGTTTATCAGGAGGATGAGCTACCTCTTGTAACAAATATTGTAGATGTGGACTCAACGGAAGTTACTCATTACACAACTAATATAGAAGAGATAGAATTATCCGAAAATGAAGATAAAGACGAAGATGAAGTAGATGAAAGTAAATATGAGGAGGAAGAGGAAGAGAAGGACGAGGAAGACAAAGAAGATAAATTTTCTGAAGATGATTGAAAATAAAATAAATCTATTTGGACTTGTGATATTTATTATATTTTAACTGTAGAATGTATTGTCCATTTAGAATTGTGACACAACTAGTTATTTATTATGCAATTCTATTAATTCTGTGTGATATGCATAATATTTTGACTGTAGAATGTACTATATATCTGTTTATTTGTTCTATCATCATATGTTGTTATCAGGTATGACAGGACATACACACACACACTGAGATGGTGTTGTGTATAGAATTGGATTGGGGGTTATTTATGGAACTCAGACATGGACACACGGACATACACACACACACGGACACACAAACACACCCTGAGATGGTATTGTGGGCGGAACTCAGACTCGGACACGGACACACATATACAGACATACACACTTAGATGGTATTCTTTATACTATCTAATATGACACAGACACAGGTAAACCCTAACCCTATTTAACCCTATCGGACACAATACAGACACGTACACGTACACACACACACATAAATACGTACAAAATATGACACATTCACACACATACGGACGGGACACACTCACAATAATATGACACACACATGCTGAAATGATACACCGACAGAGTACTCCTTGTGTATTTGTTTTATTATTATATGTTACTATTAGGTATGACAGGACGACGCAGATTATTTGGAGGTAGATCCTCTAGACGGAGTGCTCCTCCGGGACCGGCTACTGATTCCGGATTCTTGTCGCAGAGTACTCCAGTGTACCGACCAGTCACATCTCCTACTCCATCGACGGTATATGGTAGTACCCCTGGGACGAACAGTTCTAGGCCTTAGACTACTCTCCCGTCCAGCCTTTCTCTTACTGACAGCACTATGGAGATAGAGGAGCATATGGAGGAGGTTGAGCTGACTCCATCTGTGCATGATCAGAGCGATCCTCCATGTGCGCCTCCGGACGATACGAGGATAGAGATTTGGAGGGATGGGCCTAGAAATTAAGTTAAATAGTTAAAATTTTCCAAATGATTATATCTATATATTCATAAATTTAATTATCATTGTATAGATATCGTCCCTCGACGGTACAAAGAGCACTGGAGAATTTTCTAAGGCTAAACTATGGTGGGCCATGGAAAACTACTCAAATGCTCCTGAAGATAGGAAGACATTCTAGTTTGCCTACTTCAAGATAAAAATATATTTACTTTTAATATCAATAATTATTTATGCATATTATGTAACTCTCTATTTTACTTCTTGTAGAAAATCTACTTATATCCACCACACTGGGCCGAGAAGATCGAGGAGCAGTTTTCTACCATCGCCGACAAGTTGATCCATGATGTGATAGATGACCAGAAGGCTCGTGATCGCTCCGGACAACCGATAATGGGTTGGATCATGCTTGAGTAGTAGACTGCGATGAAGGCAAGATTCGATAAACTTATGTACAAGGAAAGGTCAGAGAATATGCGGTAGCTCGATTCCCATGACGTAACATTTTTGTCGTGTGGTATATATTATATTAAATATATATTATTTTAATAAAAGTAGGATAAAATATTTAATTTTAATAACAAACAATATAATTTTCAACAGGTATAGAGGGGTGAGGATGCCAACATAGTGATCGTCTTCCTGGCTACCCATCGGAAGGGCGAAAAGCTCATCGATGAGAATGCCACGCAGACCTATGTATGTTTTACTACCATGTGTTAGTTTTAATATAACTTAGAAAATATGCAAATACATATCTATATAGTTAGTAATAAGTAACTTAGATGTTAGCTACCACTATTCTAGGATGAGTATCTTAAACTACGTGAGCGGGCGACTGCTAGTGCACCTGCAGAGGGAGAGGATGGTACTTTCTCGTAGCCCTCTACAGTTCCGTCGGCGGACAAGCTATGGATGACCACCATTGGTGGTCTTCAGAGGGGTATATACTACAGTATGGGATCCTACGACACCTTTGTTGAGACGCAGTCCTCTTGGGCCCCCTCTATCAGTGTGCATTTCTCGCAGCCTTCGTAGGCGTCAGCACAAGCCCAGGAGAGCGTTGACCGTCATATCACTGACCTGCGTGACGAGTTGCTACGGAGGATTACAGAGCGGCCACAGTCTGCGCCGCAGACGGACGATGTGACGATCACCGCATATTTTGATTCGCTGGAGCATAGCCTTATGGAGCTCAGAAATCTGAGCCAGATGACAGATTACAGCCTTATAGAGCTCAGGACTATGAGCCAGATGACAGAGCGCAGCATGGCAACTCTGGACTCATCTACGGAGCGCAGACAAATAGAGCTGGAGGGTTCGTATACGGCCATGAGCGACTCACTTGCGAGGATACATGCGACGCAGGATTTGTTGAGTCAGCCGATAGTAGAGAACACTTCGAGGGTGGTATCTTCCATGGATTCATACAATGCTCGACTGTTAACATTAGAGAAGATACGTCCTCCTGGCCCGTCGGTATCGACACCAACTCCATCGATTCCACTACCTCCTCTATCGGGACCGGTGACGCTTTCAAAGGAGCAGTATGGCTTCCTCTTATACCAGATGTGCGACAGTGCTCATCCTCCTCCTGATCCGTAGTAGTTCTTATAGGGACATTTTTAGTATGTTTGTGTGTATTTGCCTATTCTTGGGTCTTTGATGTACTTATTTCATACTTTTCGTTACATTATTTGGATGAGACGGATGTGACATTATTTTAAATTTATATACTTATTTATTGGGATATTCCTACGTGTTTTGATATTCTTAACGTGTATATGTATCGGTGTTTAGTATTTTATCGAAGGGTTCGACGAACCTAGGGAATTCAATGGAGGGTTGCTCTGGGTCTATTTATAGAAACTATGATATTATAACTACATGCAGACTTTTGTTGGAAAGTATTTTTTGAAACTGCATTTTGGATTTTTTTTAAAATTTAGCAATGTCCTATGACATTTGTCGACGTCTACCGATATGAGTCAAAATATTGCTGAATGGTAGCAGTGACGTCGCTAACCTGTGTTAAAATATCGCCAAATAGCTGACATGGCAATTTCTGCCATGTCAGCATTGATGTAGCAAAACATCGTCGGTAATGTCGTTAATTTATTGACGTTATGTGACAATATACAACATCGCTGATCTACCAATGTCGAGTCGTTGGACGTCGCTAATAAACAAAATAATCCGCGACGTGGCCGCGTCGCAAATATACGTTGCTATAGCAACAAATAGCGATAAATTTGTTGTTAGCGACCATGGTTAACGTGATAACACCAAAACATCACAAATTACGTTGCTCATTATTTTTAGCGATATTTTTTTACCTATTAGTGACGTTTGTTGGCGTCGCTAATATATATTATTTTGGTAGTATTGGTTATGTGACATGCTGTGAGTAGAAGCATCAGATATGAATGGAACGTTGCACGAGTTGCTCGTATAGCGATATATGTTGGATAGAGTTTAAGTATTGGCTGGAAATATCAGAGAGAGAGAGAGAGAGAGAGAGAGAGAGAGAGAGAGTTGCTCGAGTTACTCATACGGTGAATGTGTAGAAGAATTGAGTATTGGCTTGGATTATTTGGAAGATATCGTTGCACACGTTGCTAGTGTAGCGAAGGTGTCAAACGGTTTGAGAAATAGTTAGAAGTATCAAGAATGAAATATGGTGTAAGTTACTTCAAGCGAGATCGACAGAAGAGTTAGATGGTTTACATGTTGGCTGAGTTTCGTGTTAGACTTTGAGTTATGAATGGAAGGATCACACAGAATGGATAGCTCGAATGGATGTTAGATTTGTGCAGAGAAGTGTAATACAAAAAATGACTTGATTTGGAGTGACTTGATTCGGAGTGGTATATGGTATACCATATAGTTAAGTGGCATTAGAATATTTAGATAAACAGTAATGGAATTGCCGTAACGGGTGAGGATAATTGAAATGGAAGTTGGTTTGTGCGAATCGGCTGAGTTATGTTTCAGAAACTTGGAGCAAGAGAGTGTTGAGTTGTGGTCGACAAGATCGCCATGAAATAGTTGGTTCAGAATAGATGTTTGTCGATGTAGAGTAAATCTAGCATGAGAGCGACTCTATTTCTAAGTGGTATATGCGTGTTACAGAGTGGTGTGCACGTTGGAAATATTCGAAACTAGATAAGCGATAGGTTTGCTTGCAACAGATGGACAAATTTGAGATTATATCAAAAATTGATGCAATGGAGTTTGACTTGGGTATTCTTCGATGTCTTGGATTTGAGCCATCAAAAAATGGGACTAGTGTGAATGGAAGTTTCGTTGGATGAGAACGGAACAAGTAATGGAATGAGTATTAAGAATTCAAAGGAGGGATGTGGACTAAGTTTTGGAAACAAGAAGAGATCGATCAGATGGGATATGCGAATATCATAGTTTGCTTGCGTGATTTAAAAGTTCAATGGAGCATTCATGCACGAGCGATGGTGCATGCATGCACGAGTGATGGATGGGACAAAGAGTAACAAGCATGGACTTCAGATTTTGGTAACGCAAAGGAGAAGTTGGCCGAGAAGATGGAACACGATTGGTTTTGGAGGGGCAATGTGATGGATTTGCACAAACTTAAAGAATTTCAGATGTTAGTGCTAGAGTAGTTGGACATAGAGTTTAGCGTGTCATGCCCTAGTCTGAAAATACGTAGGACTAGAAATATGTAAGCATGCCAGCCGTATGTATATGGCAACTCTAATATATGGATACCATAATACACACGTACGCTGTATTATGAATATTAACTCACATGTGGTATATATATTATCACAAGTCATAGGACATAACTAGATCTCATCCACAGAATCAAATAACCAATCAACTATATAACTGAATCAAGTATAAAATGCTTGATAAGAACAAGTAGTTGGATGGAGACAAATTCACTACCAAACTAAAATATAAGAGGAACAAAAATAAGTACATCTAATGAACAGTGAGACTCGAAGAGAGATCTCCTCGAAAGAGAATGGAGTAGCAAGTCCTGATCCGTACTCCTGCAAATAGTCATGATCGTCTACACTTGGAAAGGGACCAGGTCCTCAGAGGGACGTAACAAGATACATAGAAGCATGTCAATTGAATACAGTAAAACATGCATAATAGGTAGAAAATATATAAGTACGGTGTACAAGAAAATCTATATGAATATGCATAATAAGGACAACTTTTCGACGTATGGGCATGGGTAGGCTACACTATCTAATCTCATAACTTACACACACGTCAGGGACATCATCAGCCGTCATACTGCTAGGGTAGCGACCATCGTGACACCATCAGCCAACATACCGCGAGGGTAGCGACCATCGGACACGACTACCATAGTGCATGCTAGTTACTATGGTTTATCAGAGTAGTTATAGCCCATACGCCTACTGATTGTCCTCCCCTCCCATGATACTATGTGTCAAGTATGTGTCAACATATTTAGTTTATAATTATGACTGAAAGAAAACACATATATAATGAATATATAAAAATAATAAGCATGCAAAAGTACTGTAAGCAATTTGGCAAGGTATCTTGCCTGGTCTAAAAAAGAATGAAGTCCCAACTCAAGGCGTCGTTCGATCTACATGTCACATAAATTAAACAAGTTAGGTTACAAAAGTAGGTGAATAGGTTCCTCCATTTTAATCTATTTTAATTCTGAATTCAATAATCTAAAATAGTATTTTAATCTTATTATAATCTAATTTTATTATTAAATCCAAATTTTGGTCCAAAAAAAGTCAACTTTACGGATTTGTGATCCGTGGCACACAAATCGAGGCAATCCGTTGACCAAAAAGTTAACCAACTCAAATATTGGATTTGTATCTAAAATCTTATAGATTTTAGTGTTACATGAATGTCGGAATCGATGGTTTCATAAAATCATAAGTCGGTAAAGAGTTATGGCCACAAGCGCGCACAAATAACACTTTTTGGTGATTTTCTATTTACGTCTATGTTGCACGAATTTTATAGTATATTTAAATTATATGTAAAATTCTGAAAAAATAATTTTATGTAAGTTCATCATATCAACTTTTCGAAACTTTAAACGTTTAGTAATTCCGAGTTTGGGATCTCCCGAAATCTCAAAAATACGAAAACGTATCTGATTTTGGACAATTGGCACTTTTAGAATTTTTTGGAAAAATAGGTTCAAAAATTATTAAAATAATTTATATATTCAGAAACTTAACCTTGATATAGTTCTAAAAAAAACTGGAGCGCGTTTGGAGTCATGAGCTAGGAGATATCATCTTTTTAAGTCGTTATAACTACTAGAAAATGAGGCTGAATTTATGACAAATTTTGACTATTTTTGGACAAAAAAGAGAGAAATTTGGGAAAAAAATATGAAGGATGAGGTATTTATAATGTTGGACACTACTTAATTGAATACGATTAGGATTGGCTAATTTGGATATGATTATGATGAGTTTAAATAAGGATAGGATATGCATGAAGTTGCTTTCCTAGTAGACTCGGGATTTGAATTAATTTAAAATAGAGTTTGAGTTTATCTCAATAATTTATAATCTTAAATAGAATTAAAGATAATAAAAATAATTTATATATAATCTTATTAATATCTATTAACACTAAATTAGCATCTATCTAATATTAAGACTATATATATCCAAATAAATCCTAAATAAATACAAAAATCTAAATAAATTTCTTAAAATTATAAATAAATTATAGAAAAATATAATTAAATATTTTAACCTAAAATAAATATTTGGTAGGAACAATATGCAAGTATGGTCTCATAGTAAATCATGAAAGTCCTAAAAATTTACGTTTTCTATGTTTTAATTACCCAAAAAAATTCTAAAAAATCTCCAAAAATCTAAAATAGCCTAAAAATGATTCTAAATAAATATTTATATAAGTAAATATATCAAGAAATTTATTTTTTAATTAACTTAGAGAATACTCTAAAAAAATTTAATATTTAAAATAATCTATAATAAATATAATAATATAAAATATACACAAAATACATATTTTGGGTGAGGGGGTTTACATAGCGTAAGCAAAATTGGTAAAACGGTACAACAATGGTGGACGAATTCTCCAGAAGACGTAAACGAGCATGATGCGAGACGAGTTGATGTTGAGTCATATTGAAAGTTGTCACCTGTATCGAGACGAACGTGGAGCAACGAGATGATTAAATTGGAAGTGGTAGTGCATCTGAGATTAGCGTACAAATTATCGAGAGTGTGTTGACAAATCAGAATACAGAGAAATTAAGACGGTGCTAAGGAAGTAGAACGAGAACAAGGATTGTGGCGGATAAAATTTTGAAGATAGCTAAATGAAAGAGTGACATTAAAGAAAATCACTGTGCCGCTCGAACAAGTTGGACGTGCATTGTTGAAGCTTGGCATACGGATAAGAAATAGAGCACGTCTATGGTTTCGGGAATCATTGCAAGTGGTAGTACGAGAAGTCGAATAAGGCGGTTCAAAATTTATATAAATTTTGGGCAGAACGAAAGAGTAATGGAAGATGGTTTCAACGAGCACAGTTCGACGATTAGTGGCTTGGATAGATAGTAAGACTCTAGGTGGTTAGACAACGTTTGGTTAACAGATGCGTCAGAGGTAGTGCATGAAGTGCTCGAATTTAGAAGTTCGTTCGAATTGGGTGGTTGCGTTATGGCTCAGATTTATAGAGGAGATATAGCATAGTTCTTAGTAATTGTCCATTGTGATGACTTATAATTATCGAGCGTAGCTTCGAGATAGCTGACCTAGAGACTTGATCGCCAAATCAAATAAATATTATAGACCAATAGAACGACCCATGCGATGACACATTTAGGAATGCGTAGAAGGTGGATGTGAGTGGTGTATGTTTAAGATATTCTAGGTGACTGAGTGTTGGATTTAAGAGATCATTGGAATACCCTTCAGCTGAAGATGCAGCCAGAAGATCGAAGCAATAGTGAAAATAGCCTAAGTCAACTGATGAGATTCGGAGTCACAAATTTTTGAATATGGTCTCACCTCTGACTCGTCGTGCCCCAGAAGGGAATAACATTCATATTAATTGACGACTGTGCAACTAGCTTTGAGAAGTTAAAGCCGCAGCTCGTTAAGATTAAATTTTTGCAATACGAGAAGGGACATTTGTGCCTCATATCTACAAAATGTATCAGAACTTAGTCTGGGATGCATGCTCGTACAGAAGGCAAAGGTGATATTCAGGTACTTCAAGGTAGTTGAAGCAGTATAAGAAGAACTATCTTATGCGTAACCTAGGAATTGTGGCGAGTGTGTCCGCGTTGAAATCATGGTGACACTATCCCTATAGTGTGGGGGCAAAATCTTCGTGGATCACATAAACCCCAATATAGGTATTCACCCAAAGAGGTATTGAGATTGAGACAGAGCTGTTGGGCCAAACTGATCTAAGAGTATAGTACGATATTGGGTAAGCCGCTTAGCTGTGATAGTATCAGATGTGATGATCCGGAGTATGAAGATGATATTTTGAGATGGTGTGTGCGAAATATGGTGCGATTGAAGTCAAGCTAGAGATTGGTTAGTTGAGCTCGGACGATGTAAGTGATAATTCAGAAATATTTGAATGATAAGGCCTTGTAAAATACTCGTTGCACTGGGACACGCAAGGACTTGGAGCATGCATGGTTTAGGATTTTGCTAGAGAATGGATTTGAGTCAGAACATGAATCGAATTGGGTTAAGTGGTGTGATCGTCAGTGGAGAATCATCGTATTTTAAGAATAGCGCTTGTACGAATGTGTTGTGGATGAACGTTAGGATCGGTTCAGTCGAGAGTGAAGCGATGAATGTCTCATACATAATACCCTTATAACTTGTCCAAATTCGCTATCGCTAAGCTCGGCTGAAATACATGTATTTCAAGGATGCCTTAAATATATGTATGACCCAAACTAAGCGATATGTTGAATTCGAATTGAGCTGCAAGGAGGATATAAAAATATAGAATTTGTGTGAGCGTTCATCGCAAAGAGAAGATGATAAGTATGGATTAGTGAAGTATGAGTTATTTAGGGCAGAGTTCATGAAATGGTCAAGCAGCATATGAGAAAGGAATGGGTACTGATTTGGTTCAAGGACAAACTTTATTCTAAGTGGTATATTATTTAATGTTCTGAAACCGTACGGTGCATTACGCTGAGTCGAATTAAACGAAAAATATATTTGGTTGCATTTCAATGAGTTAGATTTGGGAACAAGTATTAATTCAAGTTAGTTTTCATGTGCAGATCGTATGAGAAGTTCAGTGGGATCAGAGTATCGCCTCACATCAGGTTAAGGCATGGACGTCGTGCTATGGAATCAGTGTGTTCGTTCGAAGCAAGTGCTGGATAGCGGAATTGGAGCGATAATGACGTCTTATTTAGTACGACTGGTCGGATGATTTAGAGAGCATAACCTACTCACATGGGCACACCAATTAAGCAGATCGTGTATTAGACCACGGATTCAAGGGATCGGCCGTATTGTGAGGCCCGTCTCACTATTTTAGTATTATTGTATTTTATTTGGTATATGTGTGTTATAGCTGTATATTGCTTTCCGTGTAATTTATGGATTTTTTAGCTGCTTTCATATAATTTTTAGAATTGTGAATAGTGCTAGTCACTATTTGGTATATAAGCCTTCCTTTCTCTTTCCTCCTCATTCTTTTTCATTTCTTTCTCTTTCTTCAATTTCTTTTCCCTCTCCTCTCCTTAGCCGAGAGCAGTCCGAGCACCCTAGTCCCAACCGTGAGCTTCCATTTGATGAAAGTAGTAGTAGTAGTAGTAGTAGTAGTAGTAGTAGTAGTAGTAGTAATAGCAGCAGCAGCATCAGTAGTAGTAGTAGTAGTAGTAGTACCATAGTGGGTTTAGGCAAGTACATCTTGCCAATGAGTAAGAACTTGTTATATTATATTTATTTAGTTTCATTGCATTTTACTACTTTGTATTGTTCTCTATAGGTTTCTCTACATGTTTAATTCTTGGTATTTTCGATTTTGATGCCTTGGTTGGAGAAGATCTAAGTTTCAAGTTTGGAGCTTCCTTGAGTTTACTCGATTTTGATCTCTTAAAACTTAATATTTTCAAAACTAGTAGTTCCATGCTGATGAGTACTTGATTTTATGCAGTTTTGAACTTTACTTTGCTGGATTCGGACTTGAAAAGAGGATTTCATGGAGAAAATAACTTTTTAGACTTGGAGCTTTTCATGGTTGAATATTACTGTTCTGGGATGAAGGAGTTCCATGCGGCCTGCTTGACAAGCGGACAGAACTTCTCGCTCCAAGTCAGCATGCAGACATCTTGTTGGACGCATGACTGAATTTGCACATGTGCCTTTTAGCCAAATTCCTGGAACTTGAACGAATAAAAGTTCTCTAAGTTTAAAAGATTTTATGCGACCAAGTATATATATGTGGCCAAGAGGAGCATGCGGTTGAGTCGTCCATGCGGTCCGGAGCTATGCGTTCTCTTTTCTTCAAATACATGACTCACCACCGCCTTGGCATGACTTTCTATGATTTTTTCTTTTACTTCTGACTCCTTTCTTGGCCAGTCACATCGGTCACTTTCCTGACACGGCTAGTCACATCAGTCAATTCCCTGACTTTGCATTTATTGTCCGTCACTCAGCCTTTAACCGAGGATTGGACTTTGCATCTTCCATGCAGACAGCTTGTTGCATGTGGCCAGCTTACTCCATGCGCCTATCACTCTCATGCGGCCTTAAATCCCTGTGCCTATTGTGATCCATATGCCAGACTTGGTTATACGGCCATTCCATGAACCTTCTTATCTCATGCTCCTATGATACTTGTAGTAGCTTAACTTCTTATGATATGTTCTATTATGGTTTAACTGTTTCCATTATTTAGCCTATTCTGTTTAATTGTTATGAATGTAAGTTTTCTCTAAATTGCTTATAACCCGATTGTGACAACCTTGCATAATCTGGAATTCTCTGAACGTGGATTGTATTGACACTGTTAATCTTGGACCCCCGATACTTGACCTATACTAATATTCCTGATAGTGGCTCGACGAGGCACACTCCTGATATGCTAGAATTAAAAATAGATTATATTAACACTGTTAATATTGAACTCCTGACATCACACTTGTACTGATATTCCTGATAGTAGCTCATCGTATCGAGTTAACCTGATATGTACTGATATTCCTGATAGTGGCTCAACAAAGCACACTCCTGACATGCTATAATTTCCTGAACTGAAATGCTTGAACTGATAAGATAAAATCCCATGGTTGATTTTCTTGTTCTTGTCCTAAATGTACTTATCAAGCTACTGTCCTGTCATATCTTACATCATGTCTAAGGCAAATTGTCATACCTCAGCCCCAAAATATCGAGGGACTAGACACGTGGCAATGGCCAGCAACACATACCAATAGGCAAACCCAATTTAATGGACCCATTAGAGTATACTTAAGCTGTAAAACAACAATAAGGGTCTATGATTCATGCCATATTTCTAATTCTAATCTCATCCACAGAAGATAAACACATTCAATATCAGAATAATCAAGATGAAATAATAACTAACAAGTCTCAATAAATGTCTCGGGGAACAACCCGATAATGAGTTTAATATATTAATCCACGAGACATGAAATAGAGTATCAAGAAGAGAAATGACTGAGTATATAAAGTAAATACTTAGAAGAAATCTTCTGGCATCACCTCATCCTCTGGTACTGGTACTGCTCCAGCGTCTGCTCCTGTCCCGTATACCTCGGGGTAGATCTCTTCTGCTATAACTGGGGACATAATCCGAATTCCAGGTCCTCATGGGACATAGCAATGTACAAGAATAAATCAAGCCAAATAAATGCAGTATATAAAAATGTATCAATTGGGAAAACTAAGTAACCAGCTAAGTGATATGTAAGTGAGAGCATTAATCATACTCAGGCTGAAACTACTAAAGGCTCTGGGAAACCCATAGCAGCATTTATTATCTCGAATGGCCAATACGTGTGCCAAAGCTCTGGTCAGAGTCTAAGACACTCCCAGAATAACTATATATAATATAATCAGCCTTAATATGGTAAGCCTCTCCCTACCCAATGTAACCTCACGTCTCATATTCATAAGACGCAAGATCATGACCTCTAACTAATGCAGCGAGTCATAATGATAGATATGTATATATAAGATCTATGTCATGAATTCTGTAACCTATAAATAATCACCATGAATGACTCAGGAAAGATTCTATCTCATAAATAGTGTCAAGTGTCCTATGGTTTGACGTACTTAATAATACAAGCACAAAAATATATAGGATCACGATATCAACTCTCTAGGTGACGTTACACAACTCCTCGTACGATATTGACACCCGAATTTTATTCGGACGCTAAGCAACATCATACGGTCCTAGGTTGAACATATATATCACATAAATAAATCAAGAGAATAATATAAAGCAAGTACTGCAAGATTGGCAAGGTACACTTGCCTGGGGTTTGAATTTCTCCAATTGCACCGGTAACAGTGGGATCTTCAAGTACTCCTCCGGTTGCTGAAATAAACACTACCATCATTCTCAGAAGATATGAAATAGCTAGGATTGCCTACCCATAAGTCCAATTTGGACACAGGGGCCAAATTGACAGTTTCTGGTAAGTGGGGTCTACATGTGGCCCACTTCGTACCGAAAAATATGTCAGAGACAAAGTTCTCCAAATTTGTCAAACTTAGTGTTTACAAGTCCAGAACGATGATACGAACCCAATAGAATATCTAGAACTGGATTCCGATGAGCTGATTACAAAATCGTCCGTCAAGTGGACCCGTGGGGCCCACGATACGGGATTTCGTCAACGTTCTCAGAATCGAACCAAACTTGGGTTACAGGACTAGCGTAATGCTACGATTCCGATGGCCCAAGTTTAGTTGTGAAATGACAAGCACACACGAAGTTACAATGAGTTTCAGAACATGCCCGATACAGGGTGATTTTGACGGATACGCGTTAATTTCGGTGTGCACGCACATCCAAATTAACTTCAGTAAAATTCTACACGTCCGTATTAACGATGCGCACCTTTCGGTAAAATTCGCATATGACCAAGTTGCCTCGTTTAGCAGGACGCACCCAGTTCGAGAAAATTTAGATTTTAAATAACCAAGTTTTTGGTCAATTTTACCTGCGAATAATTTACAATCTACAACACATAAAATTAAACTAATTACAGAGTTTTAATCTCGATTATATTACCTAATTAACTGTTCAAGTGAATTTCAAAATTATTAAACAAGTTAGGATTTAAACGGCCGTGAACTTGTGAGTTCGGGACAGGTTTCAAAGATCCAGAATTGGAAATATTTTTCTGTTTTTGCGTCGCAGTTTACGATCGACACAGGACACGATATTCTAATCAAGTTGTACGGGGTTCGAGAGGGTTACACAGTGAACGTGTCACAATAGACAGTTCAAAAAATAATGTGACGAGGAGAGAGAAGGACTCACCGAAAAAAGGGTCAAAAACGTCTGCACTACGCGAGCACGGGGCGGCGCGGCGGTGCTCGGCCGGCGGTGATAGTTGCTGTGGTTGCTGGGTCGGCTGCTGGACTGCTCGGGGAGGTCAGAGGGTGGCCGGGGAAGCTCGGGCGGAGGCATCGTCGGCTGAGTGGAGAAGCGGCGGGCTGTGATGGGGAGTCGTCGGTGGGGGTGGCGGTGAAGTGGTGGGGGTTTTATAGGGGAAGGCGGGGACCAGAGGGTCGGCGGTTGGAGGCTGTCGGGTGGTGAACCGATGGGGGAGACGAGCAGGCGGCGGCTTCATAACGACCGACGGCGGAGTCAACGCGGAGGGGAAACGGCGGAGGAGTCGAAGGGATTCGGTTACTGTAGTAGTAACTTTAATGGGTCGGGTTCGGGTCGGGTTTTGGATTCGGGTCCAGATTCGACCCGATCCAATAGGGTTTGGGTTTAAATAGGGTTCGGTTTATTTTAGGCTCGGTTTGGTTCGGTTCAGGATGGTTTAAACCGGTTCAGTCTGGTTTATTTTTGTTTAATTAAAAGCTATATTTTAGGTCTTTAAAAATAGTTTTTGGGTCCAATAAATTCCAAGAAAATTATACTATAAATAATTATTTATTTTACACTCAAAAATATTATTTTTATAATATTTTAATATTTAATTTTATCACAAAATTATTTATTTCCAAAAATACATTTATTTTAATTATTTAAAAATAGCAAAAAAATTCGAAAGTTTATTTTTAATTTTTGAAAAAAATCGGATGTTTACACAAATTTCTGAGCACCACGGTCAGATATTCTTGATAACTTGCACAGGATAACAACTAAAATAATGAGTTAGAAGCATCTAGAGAGATTTTTTGGCTACATGCAATCCCGATATCCCAATAACACTTGATAGATTTAAAGCTCTTCGTCGTGAGGGGCACACTTCCAACATGCCGTCGAGTGTTGCATTACTTGTAAATTATTATACCTGATATAATCTATTCTATGTATCCTTACGCCTGGATAACCTAGATAGTCTACTGGGCATGTGGCTGTATGGAATCTCAACTACATGTGTTAGTAACTAGGACTGTGATAACCCTAGTTAGCTAATAATATCAAGCCGTAGGGCATGATTGGATGATTGCTTGATTTCTAGTTTAGTCTAGTCATGTCTTGATTTATTGAACAACTAATCCGGAAACTATAACCTATTAATGATCTTGGGTCTTACTAATCCGAAAACTATAACCTATTGGCTAAATATCTTACGCTTGCCGGTTTATAGTTCCTAAGTTGGCTCCCTTGTGGTACTTGCTATTTTTTGGTCTGACTCCACTGTTTTTGTATGGCCAGATTTTGGAGCAACACCACAGGATGTCCTGTACTTTCTGCTTCAAGATGGTGAACACCAGGAGCACCCGAGGACATGAGCGAGTTTTTTCTTCATCACCACATGATCTTGTACTTATACTTTTGAGATATTTAGCCACCTAGCACATATTTAGCTCGTATCTTGGAACTTGATATTTTGCTTGCAGGCCTGCGTATAAAGCATATTCAGACTATATCTAGAGCTGGTTATGTAATATTGTACTCTTGATAGTTCTTTATTTTGTAACTAGCTTTATGATCATTTGTGTATGTATATTTTGTGATGCCTTACTATTATATGTTTGGTGATTATACATCATGTAACTTGTTACCTGCTTAAGATTGAGACAACTAGGACTTTTGACCTAGGAATGATAATTGGATTGTAGAGTAAACCCTTTCACATATCTAGGCAGCCGTGACCGTATCTCTGGGTATAGAGTACTCTGATATACGTAGCTGGCTTTGTCAGCCCCCCATTCTCCAGTATTCTGGTTCTGGGGCGTGACACATATCGGCAAGTCAGAGTGCAAGTAGATTCAACTTGGTGAGTAGGCTCTGTCCCTTCTCTTCTACTCCTTCATGCCTAATAATATGGAACACACATAATGCCTTAGACACTTGGAACTGGAATATTAGAATCACCGTACTGTGGCATGCATAGAGTGTGTGCCGTTTAGAATGATACAATTTATGGCTTAAGTTAGACTTATGTTTGGGCAGTTGTGGCTTGAGTGGATCATCTTTGTTGGAACATCGAGGTACTACCTCGAGGAAGCAAGTGTGCATTGCATACGAGTATCAAGTTGGACGCTTTGTCAAGCAAAGCGTGCAGTTATTATTCAAAATTGGACAACTACATCGGAGACAGCATTGTGCCACTATTGGGGCATTGTGCCATGGAGCATTCGGAGAGAGGGGTGTTGCACCTAATCGAAGCACTGTGTTGAGAAGTGGCATGGTGCCTTGGGCTATTATTGGAGAATGGTTATGGTGTATTAGATAGATCAGGGCGAGTATCGTTTGGTAGGTCGAGAAGGCTCAATTCTCTTATTTTACCTACTTGTTGGAGTATTGAATTAGTTACTGACAACATGTTGCGTGCATGGTTTAGTTTTCTCGAACGGGTTGCACCGGGGCACCGGGACCGTTCGCCCATGGAGGAAATATTGGTAACGTGCTTTGAGCACGGTACTTGCAGTTCGAGACTACCAGGCGGGCTAGCTACTCAGCGCCAGATCGGGTCAAAATATAGTAGATTAGTCCTTTATGGCTTGGCTAGTGACCTTCATATATATAAGAGTTGGTTCGGTTTGAGTTTGTGCATTCGTGTAGGCAGCGGTGCCACCTTGCCTTGGGCAAGAGTGTGCGCATCAATAATTGGATTGTCAAGGCTTGAATTGTGGCATGATGTGATAGATTTGAGACTTGGAGTACGATGTGGTTCGATTGGTTCACGCTTTGCTTCGTGTTTGGGTAGAACGTATTGCATACTTAGTTTTATTTTGAGGTTGGATATAACTGCTAGTATATTTGCTTGAGTTGAATGCTTGCATGCTTAATCTGCTTTATAATTTTTCTTAATATGTCATACATTTGCCATAAAATGAATCTAGGATTCAAGTAGAAAGATTACTATATAACTGTTTGCATTCACTATCTACTTAGTGTCAGTTTAGACGAGTGGGTTACCCCGCTCACCAGTACGGCTGTGTACTGACCCACGTTTGTGGACATTATTTCAGGTACGCAGGTGTAGTAGCTCAGCTTGGATATACGGGACATGATGTATGGAATAGTAAGCACCTTTGTGGGTAAGTAAGAGCAAGAGTTTTGTTAGCCTTGTGGCATTTCTATTTATGGCATCTTCATTAGACCCTTCGAGAGCTTCGCTGCGTATACTCTGATGTGTGCTTGGTACACAATACTTGATTTTTGCTGCAAATTGGTCGTTTCGATAAAATCCATGATGTTTGACGTCATCGCTTTGTGCGAGAGCAACTCCAGGCTCGTACGATATCACATCCCGATGAGAACAATTTTTCTGCAGGAGCGCTGCAACGTGGTGATTCACGTTCAGCGGGGACGATCGAACTTGCGGGAGATTAGGGCGTGACACATTCCCCCTCCGCTAACATTAGAGTTTTTTTTTGGAGCTGTATGTGTACGAAAAGAGGGAGCTCCTCTCTACAGAAAAATGCAAATGAATTAGCTGTAAAGGAATGTAGTTTGAACCATACAAATACCAGCTATACTAATATTTAACCAAAATACATAGGGTATCATTAGCTTTTTGGTTTAATACTTTCTTCCCTAAAAATATAATCATTTAGGGATACAAAATTACTTACTCACCCATAAATAGGGATACAAAATTACTTACTCACCCATTATATATATATATATATATATATATATATATATATATATATATATATATATATATATATGTGTGTGTGTGTGTGGGGGGGGGGGGGGGGATGCTCTATATGCACACGCAATACATGTGCAATGAAAACCCTAACCCTAATGACATGCACCCTCAATTTTCTGATCTTGTACAGTGGTAGATTCAAAAATTGTTGAGTTGAGAGTTTTAAGAACATATATGGTATTCAGTAGTTTGATCATGCAAGAAATTTATGTTTATGTCTTCATGTTGTCCAAAATAGAGTTTGGATCTCCTCCTAACAGTTTATTGAGATTGGATTAGGGGTTATTTAGTTTTAGGATATCGTATAATATTAAAAATTTATGTTTAGGTCTTCATCTTCTCCAGAATAGGATTTGGACCCCATCATAACATTTGACTAATTCGTTGACCATCCAAAATTGAGACTTAAACGTATATTTAAAATATTACATGAGACCCTAAAACTAAATAAAAATATGTCAGGGTTATGTGATTTGAGTTATTTAGTTTTGCATAATAGGAGTTATGTGACTTGTGTTATTTAGTTTTGTCATGACTAATCGAGAATGAGAATGAAATTGGTGAAACTCGTATAATATTTAAAATTTGTGTTTAGATTTCTATTTTGGACGGTCAACCAATTTAACCGTTAGTACGAGACCCAAATTTTATTTTGAATATGAAGACCTAAACTGAAATTTCTAATATAATAGGATAGTGCTACGTTGTCCGCGGTCTTGGTCCGCAAACCGTGTCTGCGGGCCACGTGACAGTTCCCCATTGGCAGAAAAACCAATGATGAACCCAAGCTAATAGGGGGAGACCTATGGGAAGCTGTCATGTGGTCCGCGGGCACGTTTTGCAGACCAAGGCCACAGGACATATATCATTTTATGAGACCCTATCTCTATATGGGATGAAGAGTCATCATGTACACGTACAGATTATCCCTTCTGGTCATCTTACTATTTCTTTTCTTCCCTTTATATATATTTTTATATATTTATTTCACATTTATTGTCTTTTGTACAGCAGCTGCCACTTTAGTAGTAGCCTCGACATTTCTTCTGGAAAAACATGCATAAGATTGAGAAAACTGAGGTCCTGTATAATTCTTAATTACTGATGTTCACATTAGTAGTCTTTTGGCGGACTAATTCACTATTTCTCATTATGTGAGACCAAATGGGAAACCGAGATCCATAGTCCGGGTCAATTTTGTTTTATAATGTGATTATGTTGCCCTATAATAACGACAGCTTCAAGAAATATATTATCCGAAGATCTGTGATAGCGACGATATTGATTCTATGGTGCAACATTTGAGTCAATTAGGCTAGTCGTTCTCATCAGTGGCAGTTATTATTACAGCTTCAGTTTCTTGCCTTGTGTGATTTTTTTTCAGATTTTTTTTGTTGACAGGTTATTTTCGTAGTTTGCAGTATCGATCGATACCATTTCGATACAGCCGATATCAATACTGTTTTGTATGACCCAATCAGATACTGACCGATACAGACATCGGGATCTCTTTTTCAATTAATTCGGTAAAAAATAAATTGAACGAAAAAGAGACTGATTAACAAGAATGTAAAAAAATTGTAAAAATATATAAATAAAAAATATTATTTATAGCAGGTAAACCAATCAGTAAGAATAACTATTATTTTATTTAATTTTAAAATTTTTATGAGTCAACTTTAAAAATATTTAAAATTATACATAAATATGTAAAAATAATATTTTCTTCCAAAATTTTATTAATTTATTAAAATAATTATTTATTTTTCAAGATCAAAATAATTAATACTCCAATCCGAACTCATTGATACCGTCGATCTCGATGCTCTAGAAAGTGTTTGATACGGATTTCGACATCCGTATTGCAAACTTTAGTTAATTTTTGTCTGTCAAGCTCTTCTTAATTAGCCTGCCAAAACTTCAGCGTCACACCATTTATGGTTTAAACTTGCGGTTCCTCTTGACAATGAAGATGAGATATATATATGCCAAAGTTCATGGATATATAGTTTGCTGATTATTAGGCTGAAATTCGATTTGACATGTTTGGTTATCTTGTGTTAATTACTTCCTCAATCATGTATTAGAACGAATTGACGGCTAAAAAACTCATAATCAAAGTTGTTAGAGGAACACATGAAGTTTTTAATTTTCTGAGCTCATACAATTTACACCCATTGAATTATATTTGTCTTAACTTTTAACTTTTTCACAAAATCTAAATGTAAAAATACAAAGAACTAAAATGAAAAAATTGTTCACTTGTTATATTCGTATTTCAAGTTTAAGTTATGAGTTCTTATTTGAGTTCGTGTAGTTGAACTCAAAAATAATTGTGAGTCTACTCGTGTATATTTCTAAATTATCTGCATGGACTTATTTATTTAAAAGCTATGCTATGATTACAACCAAATGTTTACAATCCTTTTACAGCCGTTACGTGGTCGTGGCGGCCACGTGACGGTCGTCCATTGGAGGAGGGAAGAGAAATAAGATTTTGTGGCTGTCCGGATAGCCGTCAGATGACAGAAATGTTACATAGTAATCGTTTATTGAAAAAAAAGATGACGCCAAATATGACCTACATAACAGGAAAAAGAGAGGGTTGTAAGAAAATTGTAAGCATTTGGTAGCAAACTTAGCATTATTGTTTATTTAAAAACAGAAAATTTACTGTAGTGAAATAAATTTATATTAAATTTATCTAAACGAAATAAGTTTGTGTTATTTGGAAAAAAAGTCAGCCTCCGCCAACAGCGTTGGCGGAAAACAAAACCGCTGTACACGTAAGCAGCAAATTTTTTTTTTTTTTTAAAAAAGTGGGCCCCACGGCCAATTTCCGCCAACAGAGTTGGCTGAAATTGGGGGGGGGGCCAATTTCAGCCAACTCAGTTGGCGGAAATTGGCCCGTGGGGCCCACTTTTTTTTTTTTTTTTTGGTTTTGTTTGGTTTGGTTTTTTTACTTTCTTTGGTTTGGTTTTTTCGTTGGTTTATTTTAATTAGTTATATTTCTGTTTTATTTATTTAGTTTAGTTTAGTTTTGTAATTAGATTTAAGTAAAATTATTTTAACGAAATGAAATTAAAATAAATTAATTGGAAAGAAATATTTAGAAATATTTTTTTAGGAACTTTGTTTTCCAAGCATCAAAATTTGTATAAATTCCATCTAAAGCATAAAAGTTTAAAAAATTAGGAAAAAAATATCAATATGAATTGGACGTTTATATTTATAAATATTATATTTTTATCGTAAATTTTTTCGTCGTTAACGGACGTTAAAAAAATAATAATAAAAAAAAATCTGTCGTAAGACTATTACGTCTGCCGTCGAGCAGACTTCGAGCGGCCATAAGTACTTGTTTTGAAATCGTTTTTTGTCAAATAATAAGTCGATTTGTATGTTTTCGACGAGAGTAACACAAATCATGTAGAAAAAAATTTATCCGAAACAAGATGCATATGTTACAGGCAAAAATATAAATTTTAAAACTTTAAAGTATCATAACTTTTGACTGGGAGATCGAAACAAGCCCCAGTTTGTGCCAAAATGATCGTATGGAAAAGTACTATAGGATAAACCGTTTCACCGTTTGACGGACTTCGAAAAATTTTAGAATCGTCAAAAAACGATGTTTCGACCTCCAAATTTGACTTTCGGTAATATTATTTTTGAATATTTAAAATTTACTGTAGTGAAATAAATTTATATTGGATGTGGGGGCCCACGGATTTAAAATGATGTTTCGATCTCCAAATTTTTTTTAGAAACATTTAAATTAATTATTTTATGTTTATTATGAAAAATAAACTAATAAAACAAAAAAATTTCTTCTTCTTTATTTACTTTTTT
The DNA here is from genome assembly GCA_036927795.1 of Iris macrosiphon. Classification (NCBI taxonomy): domain Eukaryota; kingdom Viridiplantae; phylum Streptophyta; class Magnoliopsida; order Asparagales; family Iridaceae; genus Iris; species Iris macrosiphon. Next base: position 16,796,647 of record JAYESA010000004.1, read on the forward strand.
TTATTTTCCGAAAATAATATGTCTAGTCTAAATATTTCTTTCCAATTAATTTATTTTAAATTTATTTCGTTAAAATAAATTTACTTAACTCTAATTACAAAACTAAACTAAACTAAACTAAATAAATAAAACAAAAATATAACTAATTACAATAAACCAACGAAAAAACCAAACCAAAGAAAGTAAAAAAACCAAACCAAACAAAACCAAAAAAAAAAAAGTGGGCCCCACGGGCCAATTTTCGCCAACTGAGTTGGCTGAAATTGGCCCCCCCCAATTTCAGCCAACTCTGTTGGCAGAAATTCGCCGTGGGGCCCAATTTTTAAAAAAAAAAAAAAAATTTGCTGCTTACGTGTATAGCGGTTGTGTTTTCCGCCAACGCTGTTGGCGGAGGCTGACTTTTTTTCCAAATAACACAAACTTATTTCGTTTAGATAAATTTAATATAAATTTATTTTGCTACAGTAAATTTTCTGATTTAAAAAGTAGGAGACGGGAATCTAAAAATAAGCATTCTTCATATATATGTCCAGCTGCCCATTCATTACATTGTCGGCATCTATCATCACCGCATGACATCACATTAATGTATTAATTGTTTTGATGGAATTTGGATGCATGTTCACGTCATCTTACTGTTGTAAGCATGTCTTCGTCACTGCATGACATCATATTATCTGTCACTTGTTTATTGTTTTAAGGTAGTGGTTTTTTCTTTTGTTTTTTTCTAATTCTAAGCTCATGGAACTAATTTAAATTATCAATTAAAGAGAGGATAATGAACAAAATTGAATATTCTTTGAAATGTGCAAATGTTTCCGAAAGGGACCCGTCAGTGTTGATAATTATATTATTCTGGAAGTCCGCTTGTATAAATTTTCTCCATTTCTCCCAACGAAACAAACCTATTTTTGCCTATTTTTTAAATGTATAATATATTTTGTCTTCTCTAGTGTTGATTCCTAAGTGTGAAGGATCCTTTTTTGTCATACATCAAAATTCCAATAAATGTATTTACGACCTTTCATTCAAAAAATTGTTACGTATGTAAACGTTAGTCAAAGCTGGTATAAAAGTTTACCAAATCACGGACAAAATAGTTTAAGTTTGGATAAAATTGAAACGTGACAACCTTTGAGAGGAAGAATAAACATTTATTATATTTTTTGTGGGTGAACAAAAATAAACTTAAAACATTATAGCCCCCAAAGATTCCAAGTCCAAAATTCAAACCATTGTCCTTTCTAACAGCATAACCACTAGCTATCCCTAGTCTAGATCTTATCGCCTACACCGTAAAAATGATCTTGTGTCTTTGCTCTTCTCTCTCTTTTCGATCTAGTAAACTTGTCAAATTGGAAGTGGCTCATTTAAGAATATTAACCAATGGCTTATATATATATATATATATATATATATATATATATATATATATATATATATATAACCTTAATGTAAAGGATCATAGTGCGCGCGTTATGAAAGAAACAACAGCAGCAACTGCGCGTGCTTATTCCGCACGTGGAATCCCCTCCCTTCTGTGCGCATTCATCCTGATCCGCCTCCCTCCTCGTCCGGCCTCCCCCCCCCCCCTCCTCCGGCTTCTCCCCTCCACCCTCCCTTATTGTGGACTTCTCCCTCTCGGATGACGGCTGGACCAATATTGGTCTGCATCGCTGAGTGAGGCCCCCCTCCTTGGAAGGGGCTAGCCTCTTTCAGGCCGACGCCGAGGGGGCCGCGGGTGCAGGCTTCAAACCCCATCCTTCTATGGCTGTTTCGTCTTCTTTGAGCCATTCTGCACCCAAGGTGTTTGACAGTTTACCCAAGAAGGCTCATCTCGTTCCGGCCTTCGAGCGAGCCTCTCTCTTCGTGGGCAGACAAGTGTAGATCGGATTTGAGTAGGGATGACATTGAAATGAGTTATGTAAAACCAAAGAACGTCCTAGGGAGGAAAGAGATTGGGATAGTGAAGGATGACATAGCAAAAATGGAGAAATATTGGAAGAACACAATAGTACTCTATGTTATGGGTGCTAGACCATATTTTGGTCAACTCAAGAGATTTGATCTGCAGATGTGGAAGCCGAAAGGAAGCATGTAGATTTTTTCTAGGAAAAATGGGTTCTACTTCATTAAATTCTGTATGGCGGAGGATCTTGATCGGGTCATCCAAACTGGGCAGTAGATATTTGATGGTAGATTGGTTGTCATGAGACGTTGGGACCCCTCCTCAAATTTTGAGAGAGATCGTTTAGCTACCGTACCAATTTGGATTAGGTTTCCGTGGCTTTCTCCCCAAATATTGGGTACGAAGGCTGTTATGAAGATTGCCAATGGCGTCAGAAAATTGCTATGCCATGATCAAGCTATGTCACGCCCCGCTCCCAAAATACTGGTTAAATAAGAGGACTGACATGGTCAACCACACATTACAGAATACCGAAATAAGCTGCAATATGCTAAGGTTGTCTAGAAGACATATGAGTGGACTCTAGCATGCTATGACGTCAGTCATAAGGCCGAAAAATTCTACTATCTCAATCCATAAACATCAAGTACAAGAGTATATCATATATGAAAGTAAAAATCTGTCACAAATTATATACCACATATGATCATGAAGCTATTGAATACAAATTCTACACTAATAGAGTATAATTATACATGATCAAATATACCAGCCATGGTCTAATATATACATCATGTTAACCAAAGTCAGAGAAGTGATCTCAAAATAAGGGGCTAATACTGCCTCTTACTAAAATACCACAAAATAAAATAGCACTACGAGGGGTGTGTAGAAGCATAAAAAATTATGCAGGCCACATACAAATCATGTCCCCCTCAAAAATGGGACAAAGCCGCAGAAAAGCCATATGCGGCCTGAACAACCAAGTCACAGAGAAGCTATATGTGGCCTGAACAACCAAGCCGTTGAGAAGCCATATATGGTCTGAACAACCAAGTCGTAGAGAAGCCACATGTGGCCTAATCAACCAAAGATCTAAAAGCCACATAGTATACTCTATGTGGCCTGAATGACCACAGAGCAGGAAGGCCGCATAAAACTCCCCTGATACAGTATTCGATGTCTGTAAAACTCTGACACATCACTCATCACACTGAGGCGCTTTGAGACTCGTGAAGACGACGTCTTAGAAAAAGACGAAAAGTTATATCAACTCATTGATGGCCTCGACAGACATGCCACAACACGTGCTCATTCATATGCGACTACATATCCATGCGACCTCGTCATCATGCGGCCAGAGTTTCCATCCGACCAAAGCCAGACGAGAGCTTGCATGCGGCTGCGTACCTATGTGGCCTCGTCATCATACGGCTAGAGTGTCCATCCGACCAAGGCCAGATAAGAGCCTGCATGCTGCTGGGTCCCCATACAGCCTCATCATCATGCGGCCAGAGTGTTCATCCGAACAAGGCCAAACGAGAGCACGTATGCAACCACAGTGTCGTACGGCCAGAGTTTTCATCCGACCAAGGTCAAACGAGAGCACGTATGTGGTCACAACGATATACGACCAAGACGTTATATGGCTCTTGACTTCCAGGATCTTTCTGTTATAACCGAAGATAATTTTTCGCACAATCAATGCTGACTACGTGTCCAGCTGACTAGCACCCAACAACCCCGAGATCTCTTCAACAATATATCATAACCAAGACCATGTAGCAGCCTGTCCGTGGCATGTAACTGCAATTACAGCCATATTTCTGTTGAAGGAGTCTTATACGGCCACCAAACAGACGCATATGCGGCATCAATAGTCCATCATCACGACGACTATAAATAGCAAGGGTAGCATACCCTACAAAGGACCCCCAAGCGAGCTACGTACGTGCACACAAGCTCAAGAGAGAGAAGAGAAGAGAGCATTATCATTCTCTCATCAGACCTTCAATGGAGTAAAGGAGACGTTGTCGTACTCAAGCTCCATCGTCACTATCCAGATCAAAATATTGTACTTAGATTTTCTTCTTAGGATCTTTTTATACTTTTTTGTTTGTTATTTCAACGTTCAAAACTTGTAATGGCGGACAGGGTGAAGGAAGAAAATTCACTCGCGAGTTTCGGCCACTGTCCTATGAGTGCGAACCAACTTATTGGAAGTACGGTAGATCTTTGTTCTCCACGTGGTAATCTGGCCATATAAAACTAGTGGGGTCAGAACCCCAAGCAACAAGTACCAAAAAGGAGCTCAAGGGGATAGACTAAACACATCATAATATACTGTTGAAAAGAGACACACAAAATATAAATGCAGATCAAGACTTGTATGGTACCAATATACTTATCTCAAAAATATAACTGGAAGAGCTGATAGCAAGTGCTATAAAGGAAAGTAAGGCGACGAGCAACAAGAGGGCATATGAACTATTCTGGATCAGGACCACAACCCTTAAACCAAGCAAAAATTATCATCCTAACCACATGCCGAAAGAATAAATTAAAAGGGCGAGCTTAACGAATAAACAAACATTTATTGCACGTCCAAACATGTCTACGACTTGTTATAATTAACTAACTAGGGTTATCACAAACCTAATTACTAACAAATGTATGCTTTGAAGAATATCGCTACCACCGACACTGCAATCAACTCGGATGGCCAAGGATACGCTTGTTGAGTAAACTTAAATACATATATAACATCACTACAACATAACTTATTACTTTATCCTAAACTAAAATTTGAACTTGTAAGCATAAACTTAAACTTTTGATCATAAATTTGCTTTATAAACATAGACTCGTCTTGTAACATAAACTTGTCTTGTAAGTGTCGTAGCGTGCGTAAACTTGGTCAGTCATAGAGCCATTTTCTAGCAGTGTCACCGTGCTAGTGCTCCTGCAGGATGATCATTCCCATCAGGACGTGATGTCGTACGAGCCCGAGCTGCGCCAACCCAAGGCCATAGAGTCGCACATGTTAGTCCGAATACAGCAAAATAAGAAACCGAACAGGCGATTGGTTACAAGTTCGCATAGTCGTCATAGCGATAAATATGAAACAATAACAAACTCTTTATTAAAAATCAAGAATTATTATAAAAGGCACTAGGCCGATATTACAAGTCGCTCTCTCTCTCTCTCTCTCTCTCTCTCTCAAAAATAATAAAGATGTGCCAAACGTCTTATAATTTGGGATGAATCATAAGCGATGTTCCAACATTATGTTATGTATATGTGCTTCAGTTTCGGACACAACACTTTAAGGCTCCAGAGTGATCTTCTCGCCTTAGTGTGCATGAGGGAACACTCCACATCGAACGAGGTTCTCCCGCACCCTGCAAGCAATCTGGTGGATTATTGGTACATGAATGCACTGGTGGGGAGGCTTCTTGCCCGCTCGTTAAATCCAAACATATTGTATTAGTTTCGTGCACCATTTATTAAGTTATCTTTCTAATCTTTCATTAGGATCAGTTTTATGGTAATGATGTAAAGCCTAACTCGTATGGCAGTACGTCGTACGATATAAGAGAAACACGTTGATGCTTACCAACTTAACATTCATCCTTCCCTGAAAAAAGATAAAATTAAGTTAAACCAAGTACAAATATTTATAATAAAATCAAAGATCGAATAAGCATGCATGAATGTTACGGGCGTGTTCTGACTGAGGCACATGATGTTACTTGAATACCCATGTGAATGTTATACTCAGATTACTCAAAGGTGTTATACTCATTTTAGATATATTTTCAGATTTCTTATTCAATACAATGGCTCGCACACGGATTGCCGCAACCAAGCCAACTTAATCTATATGAAGGTCACTGGCATAGCCATTCAGGACTAGTCTCTCTCAGAACTGAGACTTCCATTGAGATAGATGGGTATACCAAGTGTACGATGCCATACCTTGGTACCTCTACCGATATTTGTGTCACCCCAACCAGGTGGAGCATCCTATAGCCGTTTGGTCATGCAAATACCCTATAATTAATTTTTCCTAGGTTGGCACGATCCCGATGCCCCGGTGATCGTTCGAGGAATCTACATACCTCGTACACGAGTTGTCCATGAATATTTATGATTCTTTTTTTATCTTTATCTTTATATTTATATTTATCATTATCTTTATCTTTTCTTTATCTGTGCAACGACGATGTTTATAGACGTGGTAGGCCATTACCCGCTACAAGCCATCCCGAACGATCTTTGGATTATCGACTGGGCTGGCGGCACTCCATTAATCGCGGGTAGCGAGCCCGACTACACGTCCCTGACATATCCGTCTATAATCAGTGATATATCCGTCTATAATCTATCTTCTTGTCAATCTTGCTTATTAGTTCTTTATCTTTTCAATCTAAATGAGACGAATGAATACTAGTGAGCGTTTCCATATTTCTATTACTTGGCTCAGAAATGACTATTTTAATAGTCTTCATGCCTCAAGTGAGTAAACCAAACTTAAGTGAAGTGCATCATTTCGTAGGATGACTTTTATAGTGAGCATTGAAATAAGACGAATGAATACTAGTTAGCACATAAAGCATGCAAGCATTGCATCAGTCTGAAACATAAGCATAATAATAAGAAACGTGCGGCATGCACTACTAGAAATATCATCCGTTATACTAGCACGGTCTAAGGGGCAGTGTGAGAAACCATCTATAATCCAAGTTTTATTTTCATATTCTACACAAAAAATACCAAATGGGATTATTCCCTTAGCTAGGTGCGTTGTATTCTTTATTATCATGCAAGGGTTATTCACCTAGAGACTAGCATGTATCGTCCATAGTTTATGGTGTACAGGCTAATCCAAGATAGGTTCATCGTAGCCACCCACCTTAGCGAAGATTTACCTCGCTCGAGCGATACCCTAGCACGTATTTGAAGGTCTAAGTTTAAACTCCTAAAGGGACAAGTTTGAATTCTTTGCCTCAAGCGAGTCTTCTCGTAGAGCGAGGCGTGTCAGGTCGTCGCACTTGTGCCGTTTTAATCAGATATCCATATTGGCGCAAAATGGGTCATTACAAGCAGGGTTGGTCCATGTTGTATGGGGCCCTCAGAGATCGGGGTAGCCGGTAGCACAATATTCTTTCCTCCCAATGATCTAGGTAAATCTTATCTTGTTTAGTCATTACTAAATTATTTTAAGTTCTCGAGTCGTGGACACTTGAGAACTCCCTAGAATAACGAGTCACGAGTATGATATTTTCATGAGTTATCGTATTCGCGACACGCGATACATTAGAAAATACTCACACTCGATTTTTTGATGCCAAATATATTGGGTTTTCATACACAAATATTTCCATGGTGTCGTAAGGACTGTGAACTTGTACATAAACTTGTCACATGAGCTACATACAAAACTTGTCTGGTAATATAAACTTGTATCAACATAAGTAAGCACATAACAATAATCACAATTTTTTTTTATTAAATAGACATAATTAAAAGGAACACAAAATGTGCTCAAGGATTCCTAGCCGTATGGGCCCACTAGCTACATGGACTTACTGGTCGCATGCACTCACTGGCCGCATGCACTCACTCCCAGGGGCAAGTGCTGAGTGATGGATCATTAAAGCGTATAAGAGAAGTGACTAAAAGTGATTTATGTGACATGCCAAAAAGTGTGTCAGGGAGATAAGACAAGAATCCTAAAATGATGTGCCCAACGGTTCAGAGTCATGCGTCCAAGGGAATTAGCTCGTGGCCTCATGAATTGCTTTCCACATAGGTCTCTCAGATGCATAAAAATTTTTCTTTTTCTTTTTTGGACCTAGCAAATTTGCATCCATTCAGCGGACAAAATACAAGAAGTTCTGTCACTTAGCTATAGAACACTTTGTGAAATGATCAGTTATGCATCCAATAAGATGGACGCATGCTGGTTGGCTATGCGACAAAGAGTCCAGACCGCATAGAGGTTTGGCCGCATGGAACTCTTGGTCGTATATGATGCTGTCCGCATGAGAACTTCGTCTTCTCCAAACAACAGGTTCAACCATGGTGAAAACTCAAAAAAAACTCAAAATTTGTTTTTTCATAAAAACTTTATTTTAACTTCGAATCAAGTGAATCAAAAGCTAAAATGCTCGAAATGAAGTGCTCCATAAACCACAATTTTTTTTTCAAAATACCATGTTTTTGTATATCAAAACCACAAAAAAATATGAAACCCATGAAAAGCCTAAACTTCCAATTCAGATCTACTCAAGTATACTTATCAAAATCTAAAACTCCAAGAACTAAATATGATTAGCGACTCAATGAGAACATTTCCCATCTAATATTTTTTTAAACAACACACACACACACACACACACACACACACACACACATATATATATATATATATATATATATATATATATATATATATATATCCAAAAATTAAGGCTTCACCATTGAGCAAGATGTACTTGCATTGGGTGGCTCGTAGCCTCTACCTCTTATGGTCCAAGTCGCAACAACTTCTTCCTAGGGCTAGGATTTGGCTAGAGGTAGCTTGTGGGAGAGGTGGAAGAATGAAGCTAGAAGAGTAAAATAAGAAAATAAGTGAGGAGAGAGAAAATACTCATATATATACTAAGAGGAGAGGAAGATGGTTTAGTAATTGGTTCAATCAAATGAACCGAACCAAGTATTTATTCTACATGTGGGCCCTAAATCGATCTATGGCAAAGCCAATGTGTATTCTTCTGGTCTCAGGTAGCCTCTCTCAAAAATATGTATACATTATCAAAAAATATTAAATTCTACAAATTTAAAAATATCAAATCAGGAATCGGGTGTGACATTCTATATCTAAGAGGGAACGACTATCATTTGCGAGAGTATTTATTGAAATTAGCACAAAAAATCTTTTACCAGACAACTTAGAGATCGAACTCCAGTCAGGAGACACAATATTCCAGAAAGTGGAATACAAATGGGTCCCACCGTCCTGTCACACTTGTCAGAGTTTTGGACACACTAATTCCCAATGCCGGAATGCAACTCCCTCCAGTATTTTTTACCAGTCAGGTCAAGTCACTCGATAGGTAACTGAATCACACAATGAGGCGATGAGCACCAACCTGGAAGATTATGCCAATATAGAGAAGAAGAGCAGCATTAGTGTGGAGACTTCCAATATAAAAACTGACGAGCAGGTGACTTTAAGGAGTACCAACCCTACGGTGCTAGGAAAATGAATAAAGCAGGAACTAACCAACCTATTCAAGAGACAAAAGATTTAAATAAAGGCAGATGCATGAAATCTCAAGGAGGTAATGGTAGTATATGGTAACGGTTCTCAACATAGGAAGGGAGGAGAGGGAGTGACCGAGACGGTAGAGTCTAACATAGTTATCTTCAGTGCTACAGCGGTTGGACAGGGTGGAGACTATGTCAGAGATAAAAGGAAGCTGGAAGGCAGACGTGTTTTGGGCATTATTACACCGGCAGGTCACGTTAACCCATCACCACCAAGAATTTATGCTACTCTACAGGAGAGTACTCTTCAAGAACCTTTGGTTATGTCCAACCCGATCGGGCAAGCCATGGTTGAATATAAGAAGGGCAGTGGCAAACTACAATAGCTCGTCATGATGGACTCTCTCCTTCCCGAAGGGAGAGTTCGTGCGTCAACAATAAAGTCAAAAACAATCTTTTATGACGATCTTTACCTGGAATGTGAGGGAGGTTAATTCTATAGGTAGGTGGAAAAAGGCTATGGACTATTCCAAGAAGTCTAAGTGCTCGATTATTAATATTTTTAATCTAAAATCAAATTGGCCTCCAAGATCAAGGGGAGAACTCTGGTTTATTGGAAATTGATCCATAATTTATATTATGGAGATATAGCCCGTGTGTGGGTCATGTGAGATACAAGAATGTCGAAAGGGGATATTGTCCACTGCTCGAACTAATTGATCACTATTAAATTAAGCAATAGGGTAGTCTTAAAATTGTGTTTGGGGCAGTTTATGGGCACAACGACTGAACATAGCGGGTGAGCCTGTGGAGGAAGATTACCATCATCAGCAACATGGTGGGGGACAATTATCCTTTAGTTATGGTGGAAAAATGAATAAAGAAGGAACTAACCAACCTATTCAAGAGACAAAAGATTTAAATAAAGGCGGATGCATAAAATCTCAAGGGGGTAATGGTAGTATATGGAGATGGTTCTCAACATAGGAAGGGAGGAGAGGGAGTGACCGAGACGGTAGAGTCTAACATGGTTATCTTCAGTGCTACGGCAGTTGGACAGGGTGGAGACTATGTTAGAACTAAAAGGAAGCTGGGAGGCAGACGTGTTTTGGGCATTATACCGCCGGCAGGTCATAACCCGCCGCCACCAAGAATTTATGTTACTCTACAGGAGAGTACTCTTCAAGAACCTTTGGTTATGTCCAACCCGATCAGGCAAGCCAAGGTTGAATATAAGAAGGGCAGTGGCAAACTACAATGCCTCGTCATGATGGGCTCTCTCCTTCCCTTAGGGAGAGTTCATGCGTCAACAAGAAATTCAACAACAGTCTTTTATGACAATCTTTACCTGGAATGTGAGGGAGGTTAATTCTATAGGTAGGTGGAAATAGGCTATTGACTTTTCCAAGAAGTCTAAGTGCTCGATTATTAATATTTTGAATCTAAAATAAAATCGGCCTCCAAGATCAAGGGGAGAACTCTGGTTCATTGGAAATAGATCCACAATTTAGATTATGGAGATATGGCCCATGTGTGGGTCATGTGGGATACAAGAGTGTCGAAAGGGGACATTGTCCACTGCTCGGACTAATTGATCACCATTAAATTCAGCAACAGGGTGGTCTTAAAATTGTGTTTGGGGCAGTTTATGGGCACAACGACTGAACATAGCGGGTGAGCTTGTGGAGGGAGATTACCATCATCAGCAACATGGTGGGGGACAATTATCCTTTAGTTATGGTAGGAGACTTCAAAACTACCATATATGTCAATAAAAAAGAAAGGGGGATGCCTTATCCGGGAAGAAATTCTTGCTGAATTCCAAAGCTGTCTCTTGGCCTCTTGTCTAAGTTGTATTGCTCAGTCGGGTCACATCTGGAAGTGGAACAACCGAACTATCCACAATCATATCTTCATTCAACTAGACTGAGCTCTCTGCAATGGACGATGGCTAAATATCTTCCAATTTGGCGGAGCAGTTTGTCTGTCTCCTGGCACTAGAACAACTAGTTTTTAAAGGGAGAGACCTTTTAGATATAATAAAGCAGGTTATGAGGATGTGGTTCACCATGGCTGGAACTCCTTTGTGCGTGGTTCCGCCCAATTCAAGTTAATTGCCAAATAAAAATGACTAAGATGTGTCTCAAAGCTTGGAACATGGAGACTTCTTCTATGCCACTTCAGAAGCTGGAAGATAAACTTGTTGATATCCAAACGAGAGTCTACTCTGATCCTTTCAACTCTGTACTCAATACAGAGAAAGTGGATCTTCAAGGCCTAGTGCGTAGGAAGAGGTTCCAGGATGAGGTTTAAGTTAGACAATATGGGAAATGTAACTTACTAAGAGAAGGGGATATGCACTCTAAATTTGATTAGTGATGAAGTGATCTGATTCTTCTATGATCTCTACAATCATGCCAATTATCAGAGCAGATTCCCCCATTGTGAGTCCAAGAAACTGGTCACATGACGTAGAAATTAGGTTTTGCAACAACTGATATCTATTGAAGAGATTAAACTAATTGTCAAAAAGGCATATCAGAATAAATCTCCGAGGCCAGATGGGTTTGGTGCTTCCTTCTTCAAGAATCACTGGAGTCTCCTTAAACTCGACGTCCTGGAAGCGGTCAGAGAATTCTTTCAATTGTGTAAACTTGTAAAGAAGCTTAATCATACTTTTGTGGTGTTGATTTCTAATATTGAGGGAGATTTCTCTCTTTGGGATTTTTGGTTGATTGTGTGCTAAAATTCCTATATAAGATCAAGTGTTTGTGTGAGACCGATCATACAAAATAACTAAAATGTGTATGACTGATCATACAAAACTTGTTGATATCCATATAAACTCAGCTGATATGCGGTCGTATAAGACCGATCATACAAAAACTTATCTCTCCGGACCAATCTACATTTATCATAGTTAGGTCGATCTCTAACATTATTTGTGTGAGACTTGTCTCCCTATTTTAATATTATTACATTTTATCTGATAAATGTGTGTTATAGTTGTATATTGCTTTTCATGTAATTAAAAAAAATTCTAGCTGCTTTCATGTAATTTCTAGAATTATGAATATTGCTAGTCATCCTTTGGTATATATAGCCTTCATTTCTCTCTCCTTCTCATTCTTCTTCATTTCCTTCTATTTCTTTATTTTATTCTCCTTCTCCTCTCTCTAGCTGAGAGCAACCCGAACACCCTAGCCCCAGTCGTGAGCTTTCCTTTGGTGGTAGTAGTAGTAGTTTAGAAGTGAGTTTAGGCAAGTACATCTTGCCAATGAGAAAGAACTTGCTATATTACATTTATTTAGTTTTCTTGTATTTTTATTACTCTATATTGTTCTCTATGAGTTTCTCTACATATTTAATTTTTGGTATTTTTAGTTTTGATGCCTTGGTTGGTGTTAGCCTCCTTTTCCGGCGTACTTTGGTGCATTTGTCCTTGGCGCACTTTAGCGCATATCGTTGCTAGCCCGACAATTGTTTATACCAGACCCGAGTTGTGGAGAGAGTGGGTTTGGTTGGGTTGGTGGCATGTATAGTTTAGATGGGTTTGAATGATCCAACGATCCACATCTCTAGCGTAAGCCTATATATTCCAAGCTCTCTCTCTCTCCCTGTACATTATTTTTCTTTCATGTTTCTCTCTTAGGTTTTCTCTCTCCCTCCGAGACAGGTACATCTTGTACAAGAAAAGAACCATTGATTTATGTATGCTTTTAGTTCTTAATATTTTCTTTTTATTTTTAGCTCATATTGTTGGGACCGAGCACCCCTTCGCCTTTTATGCTTGTTGTTCTTGATTTTCTTGTTTGGAATTGCATGGACTAAAGTTTGGGTCTATGGGTTCACTTTTATTTTTATGGAGTTTGATCTCCCCAAAACTTTATATTTTATAAAACTAATTAGCTCATAATGTAGAGCACCATATTTTATGTATCTTTGCTTTTGGCAGTGCTTGTTTTTGAGTCCAGCTAAGTTCATTGCTGAACTTGATATCATATGTATACCAAAATGGCTTACTGGAGAAGAAAAATAGTGCTCTATAAAGAGTATGCATGAGAACCATTTGGCATAGAAATACGTATAATTTACTTTGGGCACATTTGGTATGTTGTCCCAACTCTTCGTACGTACTAATCATACTGTACTTAGTCTCCTAGCATAAGTGTGCCAATCACACTCTTTGAGTTAGTGACACACTTTCGAGAGGAAACTCAGTTGGCACACTTTTGGTGCGTACTCAATCCAAGTTCTCCCTGGAAAACCAAAAAAAGTGTGTCACATGCAGTCAGCGCACTTTCTTTGCGTTGGAAATCTGGGGCACTTTTTTATGTTTCGTCATCCCGCGCACTTTTCTTACGTTTGTTGCTCGTGCACTTTCTTTTTCTTCGGTTCCTTAGGGACGAAGCTTTGGTTGGTTTCTCGATTTCTGTGTTATTGATTTATGTGCTCCTCGACTGACGAGCTTCTCGACTGTCGAGCTTTGACCTCAGATTGTGTGTTTTATCTTTTAGCTAGCTTGCTCGCACACTTTTTTTGTTTGATTTTCTTGCTTGTGTATCTTTGTCAAGTACACCGTATTGGTTAACTTGACAAAGTATACCACCCCTTTGTAGCTTGCGTACTTTATGCGCCTTGACTTCATACGGCACCCTGAGCATGCTCTTGTTTGGTTCATGTGTCTGACCTTCACACGCACAAATTCATGCACCTGCGATCCTTAGTGACTCATTGCGCGCACGTAGAGCTTTCTTTATGTGTTCGCTTATTTTATTTGGAATATTTCTCATCATCCTCTATGTGGTTGATCCTGGTATTGCTTGTGCTATGATTCTAAGAAATAATGTACTTAGAAACTAGACCTCATGCTATACATGACCATGTGTTAAGATTGGCTTCATTCATTGCATGAATATGTGTTGGATTGAGATGTTTTGTGTGGACCAAACTAAGTGAATAGTGACTGATCTGCTATGTGCATGACATAAGCTTCGTATTATAATGTGATCAAGGTTCATGTAACCCAATGATATATTGGTAATTGTACTGGAATTCTGTATCCATGCTGATACCATTATTGCTTGATATTGTTCATGATCTAATATGCGCCGAAGTATGACATACTGTGTTACGTGTTAAGTAATTTATATTTGGATTGTGCATCGAGAATGCCTCCAAATTCCTAAATGAGTGATACTATAAATATTTTTTCCCCTATCACGGGCATGATAAGCTAGTCAAGTACCAAAGCATAGCTAGGATATTGATTATTGAATGTTGGATACATGCTCGGTTGAATCCAGATTGAACTTTCATGAATTCGTATCTAGCATGCCCATACCTTGTACGACATCTTAAGGGAAATTCACATGTGATCACGTCTTTAGATTTTAACACAATATATGGCTAATTAAGTAACTAAAAGTGGTACTAATATTTGGAGAGAACGATATCCCGAGATTATACCAACGAACCTTCCCACATAGATTTATTCTAAGTGTGTTGTGGGCTGGCTACCACAAATACTATATATCATCCTCCTTAGTAGAGTTCAGTATCTGACCAATTATTAAATAACGTCGAGCTACTGTTTCACTATAGGAACATTGTAACCGCTACTAGAGTGATTTAGCGCAGTGTCCCTACGGAGAACTAGTGCATCAGTGCAGTGCATGTAGATTCTATTATTTTGTCTCAGTTAGCCCGTATTCGACAATAACGTGATATAAGGATACCTATTACGCATTATTCTGACATAACCTCAGACTCCATAAATAGAAAGTCGTACAAATGATTGGCCAATTTTATTAATTAGACTTGGTTGTGATTGTATTATTCTGTTAGTAGTCCAGGGTCATAGACTATCATAGTGTGATGGTTCAACCCTTGTCCTTGTTTGGTTGTAGGGTTGGGCCTTGTGCTAGGATATACCATGGACCTAAACTACGACACAATATATATATATATATATATATATATATATATATATATATATATATATATATATATATATATATAATTGCTTGGGGTTTTTGGTTCTCTTTTTGTGCTTTATTTGTGGTCCTTGCTATTTGGGTTCTAACCCCACTAGTTTTGCATAGCCAAGTTTTGATCCAGCACCTGAGGATCCAGCTTACTTTCCTACGAATCATGGGACGTACCAGCAATATGGTCTCAGAGGATAACGAGTGGGTTTTCTTCTTTATTGCTCGTCATTGTACATTTATTTCTTTTGGATGTTTAGCCACCGATACTTGTTACCCGTCATATCTGGACATTAGTCTTCTTACATAATTATATTAATCAGACTGCTGCTGATCAATGTTATATAATTTTACTACTCTACCAGCTTCTTATTTTGTACAGCTGGTCTCCAAAATATTTTGTCACAACCCGCATCCGGTATAGGGGCACGAGTAAGTGGGTACGTCCAGCCTACGCCGCAGCATCGACGGTAGAACGATGTCTAGGTCAACAATATTATCTAAACATCTCTACGATATATATATTGTACCTGTCAAGATATTTTAACTCCCGAATGGAGGATAATATGATAATATGGTAATGGTAAACAATACTCAATTACAATAATAAACTAGAGGAAGATATGGCACGATATGGAATAGAATAGAAATAATTAAAGTTATAATACATCACAAGTCCAATAGTCTAATCCCAACATAATGACCTCAAATATAATACATGCCAAAAGTGTAACTAACATATACAATATCATAAATGAACTAGCTAAGTCTCATCAACTACTGATACTATCTTAATAGGCTTTATATGTGCTATCTCAACTGGCTCACCATCATGTAGCTCGTAGTGTGTAGGATACCAGTTCTCTAATGAATTATCGAAAAAATATATCCAGTCAGGATTGGAGCGAAGTACAACCCAATAGCAGTTCCATTAATTGACAAAAACTATGAAATAGTAATAGCAATAAAAATAAATTATAGAAGTAACTAAACTAGAAAATATTATGAGAATAACCATCATGGTAAATAATGGCAATAAATTAAGAATAATATGGTGAGGAACATTAATATAATAAACTGGAATAAAGGAAACAATATAAATAATATGCCTTGAAATATTAGTAAGATAATATGATCGGCTTGGGCCTAACACGGACTATATATAAAAAGTGAGCTAGCGTGATCACACGTGAGTTGCATGATCTACTAGCTATCATGAGATATACTGAATCACGGGCTATAAGGTATAATCACATATCCACTAATACTTTTTCAACCCCCGACTAGTACATGGATCCAAATCATGACACGTTATAACACGTATATCACACTGCACAGTCTATAATATCATGCATTATGATCATGGTCATATAATCATAAAGATATCACGGTAATCACTGAGTAATCATGAAGTACAACACGACAATCACTGAGTCATCACAAAAATAATATCTCATGACCAAGATCCACGTATACCAATCCGTGTAACCATCGTGTCAGGAATTAGATATCTCAATCCTAAATACATGAAACATAGATGATATCAAATAAGAAAACTATTAGAGATTGCACTCGCCTCTGGTCCTGAACAAAAGATGGCACTCGGTGTCCAAGCTGGTGTCACGTATACCTATATATGAATGACATGTCAATTGGTTGTAATAAAGTAATAAATGAGCTAAAATACATTAAATATGCTTTTCTAGGCAATCTCTAGGTCACTCTAGCTAAACTAGGTCAACCTTAGTCAAACTTAAGTCATACACAAGTTTCTAGGTTCATACTAAGGTACTAGTTCATATTGGTCACTAACTAGTTAACACTAGCCTATATTAACTATGCTAGGTCATTAAATATTAAGTACTATATATACATACACTCATATACATAATACTTATACTAGTTAATATAATACAACTTATACACTACTCTAATATCTGATACTCTTTATAAATCATACACCACCAATTTACCTACACCCTATCTAAGTATCACCCAATACTCATATTTAACATCTATAATACTACTCCACTACCATAATTGATACTAACATCTAACATGCTACCTAGTACTAATATACTAACAAACACAACTGATATCAATTAACAACTAACAGTTATCCTACTACTAACTAACAATTGAAATCACTAACTTATACTAACTTCTATATACACTAACTAAACTTATATACTAACTATGATTCCAACCCCCAAGCTCACAGCTGTTATGACTTACCTGGTTATAGTGCAGCTGAAAGCTTGTACCCGATCTCCCTTGGTCACACATCTAATACTCAAGTATCAGTGACCATTAACACTTTTGAGTATCATAAATCTGAGTTTTTGTCATGTCACAGTCCCAAAATATGTAGGACTAGGAATACGTAGCGTGCTAGTCGTATGTATATGACAACTCCAATATGTTAGAAAAATTATAACTCACACATATGCTGTAATATGAATAAATAATTTACAAGTGGAACATATATTGTCAACACAAGTCACAGGCATCTATATCTCATCCATAAGCATAAGTAAAGGAATATCAAAATAAATAGCTAAATGTCTCAAGTACGAAGTATCAAAAGAATAATATTTGGGTGGAGACAAATGCACTACCCATCGACTATATCAAAAACTAAAATGATAGAGGAGATCAAAACCCCAATATAAAATAAATATCAATAAAGAAACAACATCTAAGGATCCACCAGCAATGAAGTAATCACTGGTACTCAGAAAATAAGACCTCCTCAACAGAGAATGATGCGTCAGGCCCGGGTCCATACTCCTGCTGATAATCCTGATCATCTATACCTGGAAAGGGACCAGGTCCTCAGAGGGACGTAACAAGATACAGAAAATAGCATGCCATAATATACTGAAAATAATATCCAAAAGGTCGCCTAATACTCTATGTAAAATGCACTTTTGAGAACAACTTTCCAATGTATGGGCTATCTGGCTAAAAATGGGATTGGCGTGACTCTCTCAGAGAATTAGTGGCCTAAAAAGTATAATGTCTTTCGATCGTCAGAGACCACTTGTAAATAATATAATATAAGGGTCATCTGACCATGCATCTCCGACGGAGTGTACGGGTTACAAAAGAAAAAGTGTAAAGGAGTCCATATGCCTACTTGTTGTTCTTCCCATCTTATGGTCTATCCATGTCATATACATGCCATGGTGATACCTCTAATAACTGTCAAGTCTTCTAGCATGCATTTCTATCAGCAGTTATTTTCTATCCGTCACACGTCCCATACATATAGGTGGCCAGCCTATCACGCAAGTCCGTATCCTAAATGAGATTCACACTCGTGTAACAAATGTGTCACGACCAATGAAATATAAGAATGTCTTAACATCATGGGTTGGTCTCGTAACACTCGGTCGTCATGCAAAATATTAAATAAGTGAAAAAAGTGACACAACCGTCGTTGCACCCAAGTTCCTCTTGCAAGCATAATTTTATATAGCAAAATAAAATAACTAAATTAAGGACAACAAATATGCATGCGAATAATAAATGTAAATAAGCAGCACAATGGCAACGTATAATTGCCTGGCAAGCAATTTGTGTAATATAGGCGTCCTGACGTCAAGCACAAAGGATCATAAACTACAGGCTCTGAACTAACGTCTCTGGATGATAAAATAAATATCACCAAAGTCTCTAGAATTAGCGTGATAGTCAGAAAACTCTACCCTTTCGCCCAATTTGGACACAGGGGCAAGAAGGGTAATTTTGGATCAAGGCGGTGTCCATATGGTCCACTATGCACCAAAATACGTTCCAGGGGTAAAGGTCTCTAAATTTGACAAATTATATGTCAAACAAATCTTAGACGTCGATAAGAACTCAACGGTATATCCAATTTTAGATTCCGATAAGCCAATCACAATTTCGCTCGTCAGGTCAAACCGGGGGGCCCATGAATAGGCGGTTCGATCAACAGTCATGGAATCACATGAAACTTGAGTCACAGGACCAGCGTGATACCACAGATCTATTGGTGCAAGTTTTGTCGTATTCCGACGAGCTGTTACGAACTTCTATAGTATTTTGTAAAATATCGATATGGGGGACTTTCGACCGATATGGTTGAGTCCGAAGCGCACGCACGTACAAATCAATTTCTGCGAAAGTCCGCACGTTAGGAAATACCATACACATCTTTTGGTACAACTAGTATGTGACGTGGTGGTCCGGTTTGTCGGTACGCACTCTGTATTTCTAGTTTTCTAAGTTTTCAGAAACTGTTTTTCGTGATTATTAACGGGTGTTTTACCACAGATTTAATGTCAATTCTATGCAAGAAAAAAATTATTTCAAACCTTGTTATGTGGGATAGCTATCAGAAAAAGAAATGCATATTTTTGTTAGGCTGGTTGGAAGAAAATTTCCTTCCAAAACAACATATTGGCTTCAAAAACTGTCAATTCACTTATATCTAAAATAATAGATTTTTCATGATTTCTCATGTGTTTTTCATATTGATTTAAACATGATTTCTTATTAATGATTAAATAATCATAAACTATATTAAGTGGTCTATCCATAGAATTTTACTGATCAAAAAATAATCGAACACGTGTGGAGATAAATGATCGTGAAGAGGGGTACCTCGACTGTGGTTACTGTCGGTTCGGTCGGGTTTGGGCATTCGACGACGAATTTTCGGTAGCATTGGCAGCTCTACGGCGGTGCAGGGAGGTAGACAAATATGAGAGGAGGAAAGGATTAGGGTTAGGGCTTAAATTCATTCATATATATGCATATATATAGGTTGAAAGAGGGGGGTACGAGCAGTTTGGGCCGGGTCGTGGTCGTGCACCGCGGGTGGGGGGGGGGGTTGGATGGGATTTGGTTGCTGCTGTTGTTGTGTTCATTTATTGTTGTTGTGATTGGTATATTTTTTTTATTATTAATAATTTTCTTTCTTTCTTTTATTAATTAATCTTTTTTTCTTTGTCTTTTCTACTCTTTTCTTACTATTATCATTACCATTATTAATATTATAATTTCTAACATATATGTCTTTAGTTATTATTATTATTATTATTATTATTATTATTATTATTATTATTTTTATAAGAGCATATATTTATATACTAAATTTATTTATTCCTATTGTATAATTAACTATACTCTTGCATACTACCATGAGTAGGAATACCTATTATATATTTTATTTATTTAATTAGTTATAAATTTTAGGGTGGTTATATTCTACCCAACTTACAAAATTTTTGTCCTTAAAATTAAAACTAGTGCATGGTAAGGAAACGATAATGCTATAGGGTAGAAAAGAATAAAATAAAATTATACCTTGATCTTCGAACAGATACGAAAAACTTGGCACATGTCATCCTCGCGTTCCCAAGTGGATTCTCCTAGCGAGTGATGTCTCCTTGCCACACATACCAAAAGAATAGACTGATTCCTCAGTACGTTCTCTCGATAATCAAGGATCTCTATATGCTGCTCTTGGTAAGACAAGCTCGGCCCAACGGTAATCTCGGAGTGATCGAGAACATGACTGCTATCTGCCACATATTGCCTTAGTTGTGACACATGGAATACATCATAAACTCCCTCAAGCGAAGGTGATAGTGCCAGTCGATACACAACTTCTCCAACTCGCTTCAGCACGTCAAATGGTCCAATGTACCTTGGACTCAACTTGCAGCGTCCCCCGAAGCGAATAGTGCCTCTAGTTGGCGATATCCTCAAAAAGACATGATCGCCTTCCTAGAACTCCAAAGGACGGCGATGAAGATCTGTGTACTGCTTCTGTCTATCTTGCGTTGCTCGCAAGTGCCACTGTATCCTTTTTACCTTCTCCATAGTGCTGACAACCAACTCTGGCTCCAAGATCTGACGTTCTCCCACATCGCTCCAACACACAGGAGACCTACACTTTCTTTCATATAAAGCTTCAAACGGAGCTATTTGGATGCTGGCTTGATAGCTATTATTGTAGAAAAACTCCATAAGATATAGGTGGTCCTCCCATGATCCTCTAAAATTCAACATGCATGCTCTCAACATATCCTCTAGCGTCTGAATAATATGTTCTGACTGCCCGCCTGTTTGCGGATGACAAGACGTATTGAACTTCAGAGGAGTCCCAAGACTCTCATGCATGCTCCTCCAAAAGTGAGATGTGAAATATGAGTCCCTGTCTGACACAGTTCTAATCGGAACGTCGTATAATCTCACTATCTTCCTTATGTATAAGTCAAACAAAGCTTCTGTAGACTGGCCAACTCATAAGGGCAAGAAATGATCAAACTTAGTGAGTTGATCTATGATCACCCAAACGATATATTGCCTACTTGGACTCTTCAAAAAATCTATAAAAAAAGTCCATAGTGATGTGCTCCCACTTTCACACAAGAATCGAAAGTGGTTAGAGTAGCCCTGCCGTCCTCTGATGTTCAGCCTTGACTTGCTGGCACACTAGAGATTTGGACACCAAGTGAGCTATCTCCATTTTCATCCCATGCCACCAGAAGTGTTGTCGCAAGTCAGAATACATCTTGGTGTCTCTAGGATGAATACAATATATTAAACTAAGAGCCTCTGCCATCAACTTCTGCCGAAGCTCTCCATTGGGAACATATAGGCGATCACCACAACGTAATATCCCGTTATCATGAATGCGCAGTCTCGTCTGCTCTCCAGCCTAGATCCTCTTTGTCAACCTCTTGAATCTAGCATTTGTAAGCAAAGTTTTCCTGATCCTCTCTACTGGCGATGAATACACTTGCAAGTTCACTAGTGTCCCGTCTGATCCGGGTAATACAACTTCTATGCCAAGCTCTTGCAAGTCCTCCAGTAACTCCCTCTGTGTCATCAAGAATAGCGCCATAGTCCTCTAGTAACTCCATCAGTAGGCAAAGCTACCCTTTAGCCCAATTTGGACACTGGGGCAAGAAGGATAATTTTGGGTCAAAGCGGTGTCCATATAGTCCACTTTGTACCAAAATACTTGTCAGGGATAAAGGTCTTTAAATTGAACAAATTATAGGTCAAACAAATCATAGACGTCGATATGAACTCAACGGTATGTCCAATTTTGGATTCTAGTTAGCCGATCATAATTTCTCTCGTCAAGTCAAACTGTAGGGTCCGCAAACAGACAATTCGATCAACTATCTCAGAATTGCGTAAAACTTGGATCACAGAACCAGTGTGATACCATGGATCCGTTAGCGTAAGTTTTGTCGTGTTCAGACGAGCTATCATGAACTTCTAGGATATTTTACAAAATGTTGATACATGAAAACTTTCGACCGATACGGGTTGATTTCGACACGCACGCACGTCCAAATCAATTTTTTTAAAAGCCAGCACGTCAGAGAATATCATACGCGCCTTTCGATACAACTGGTACGTGATGTGGTGGTCTAGTTTGTCGGAATGCACTCCGTATCGCTATTTTTCTAAGTTTTCAGAAACTGTTTTTCGTGATTATTAACGAGTGTTTCACCACTTTCTAATGATCAATTCAATGCAAGAAATAGGTCATTTCGAACCTGGATATGTGGGCTAGCTATCAGAAAAAGAAATGCATATTTTTATTGGGCCGATTGGAAGAAAATTGCCTTCAAGAATAGCATATTGGCTTCCAAAACTGTCAATTCACTTATATCTAAAATAGTAAATTTTTTATGATTTCTCATGCATTTTTTATGTTGATTTAAATAGAATTTCTTATCAAGGATTACATAATCATAAAATAGGTTAAGTGGTCTATCCATAGAATTTTATAGATCAAAAAAGGATCGAATAAGTATGGAGATAAACGATCGTGAAGAGGGGTACCTCGACTACAGTTACTATCGGTTCGGTCGGGTTTGGGCGTTCGGCAGTAAATTTTCGACGACGGTGGTGGCTCTGCGACAGTGCAGGAAGGTCGATGAATACAAGAGGAGGAATGTATTAGGTTTAGGGTTTAAATTTGTTCATATATATGCATATATATAGGTCGAAAGAGGGGGTGCGAGCGGTTTTGGTCGGGTTGTGCACCGCGCGGGGGAGGGGGGGTTAAGTGGGTTTTGGTTGCTGCTGCTGCTGTATTCATTTGTTGTTATTGTGATTGGTATATTATTTTTATTATTAATATTTTTCTTTCTTGCTTTATTTCTTTTATTAATTAATCTTTTTTTGATTTTTTTGCCTTTTCTACTCTTTTCTTACTATTATTATTACCATTATTAATATTATAATTTCTAACATATATTTCTATTATAATTTTATTATTATTATTATTTTTATAAGAGCATATATTTATATAGTAAATTTATTTATTCCTATTGTATTATTAACTATACTCTTTCATACTACCATGAGTAGGAATACCTATTATATACTTTATTTATTTAATTAGTTAAAAATTCTAGGGTGGTTATAGTTTTTTCCAATTGATAGTCTCTACCACTGCTGCTATATGGTCCTACTGCTCGAGCTCCCCTCTCTTGATACATGTTGCTGTGTTCAGGTCATTACTGTAGTGTTCCTCTAATTAGACAGTACACACAGTGCACACACTTGAATGCCTAACCCCACTCCATACACACACAGACAATTGCAATATTGTTGTGAATTCTTCCCCAACCTTTTTGCTACTATAGTGGCTTCACTTTACCTCCCCCTTGCCCAAACTGGAACACACACTGATACATGTATGCAACTTTAAGTTGCTGGTGTTATATGATATGCCTAGGTATGGGCACACTTCCCCTCCTTCCAACCTTAACATAACTTCATATCTAAGCTTGCACACATTGCACTCGATCACTCCTACACGCGCACTGAACATACTGTCACCCTTACACTCATATTACTATATTGCCTATACTCACAATCGTACACTTTCAGTCACATATAACTGATACTGTTAGGTATCAGACATTGCACCCCCAACTCCAAACACCAACATACCACACCACCCTATAATATATCATATGCACATATATATAGAACATCATATAGATATATATAATAACAACACACACACTAGCACATTAAGTCAAACACTAGGCATGCAATCTATGATACTCTATGATAAGTATCCAATGGAATACCAAAACCCATAATTCTCCATAATTAACATATATACAACTCAATTATATATAATAATAACTAATATAACTAGTTAGAATAGGAATTGAAGAGAATAAACACAAATTATCCAAAATGAACCCAGTATCATACAGTATCACAAAATACTATAATTCGCTCTACTCGTATCCAATTGTTGACACGTATCTAGTCCCACACCCCCGATATATGTCTAATTATATCTAATTGCTCTCATGACACACACTTGATGTATCAATATCTGAATTCTCCCAAAATAAGCACCAATTACCATGTACAAATAATAATAGAGGTCTTATGAACCTAGTTCTTGTTCCTATGGGTAGCCCTAAGCCAATAAAAAATTTTTAATGGTTAAATGCATGAGTTATGGTCTAAATTAAGAAAAAAAATCAGAATTTACCTTTTGGGAGATGGATTCCCAATAAAATGCTCAAATGGGCATAATTATGACACAAGCTCATTGTCAATTCCTCCTCTTTCAAGTGCTTATTGTAATCCAAGCTCCAATGCTCCTTAGATGATGTAATTGGAAGATAATGAGAATGAATTAGGTTGAATTTGATGGAGAGATGAATCAATTTGGGTAAGAACATAATTTAGGATCTCTAATGAAATGAATTAATAAGAGGAAAGAGAGAGAGTCCCTCTAAGTGGTCGACCCTCTTTCCCCCTTCCCAAGCAATGTACAATATCCAAGTTACCCTTACTAGTTGGTTATGAAGTTTAATTAGGAAGGGCTATATTAGAAAGCTTCTAATTCTATATGAAACTAATATAATCTTCTTAATTAATTATTGGAATGGGTCTAATAGGCCTAATCCAATATTGGGCTCAATGTGTCATGACAAACTAATTGGTCCAGTAATGACAAGTCCAAATAATTAGACTAGTCCACTAACTAAAATAAATAAATAGCACAACACAATATAAATAATTAGTAGCACATAAATAAATATTTAATTACTAAATAATAAATATATTAAATGATAAAAATACCCTTATCTAGAAATGTGGTAGTGACACATTCTGATGTGGCATTTGGGACGCCTTACCGCTTATTCTAAAATTTTCTATATTATTGCTTCTTGTTTGAATAATTGAGACACAAAAGTTCTTGACCCTAGGAAACTTGATTGTAGTATGCACTCCCTTGTCTAGTTACAGCCGTGATCGCCGTACGACGTATAGTACTTATACGAGATACCTGGGAGTGTCCGTCTCCGTATTCTGGTATAGGGACGTGACAGTTGGAGTAGATCTAAGTTTCAAGTTTGGATCTTCCATGAGTTTATTTAGTTTTGATCTAGTAAAACTTGATATTTTTGAAAACTAGTAGTTCCATGTTGATGAGCATTCAATTTCAAGTGTTTTAGAACTTTGCTTTGCTGGATTCAGACTTGAAATAAGGATTTCATGAAAAAAATAACTTTTCAGACTTAGAGCTTTTCCATGGCTAAAAATTGATGTTCTGGGACAAAGAAGTTCTATGCGCCCTATTGGCATGTGGCCTAGACTTCTCGCTCCAAGTCAGCATGCGGCCATCTTGTTGGATGCATGACCAAATCTGCATATGCACCCCTTGACAAAATGCGTGGAACTTGAACGAATGAAAGTTTTCTAAGTTTAAAAGATTTTATGCGGCCAAGTGTATATGTGACCAAGAGGAGCATGCGGCTGAGTCGTCCATGCGGCCCAGAGCTATGCCTTCCTCTTGTCTTCGAACACGTGACTCAGCACCGCCTTGGCATAATTTTTTATGATTTTGTCTTTTCCTTCTTACTCCCTTTTTTGGCCAGTCACATCGATCATTTTTCTGATACGACTAGTCACATCGGTCACTTCTCTGACTTTATATTTATTGCCTGTCACTCACCTTGTTCCTAGGAGTAAACTTTTTATCCTCCATGCGCCCAGCTCTTGCATGCGGCCAACTTACCCATGAGCCTATGATACTGGTAGTAGCTTAACTTCTTATGATTTGTTCTCTTATGGTATAACTATTTTTATTTTTTAGCCTATTCTGTTTGATTGTTATGAATGCAAGCTTTCTCTAAAATATTTATAACCTGATTATGACAACCTGTCATGACCTAAAAATTCCTGAACATAAATTATATTGACACTGTTAATCTTGAACTATCGACACCAAACTTGTAAGGGTATTACTGATAGCGGCTCGATGAAGCACACTCCTGACATGCTAGAATTGAACATGGATTATAATGATACTGTTAATCTTGAACTCTCGATACCAAACTTGTATTAATATTCTTGATAATAGTTCATCTTATCGAGTAATCAAATATGTACTGATATTCCTGATAGTGGCTCGACGAAGCACACTCCTGACATGGTAGAATATTTCTTGTCTACATGCAATCCCGGTATCCCAACGATACCTGATTGATTTGGAGCTCTCCGTCATGAGCGGCTTATTTCCAGCACGCCGTTGAGTGTTGTATTACATATAAATTACTATAACTGATATAATCTAATCTATGTATCCTTACGCCTGGATAACCCGGCTAGTCTGCATGGCATATAGCTATATAGAATCTCAATCTAAATATACTAGTAACTAGGACTGTGATAACCATAGTTAGCTAATGATAGCAAACCGTAGGGCATGATTGGTCGTAATTGCTTAATTTTTAGTCTAGTCTAGTCTAGTCCTGGTTTATTTTAACAATTGATCCAGAGACTGTAACCTGCGTACTGATTCAAGATATCCTTGTTTAATACTCCAGAACTGCTTAACTGTTATTTTACCAGCTGCACTTATTTAACAGTTTCTTGTGCTATTTCTTGCTGATTTGTTTGTATGTTGATTTTAGTTTCTAAGTTGGCACCCTTGTGGTACTTGTTGTCTTGGGGTCTGACCCCACTAGTTTTGTATGGCGAGATTTTGGAGCAACACCACAGGATCTTCTGTACTTTTTATCACAAGATGGTGAATACCAGGAGCACCCGAGGACATAAGTGGGTTTCTTCTTCATCACCCACTTAATCTTTTACTTATACTTTTGAGACGTTTAGCCACCAAGCACGTGTTTAACTCATGTCTTGGAACTTAACATTCTAGCTTGTGGGCCTACATATAAAGCATATTCAATACTATAGCTAGAGTTGATCATGTAATATTGTAAACTTGCTAGTTCTTTATTTTGTAACTAGCTTCATGGTCATCTGTGTATGTATAGTTTAGGAAGTCTTACTATTATATTTTTGGTGATCATACATCTTATAAGTTGTTGCCTACTTGAGATAGAGACAATTTGGACTCTTGACCTAGGAATGATTATTGGATTGTAGAGTAAACCCTCATATGTCTAGACAGCCATGAAGGTACCTCGGGGTATAGAGTACTCTGGTATACGTAGCTGGCTTTGTCTGCCCCCGCTCTCTAGTATTCTGGTTCTGGGGAGTAACACAGTTCAAGTGGTGGCCCATGCAGGTCTAAAAATTCAGAAGTATGGAGGGTTTACAAGATATTTTAGATGTCTCAATCATGTTACTCCTTGATCTCCTCCAGTGTCGAATTTATATCCATAAAATCTTAATTCAACATCTGTCTTGATTCTCGATCAATCATGTCCCTTTCCTTTGATCCTTGTGTCCTTTATCTTTCAAAGACATTGTTCCTGGTCCTTTTGATCATCCAGCTCAAGTTTCTCCAGTAGCAGGACATCATCTTGTTTCCCAGCAAACCCTTGAGGTTCAGCCATAGCATTCCAAGGCTGAGTCCAGAATAGCTCAGAATGAGGAACCCCATATCTGCCCTGTACCTCTCGTACAACCTGTACCTGATGCATGAGAAGAAAATAGTGTACTAATTGGTATTCTTTAGAAATTATTATCATCTCAAGAAAGTCGAGAGGACGTACTCATTCAGTCGGTACAAGGGGAGTTGGAAAGAGGCCGACATCATGCCAATAAATTGGCAAGCAACTTCAAGCGCCTCCAACCCTCATATTTCTATGGTATCGAGGATGCAATTGCATTGGACGCATGGCTTCAGGAAACAGAAGCTATCCTAGAGGCAACATGAGTACCGGCTAGAGAGCAAGTGTCAGTAGCTCGACTGTAGTTGCTAGACTTGACCCAAGACTGGTGAGTAGCACAGATAATTTCACTAACAGTACTCGTCCCTTGGAAATTCTTCAGTAAAAGGTTTTAGACCAAATATTTTGATGCAGTATTGCGTTATAATCTACAGCAAAGGTTTAACAACTTGAAGCAGATAAGCAGGACTGTCAACGGCTATATGGCAAAATTCTGCAGGCTTAGTCGGTTTGCTCCCACCTTGGTGGGGACCGAATTAGATCGAACAAGAAAGTTACAGCAGGGACTTTATCGGGAGATCATATTGGTGGTAGAACAACATGAGTTCCAAAATTTTGATGTTGTATTAAGAGGAGGCATGAGTATACCTTCCAGAAAATCATGGACCGGACTGGGGGGCAAAAGAGGACATTTAGGGCTTTAACTATCAGATCTTCGAGGAGGCCTATTTCAAAAGCCTCAGCTCAACAAACAGTACCAACCCGACCTCAATAGCAAAGGACATCTTCTTCAGCAAGGTGTTCTCATTATGGAAAACCTGGACATATATTTTTTGAGTGCAGTAGAGCACAAGAATTATGCTTAGTTTGTGGAGATCCAGAACATAGAGTGGGATCTTTCTCACACAGAGCTAGTTCATAATCATCTTCTCCAACAGGATAGCAGTATAGGGCTCTAGTGCCGGTTCAAAAATACCAGGGTCTGAGGCCTTTGCCAACCCAATCTTAAGTATTCCAGCAATAGAGGCCACATCAGTATGCGTAGGCCCAAGCTCAAGTATAGGCCAGGCAAGGAGGTCCACAGCAGAGAGGACCAGCACTGAGACGACGAGGTCAGGCGATGGCACTCACTGTGGAAGAGGAGTTAGCTTCAGGTGAAGTGGTGGTAGGTAGCATTCTCGTCAACTCTCATTCAGCTTCAGTATTATTTGATTATGATGTATCATATTCTTTTATGTATGCACGATTTATGACACGAGTTGGATTAGAACCCAAATCATTATCAGTAAGACTCAATATACTTACTGGTAACAGTATCGTGGGGGTCGATAGAGTTTATACCTCGTATCGAGTAGTAATGTGTGGGCGAGAGTTTCCAGCTAGATTGATAGAATTTCCTATGGAAGATTATGATGTCGTCTTAGGCATGGATTGGTTGAGTGCCTGATACGCTGGCAAGGGTCTCTTTTGTATTCTCCGAGAAGAAGAATTCTCATTTTCTAGAGGCGAGACAGAGTCTTCATCAGCGACCATGAGAATGGCAGTAACAGAGGAAGTACAATTGCCCAAAGTAGTTAGCGAATTCCTCGATGTATTCCCAAAAGAACTTTCAAGCATGCCACTAAAAAAAGAGATCGAGTTTTCCATTGATCTACTTCCAGGAACAACACCAGTGTCAGAGAGAGTCTATAGGATGATGCCTTCAGAGTTAGAAGTCTTGTACCAGATTATAGAAGAATTAAAAACTAAGGGATTCATCCGTCCTAGTGGATCGCCATGGGAGCCCCAATGCTACTTATAAAGAAGAAGGATGGAACGTCACGATTATGTATGGATTATCGTACCCTCAATGCGATAACCATCAAGAACAAGTATCCCTTGCCAAAGATCGACAACTTGTTCGATCAGCTTAGTGGAGCAGCGGTGTTTTCCAAAATTGATTTGCGGTCAGGTTATCACCAGATCAGAGTGAGAGAGCTGGATATACCCAAGACGACATTCAGATCGGGATATAGACATTAGGAGTTTCTAATAATGCCTTTTGAAACAATCAATGCTCCAGCAGTGTTTATAGATCACATTAATCATATTTTTATGCCATACTTGGACAAGTTCGTGATAGTGTTCATCACTACCAGAATAACACATATTAGCAACGTCCAAAAATATCGCTAATATGTAAACTGACATCGCTAAAATAATTTGGCAATGTAATTAGCGACGTTTTTATGTCACCGCGTATTACATGGTCGCTGACTACAAAAATGTCGCTCGTCGTCGCTGTAGCGATGTATATTTGTGACGATACGACGTCGTAGAATATACGACGGTTAGCAACGTATCATCGTTAAATTGACGATGTAAACTTTGGTTGCAATACGTCGCTATATTAGCGACATTATGAGCGACATTTTGCTACAACAATATTGATATGACAAGTTTTGCCATGCCCCCATGTTAGCGACGTTTAGCGACATACTAGCGACGTCCTTGGTATCAGGTAGCGACATTTCAATATTTTTAGCGACGTAAATGTACGTCGTGGAATGTCGCAATACGTCGCTAAGTTACAAAAAACAAAAAAGTAAAATGCAGTTTATAAATTATTTTTCAACAAAACTCTACCTGCAATTATAAAACCACAGTTTATATAAATAGACCCGGAGCAACCCTCCGTTGAATTCCTTGGGTTCATCGACCCCTTTAGTGGAACACTCAACACCGGTTAATTTTGGTGTACAGTAATATGAATAATAAACTAAACCCACATAGAAAAAAATCTATAAAGTTATATTACATTAATTATGTCCCAAGAAGTAGATAAATAAATTTAAAATAAGTGTCACATGCGTCTCAGAATGTAATCAAAAGTATGAAATAAATACATTAAAGACCCAAGAATGCGCTAATACACACAAATACACTAAAACCTATCCAAACAAGGACTACTACTGATGAGGAGGAGCACCACTACGCATCTGGGATAGAAGGAACTCATGTTGCTCCTGTGAAAGCATCACCGATGCTGATGGAGGAGGTAGTGATGGAGGCGGTGTCGATAACGACGGACCAGGAGGACGTATATTCTCTAACGCTAGCAGTCGAGCATTGTATGAATTCATGGCAGATACCACTTTCGAAGTATTTTTCGCCACCGATCGGCTCAACAAATCCTATGCTGCATAGATCCTCGCAAGTGAGTCACTCATGACCGTATGCGATCCCTCCAGCTTCCTTTGTTTATGCTCCATAGACGTGGCCAGAGTTTTCAAGCTGCGCTCTATCGTTTGGCCTATAGTCCTAAGCTCCATAAGGCTGTGCTCTGTCGTATGACTCAGAGTCCTGAGCTCCATAAGGCTATGCTCGAGCGATCCAAAATATACGGTGATCATCGCATTGCCTATCTGCGATGCAGACTGTAGCCTCTCCGTAATCCTCCGTAGTAACTCATCACACAGGCTACCAACTATGGTTATCTAGAGCTCGTCCACCGACAGAGCTATAGAGGGTTGCTAGGAAGTACCAGCCCCTCCCTCCGTAGGTGCACTAGCAGTCTCATTTTCACGTAGTTTAAGATACTCGTCCTAGAAAAGTGGTTGCAAACATCTAAGTTACTTATTACTAACTATATAGATATATATTTGTATATTTTCTAGGTTATATTAACACAAGTTAGTAAAACGAACATAGGTCTGCGTGGCCTTCTCATCGATGAGTTTTTTGCCCTTCTGATGGGTAGCCAGGAAGACTATCTCCATGTTGGCGTTCTCACCCCTCTGTACCTGTTAAAATTTATATTATTTGTTATTAAAATTAAATATCTTATCCAACATATATTAAAATAGTATATATTCAATAGAATACATACCAAACGACAGAAATATTCCGTCATGGGAATCTAGCCACCACACCACTTTCCTGCTTTCTCTGACCGTTCATTTTACTTAGGTTTATCGAATCTTGCCTTCATCGTAGTCTACTACTCAGGCATGATCCAACCATGGATCGGTTCTCCGTCGCGATCACAGACCTTCTGAAGTTGATCACATCACGGATCAGCTTGGCTGCGACTGCAGGAAACTCCTCCTCGATCTTCTCAGCCCGGTGAAGTGGATAGAAATAAGTTTTTTACAAGAAGTAAAATAGAGAGTTATATAATACCATAAATAATTATTGATATTAAAAGTAAATAAATTTTTACTTTGAAGTGGGCAAACCAAAATGCCTTCCTATCTTCAGGAGCATCTGAGTAGTTGATCCAAGGCCTACCATAGTTTTGCCTCAGAAAATGCCCCAGTACTCTCTGTACCGTCGAGGAACGATATCTATACAATAATAATTAAATTCATGAATATATATATAATTATTTGGAAAATATTAACTATTTAACTTACTTGCTAGGCCTGCCCTACCAAATCTCCATCCTTGTCTCGCTCGGAGGAGCACATGGAGGATCGCTCTGATCATTCACAGACAGAGTCGGCTCGACCTCCTCCATCTTCTCCTCTTTCTCCATGGTGCCATCAGTTGGAGGAAGGATGGACGGGGGAGTAGTCTCAGGCATAGAACTGTTGGTCCCAGGAGTACTGCTATGTGCTGTTGATGGAGTCGAAGATGTGACTGGTCGGTAAACTAGAGTACTCTACAACGAGGATCCGGAACCAGTAGTCAATACTGGAGGAGCACTCCGCCTAGAGAATCTACCTCCATGTGATCCTCATTGTTATGTCATACCTGATAATAACATACGATGATAAAAAAATACACAAACTTATAATAATTCATAAAAATAGACAAATCTGGAGCAACCCTCCGTTGAATTTTTTGGGTAGAAAATATCACAAAAGTATATAAAATATCACAGTCACACAATAAACACAAAATAAAATTTTCACAGTCACACAATAAGAACAATATAAAAGTATCCATACAGTAAGAATAGATGTTATATTCTACATTAAAAATATATTACATGGCTATTGTTCTAAATGGATTTTATTTTATTTTCAATCCCCTTCTAAAAATTTATCTTCTTTATTTTTCTCGTTCTACTTTTCCTCTTCCTCCTCATCTTCATTTTTATCTACATCGTCTTCTTCTTCGGATAATTCTACCTCTTCCGCAAGATTAGACGTGTAATGAGAAACTTTCGTTGAGTCCACATCTACAATATTTATTACAATAGGTAGATCATCCTCCTGATAAGCTATTTTATTAACGTCAAAGGTATTTTTAGCTTTCATCTTGCATAATTTCTACCAGTCCGATCTCGTTGTTCCCCGTTTAGGATAAGTTATGAAGTACACGAGCTGAGCCTGACTTGATAGGACAAATAATTCATAGCCTTGATATCGACGTCGGTAGTTTATATCCACAAGACCATACTTGTCTATTTTCTAACCTTGATCTTTGGATCGGATTAAACCAATCACACATGAATAACACGATCTTAGCAGGCTCTGTTCCATAATTATATGTCAAGTCCATAATCTTCCGTAATACTACATAAAAATTATTGTCTGGATCGAAATCTTTGTAGCTCGAAGATCTGATACACAAACAACTATTTTTGTAGAATCAAGATCCAAGAAGTTGTCTCTTATCGGGGCTTTTATTGACTTGAATCTAAACCTCATACAGTAACTTGGCCAGATTTTGACGACATAAATTGGTCCCTTGGCTAGAGTTCTAATAGACTTATTCTCGAGTGTTGTGTGGGAAGATAGACCTAAATAACAAGAAAATAATATTAAGTTCAACGTTATGTTAATTATTATGCATAGTGCATACACAAAAAGTTTCTTACATATGCACTCAACCAAGAAGGAAAATGAAGTCTCATTTCATGTTTTACTTCTTTATCTGTTATATATGGTCTCATCGACCTCACATAATCATTACATATGCTAAAAAATAAGAAAATATCACCGATTAGTGTGATAATATTAGCGTATAATATTACATTAAGATGACTTATAAGTTGACTTATTAATTACTTACCTCTCTAGCTTCTCCACTTCATCCTCATCGCAGTTTAGTAATATATACAACTGACCAGCCCTTAGCTCGTCGTCATTCATATATCTCTTATTCATTTTGTCCAAAGGATTACCGAAAGCATTTAATACTTTCAGTATTATATCATTAGATTTCTAATATCCGTCGTCGTTTTTGGAAACTCTTGTTCTATTAGTAGCAACATGCGACTTGAAATACATCGAGAAAATTTTTGTAATCTCTTCAAGAACATAGGCTTCACAAATAGAACCATCGACCCGTGCCTTATTTTTTACCTTTCTTTTTAAGTGGTTCAACTGACGCTCGAACGGGTACATCCATCGATAACCGACAGGCCCACCAATACGTGCCTCGTAAGAAAGATAAATTGGCAAATGCTGCATGGAGTCAAAGAATCCAGGAGGGAACACTCTTTCAAGCTTGTACAGTGTTACGGCAATGTCCTTCTCTTGCTTTTCTCGACGATCGACGATCAAATTTGTAGAACAAATATTCCTGAAGAATATGATAAGCTCAGTCAATGGATCCTAAACTACCTACAGTAAGAATTTTAGAAATATAATTAGAATTAACTTCTCTATGAATACGTGACAGTCGTGGCTCTTCATACCCGTCAGTTTGTTCTCCTTTGGGTCAACTTATTTTCTCAGATTCGACACGTACCCGTCTAAAAATTTTAGCCCATGAATCCACCTACAAAGTCTTCCTTTATCCTCTTTGTCCAATGAAAAAATTGCCTTGGGCTGTTTATACTTCTCATTTTCTTCCTCTATCAAATGCAATACAGGGCGTCTGTATATTTCTTCCAAGTCCAACCTGGCCTGGGGATTGTCTTTCATCGTCCCCTTTACATCCATCACATTATTAACTATGTTGTCAAACATATTCTTCTCAATATGCATGACATCAAGGTTATGTCTGATCAGATTGGTGCTCCAATATGGCTGATCCCAAAATATGCTCCTCTTTATCCAGTTATGAGTGTGGCCAAATCTATCGCACTTGTACCCCATAGTAGGCGCTTCGATAGGACTTGGTAAATCTTTAACCT
The DNA here is from genome assembly GCA_036927795.1 of Iris macrosiphon. Lineage (NCBI taxonomy): Eukaryota > Viridiplantae > Streptophyta > Magnoliopsida > Asparagales > Iridaceae > Iris > Iris macrosiphon. The sequence goes on from JAYESA010000004.1 coordinate 16,831,786, forward strand.
TTTCTCATATCTTATTTTTGGGCCACCTTAGAGGTGGATTTGCCTTCTCCATAACGCCAACATAAAATGCATTCATGTTCTTCTGGAACGGATGATTCGACGGCAGAAATTGTCGATGATAATCGAAGAACCATGATTTTTCTTCGTGTTTCAAACAAAAAGCCTTTGTGTGGTCCATACAATACGGACATAAGAGAATACCATGAGTGCTCCATCCTGATAACATGCTGTCATGACCCACACCCAAAAAATTGGACATGAGTCATGGGTACGTCCAGCCTACGCCGCAGCATAGGCGGTAGAACGTTGTCTAGGTCAACTATCTAGCTAACAATCTCACTCAATCAATATATATATAAACACATATACATATATATATATATATACACACACACACACACATACATATATATATATATATATATATATATATATATATATATATATATATATATATATACACACACAAACACACACACACACGCTCACAAACACACACTCACTCTCACACACCCTCACACACACACTCTCACACACACTAACACACACTCTCACAAACACACAACCACACACACAAATATACATATATATATACACATACACACATACATATATATAGAAATACACACACAACCCTGCTGCGCTGCCTTCTGCACATAGGGACGCTTAGCCGGTCCTGCGCTACCACTTGCACTACCTGAATCATCCCTGCCTCTCTTGGACTTGAGCTCCAAGTCATCCTCTGCTCTCTGAGCGTCTCCTACTATCTGCTCGAAAGTCGCCTCACGGTCGCTCCTAGTCAAAGACTTGACCGCCATGACTAAGCCCTTGCGAAACTTCCTCGCCTTTGCTGCCTCACTCAAGCCCTCCACGAATCTGCCCAGACGGTAGAACTCCGCTGCATACTCGTCCACTAGCATGCTCCCTTGGACGATTGCATCGAACTGGCTCTCCAAAGCACTGAGTGCCACATCTGGGAAAAACTTCTCCTTAAAAAGGCTCTTAAAAGCCTCCCAAGTAAGCCCTAGTGCCGCGATCCTCGTATCTGTGCGATACCACGTCAAAGCAAGTTCGAACATCTGACTGTCCGCTGCCTCTATCTGCATGCTATCTGGAATCTGTGTCAGCCAGAAGATCCCCTCGATCTGCTCTATCCAGTCATCCGCGTACAGGATCCCTTCTGTACCCCGGAACTCCTTGGGTCGCATCCTCTGAAAGTCAATGGTACTGCCCGACCTCGGGCGCTGAATCTGATCTGCCTGTGGATGAATCTAAGCCACTCTGTCCACTGCCGTCATGGCCACCTGATGGGCGTTCTCAATGTCCAGCCTCATCACATCCACCTGACGGTGCTGCGTGTCCATCATCTCCCTAAAGAACGCAAATAACTGTACGACGTCTACTGGTACAGGAAGTGGTGGAGGAACCACCAAAACGACTGGGGTAGTCATCGGATCGACAGGTGAAGGAGGATCCCCGAGAGAAACAGATGCTCCCTCAACCGCAGGAGTGGCGAGCGGAGTGGTAGCAGCTGCCTGAATACGAGCTAGACGAGAGGTAGCAGACCTCTCGGTGGCAACTGCTGGAACGGTATAATATGATCGTGTCTTCGAAGGCATCCTGAACACAGATCAAAAGAAGTCAATACGGCGCAAGATACGATATCATCAAAGAAGGATAGTAATATTTCAAAAGAAATAATTTCAGAATAGTTAGATTGGAATTGTTCCTAGTCGTGATTGACTACACTCTCATCCTAGATCCTAGATCCTATAGCAGGCTCGTAGCAGTACAACTAAATTATTGTATCACCACGACATCGCACTAATTGCGAATCGAGACCTTCATGAGGCCGCCACCAAAAATGTGTCACGACCCGCACCCGAAAAATCGGCCATGAGTCGTGGGTACGTCCAGCCTACGCAGCAGCATCGGCGGTAGAATGCTGTCTAGGTCAACTATCTAGCTAACAATCTCACGCAATCAATATATATATAAACACACATACATATATATATATATACAGACACACACACACACACACACACACACACACACACATACATATATATATATATATATACACAAACACACACGCGCTCACAAACACACACTCACTCTCACACACCCTCATACACACACTCTCACACACACTCTCACAAACACACAACCACACACACAAATATACATATATATATATACACATACATACATACATATATATAGAAACACACACACAAACACTCAACAACGCGCACAACACTCCACCAATGCGTGCACAACCACCCCTACGCACACAAACACCTATATATATATATATATAAAATATAATCCGAGAATTTTAGCACATACTCCTCGAAGCTAACCCAATGCGCGCATAAGCCCGAAACTACGAAACCAAGTCGAAATGGCCGTTCGGTCATTTCGACGAACACGCGGTGTGCGTTTCGGAAAACCTCCTGAAACGCACACCAACCAACTCAAAATAGGCCCAAAATTTACCCACAGGTTCTAAACGATGTCTAGATCCTAGAAAAAAATGCTACCCCATCGATTCTAGGTCCGTAATGAAAACGCACAAAAACTTAGAACCGGCGACGACGAAAACCCCAAAAATGTCCGAAACGCCCGTTTCTCCGCGACACGACTTCACGTGTCCAAACGGAGACATGCACTTACCCTCTAGACACCCGATAAAGTCTACCTAGGTCCGTCTAACCTAGGGCACCACCCAAAATTGGGCCAATTTCGGATTTCACCCGAAATTGACACAAAACCTAGTGTTAAAGTCTCCAAACACAACCAAACTAGTTCTAACTTTCTCCCACGGGTAGCCCTAAGGTCTAGGAAGGTTCTAAAGTAGTAATTACATTATATAAGAGTAATTAGAAGGAGAAAAATTAGGATTTACCTCTTGGGAGTTGGAATCCCAAGCCAAAGTCTCCAAAAAGCTCCAAATCTACCTCACCAAGCTTCCAAGCTTCCAAATCTAGCCTCCACACTAAGTCTAGGCTCTAAACACCTAGGTTGGGGGAAAATGTAGGGTTAGGGTTAACATCTATGGAGAATAGAAGAAGAAGGAGGAGAAATAGAAACTTACTTGAAAGTGGGAAGAGGAAAAGGAAGAAGAAAGAGTGAAGAAGAAGAAGAAGAAGAAGAAGAAGAAGAAGAAGAAAAAGAAGAACTGAAGAAGAAGATGAAAATGGGGAGGGGGCTACTGTTACACGGGTCTGGGAGCATGGGGAGGCCGGCCACACACACTAATAAGGGTTTACATATTGTCCAATAGTCCAAAATGTCCTCCCTAACTTGGGTTTTGGATTTCGGGTTCCAAAAGTACTCAAACTAACTCCCAATCTCTCCAAGTAACCTACTAAAAATATAATAAATATTCTAAATCCAAAAATAGGTCTCACAAGGGTGTGGGTTGGGTCGGACATGGGTCCACTAGGGTCTGACATGGGTCCAGGCTAGCCAAAATCCTAAAACAATTAATAAAAAATAATACAATCACTAATTAAATATAAATATAAATAATTATAAATAATACACAATTAACCAAATAAAAAATAAAAAAAATATCCGGCTCTGGAAATGGGGTAGTGACACATGCCATAAGTCGAAAAGTTGTTGATGGTCCACATAAGTGTTGTCCTCATCTGAAAATTCTGTTTTTTTGAAATATCATACGTGTTGGCGCCTACTTCCCATAGCAGATTCAACTCATCTATCACCGGTTGCAAATACACATCGATGTTCCTCTTCGGATTATTCGAACCCAGAATAATGATGGTTAAGAACATAACCGGAGTCTTCATGCACATCTAAGGTGGTAGGTGTCACGACCCAATTCCGTAGAATCAATTGAGGCGTCCCCCGAATCGTGACCGCCGTGCGGGCCTGGAGTTGCGCCCGCACAAGACTTTAATGATTTGCATAGCAAGCACATATTCAGAGTACGCAGATAAATTGAAACACATATTAAAACATGGAAAAGTTCTCTTTATTGATAATGAATATCTATTACAAACTCCTGAATGAGTCAGCTAATATGCCGAACGGCTTACAAAAGTGTTGACTCAAAATGAGATAGCAGTCATTTACATTACATCCCTTTATAAACTCAAAATGATAAAGACCTCCAGGCTGGAGGATAGCTTTTCCACGGAGCTGCATTTGTGTATGAAGAGTTACAGCTTCTGGCTTCAAAACGCTTCAAGGGGGCGCGGTGAAGATGCGCCAACAGCTGGACTGGATCGGGAAGACGACTTCGGCTCATCGCTCGGTTCGCCTTGGTGCGGAGAACCTGTTTCAACGAGGGTCAGCATATCAAAACATGCTGGTGAATGCGAGCTAGCCTGACTATACCAATCAATATGGTGTTTAGTGAAGCATGCATATTTGTGGGTTTCTATCTTGCCTTAGTTCATTTACAAGTAAGCAGCATATAGAATTTACTGAAATGAACGTGCCACTGTTCGGTGGATTTTACCTGCCAGTCTGAATTACCTGCACAATACTTATCATGTCTTCCCTGCCACGAAGACACAAGTTAGTATGCAACAGGTTTAAATATACAGGGGATCACTGGCTGGATGCCATATTGGACCAATTTTAGTCACTGACGAGGATGGTATGCAGCGAGAGCATGGGAGTGCTGTACGCCATTTCGTCCTTGCACAGGATGACTAAACAGGAGAGTTCCCGCCCGGACCGGATCGGTGCCAGTGCCCCAGCGACCGTCCACAAGAACTAAGGGCCTTGTGCACAAGTTGTCCGTGATCAACATATACACTAGTTAGCAGTTGAGGCAAATCAGGGCAATAACATACACAGGACAGTAACAGGAGAAGAAATACTTTTGCATAGTCTCCCTATCAGATTATTGCATTCAGGATGAGTTATGTTCGTAGCATAATTTAAAGGAGAGCATACATTCTAACTTGTATTATGCATATGAGAAATAATCCAAACGAACACGCATGCAAGTAAGCAACCGTTCACAGTTTGATTGACAAGCAGTATTAACCAAGTCTATTCTCTTTTATCTTGGTTTCTTTTATTATTACTTGGTATCGTTTGATCGGGGCGAAGGAGTGAAGCTTGGAAGCAGGGCTAGCTAATCGGGTTGGTAGCCACTCACTTAGAAGTTGGAAAGATGAAGGAAAGAGGCGCTTCACGACTCCGCTCGCAAGCCGCCTACTGCTCGTTCACCTGCACATGAACAGTTTGATTAATACTTATTCCTCTCTTTCCAATCTCGTAATAGAAGTGCAGTTCAATGAACGAAAATAATGAAAACCATCGAAACTGTTCAAAGAAAACAAGCAAATCCCAAAACCAACTCAAAGCACGAAAGCAACAAGCGATATCGAAAACCGAGGCAATAAAAGATAGCAGCGGAGAGGTCCCTCCTGACTCTGCTGCTAAGCCGATCCTTGGGGCATGGTCCACTGAATATGGGAATCGATTCCGAAGAAATAAATCCATAACGAGGACGAGTTCTTAATTTAATCTATCCAGATCGAACGATACCGTCTTGTGTTTCTTAGCCGCGCTCTCCGCACCGGGAGAACGGGGTGCTACATCCTACCCAACTAATTGGAAGTTTTGTCCCGAAACTTAGGAATAGGACCTACCGTTAGGGAGCATTACGTTGAGGGCGGCGATCCGGGACAGGACAAGCATCCACCCGATGGGTTAGATCACCACAACGGAGGCAATTCCCGAGTCGCTTACGACAATCCCTGAACAGGTGCCCTGGCTTCCTACAGAAGTTACACGTTTGGTTGGGATTGGCCTTTTGCTTTCCGCCATCATTTTGACGCTTTGCAGCGTTGTTTCCTCCCTCGTTGCTTTGGCGTTTGTGATTATAGGTATGCACAGGCCGGTAGAAACGTGAGGATACTGCGGTTCAAGCGATAGGGCGTGATTCATGACTTCACGCATTATTCTATACTGATTATTGACCACGTGCGAATGGCTGGCAGGGCGTAGTCCACCTTCAAATCTTCTAGCTCGACTCGCTGCATCAAGTAAATAGGCCCTAGTGAATTTGGAGAGTCGGTTGAATTCGGCGGAATATTGCTTAACTGTCAAGCTGCCCTGCCTCAGTTGCACGAAATCATTTTCCATTTGACGTTGTACTGGAGGGGGTATAAACTTCTCTTCGAACGCGGCACGAAAGGTCGTCCACGAGATCGCCTCCTCTCCATGATCAAATTGGAGAGATCGTCGATGCACGTCCCACCAATCGTGTGCGTTGAGGCGGAGCTGTAGTTGCGCGCAGGCGACGCGCTTATCTTCGGGGACCTCTAGCAGAGCGAAGTGATCTTCAAGCTCGGCTAGCCAATCTAGAGCTACCACTGGGTCCTCAGTCCCGTTGAATGGGGTGTTGCAGACTTTCTTGAAATGGCCCAAGTTGAAGGCAGTCACGTCCCTCGGCCTTGGGATTTGAGGCGTCTCCACTTCAAGCACGGGCTGTTCCATCGGAGTCGTTGCTGTTGCGGCGGAATGGTTGGCAGCCAAAGTCTGAACAATTTGTTGCAGGGCATCTACCTGCTTCTGTTGGACTTAGAATCGGGTCTCTAGATTTCTCTCGAGCTTGGCTTGGCGAGCATCGTCTCGTTGTCATTGCGATTCTAACATTTGCATCACCCGCTCAAGCGGGTCGACTTGAGACATGCCTCGTTGGCTCCGAGAGCTTCCCGAAGTGCCCGAACTGCTTTTTTGTGTTTCGTTCGGTGGTTGCGTTGCAGATTGCGCTAGTTCCATTCCTTCAAAAGAAGGTAAATTACATTAGAATCATAATGTATTATGGACTTATTGCATAAACGTATCTCATTTTGGCCTAGCGAGTTCAAGAGTTCGCACAGAAATTTGATCGTTAAAGGAACTTTTTCAGCACGAAGTCTAAGGAACTTTAAATCTGTGCTCTGATACCACTATGTCATGACCCAATTTCGTAGAATCAATTGAGGCGTCCCCCGATTCGTGACCGCCATGCGGGCCTGGAGTTGCGCCCGCACAAGGCTTTAATGATTTGCATAGCAAGCACATATTCAGAGTACGCAGATAAATTGAAACACATATTAAAACATGGAAAAGTTCTCTTTATTGATAATGAACATCTATTACAAACTCCTGAACGAGTCAGCTAATATGCCGAACGGCTTACAAAAGTGTTGACTCAAAATGAGATAGCAGTCCTTTACATTACATCCCTTTATAAACTCAAAATGATAAAGACCTCCAGGCTGGAGGATAGCTTTGCCACGGAGCTGCATTTGTGTATGAAGAGTTACAGCTTCTGGCTTCAAAATGCTTCAAGGGGGCACGGTGAAGATGCGCCAACAGCTGGACTGGATCGGGAAGACGACTTCGGCTCCTCGCTCGGTTCGCTTTGGTGGGGAGAACCTGTTTCAATGAGGGTCAGCATATCGAAATATGCTGGTGAAGGCGAGCTAGCCTGACTATACCAATCAACACGGTGTTTAGTGAAGCATGCATATTTGTGGGTTTTTATCTTGCCTTAGTTCATTTACAAGTAAGCAGCATATATAATTTACTGAAATGAACGTGCCACCGTTCGGTAGATTTTACCTGCCTGTCTGAATTACCTGCACAATACTTACCATGCCTTCCCTGCCACGAAGACACAAGTTAGTATGCAACAGGTTTAAATATACAGGGGATCACTGGCTGGATGCCATATTGGACCAATTTTAGTCACTGACGAGGATGGTATGCAGCGAGAGCACGGGAGTGCTGCACGCCATTCCGTCCTTGCACAGGATGACTAAACAGGAGAGTTCCCGCCCGGACCGGATCGATGCCAGTGCCCCAGCGACCGTCCGCAGGAACTAAGGGCCTTGTGCACAAGTTGTCCGTGATCAACATATACACTAGTTAGCAGTTGAGGCAAATCAGGGCAATAACATGCACAGGACAGTAACAGGAGGAGAGCTACTTTTGCATAGTCTCCCTATCAGATTATTGTATTCAGGATGAGTTATGTTCATAGCATAATTTAAAGGAGAGCATACATTCTAACTTGTATTATGCATATGAGAAATAATCCAAACGAACACGCATGCAAGTAAGCAACCGTTCACAGTTTGATTGACAAGCAGTATTAACCAAGTCTATTCTCTTTTATCTTGGTTTCTTTTATTATTACTTGGTATCGTTTGATCGGGGCGAAGGAGTGAAGCTTGGAAGCAGGGCTAGCTAATCGGGTTGATAGCCACTCACTTAGAAGTTGGAAAGAAGAAGGAAAGAGGCGCTTCACGACTCTGCTCGCAAGCCGCCTACTGCTCGTTCACCTGCACACGAACAGTTCGATTAATACTTATTCCTCTCTTTTCAATCTCATAATAGAAGTGCATTTCAATGAACGAAAACAATGAAAACCATCGAAACTGTTCAAGGAAAACAAGCAAATTCCAAAACCAACTCAAAGCACGAAAGTAACAAGCGACATCGAAAACCGAGGCAATAAAAGATAGCAGCGGAGAGGTCCCTCCTGACTCTGCTGCTAAGCCGATCCTTGGGGCACGGTCCACTGAATATGGGAATCGATTCCGAAGAAACAAATCCATAATGAGGACGACTTCTTAATTCAATCTATCCCGATCGAACGATACCGTCTTGTGTTTCTTAGCCGCGCTCTCCGCACTGGGAGAACGGGGCGCTACAGTAGGTTATACGGGGTGATGATCATAGGCTAACACGAATAGAGAGTCCGAAAGTCCGAATGGGGTAAAACTGTCGGAGAAGAGGCCCAATCTTACATTACGCGGATCCAAAATAAAATCGGGATACGCTCGATCGATGTGCTTCCATGCTTCTCCATCGGCTGGATGATCAACACTCCTTCAATTTGTTCTCGTCTGTGTCAACTCATATTTTTGGCAGTCTCCTTCAACATAAATAACCTCTGCAACCGCGACATTAAAGACAAGTAGTGCATTGAATCGGTCGGCTTTCTTGCACCGACAGACCTTTCTGTACCAGTTTTTTTGTAGCGATCAGCACCACAAAATTTGTACACATCTTCATCCTTGTCGTCTTTGTAGTACAACATGCACCCATTGCGACATGCATTAATTTTCTTGTATCTCATCTAGAGCGATCTCACCATCCTCTTAGACCAGTAGAAGTCTTTAGGTAACTTAGCACCCGCAGGCAAGATCTCTATAATCAACTCCATCAGTCGGTTGTAGCATTCTTGTAACATATTAAAATTGGACTTGATGCTTAATAGTCTTGTAAACACCTCCAACGATTAATGATCCTCACAACTAGTATATAATAAAGTTGTTGCATTCTCCAGTAACTCCATGAACTTTGCCGCATCGGTATTCGGTTCCTCCTCAGTTGTATCATGATTGTTCGAATCGAAACTAGGCCCGGCAGTATCAAAAATTATGTTCATGCACCCGTCGTCGTAATCAGCGTGGTCATGGACAACCATATACGACTCCACAGGCTCCGGGTCCGATGCTAAAGATACAAGTTTTTTGTGTGAGGTCCACTGAAAGTAATTTGATATGAAATCCCTCGAGTATAAATGATATATCAGATCCACTTCTGAGTGATATTTTAAGTTGCGATATCTCACACACAGACACTTAATTTTGGTACCGTCCATGTACTAAGGGAACGCCTTGGCGAACTGCAGGAACTGTTCTATCCCCTGTATGAATTCATCCAGTACACCGCACATGTCATCAAGATGACGGTTTTACATCCACAAACGATAACGCAGGTAGTAATTTAGATCTATTTCTAGATACTTATGAAAAGATGAATAGATATCGTTCAAGTATATTATCCAAATGGATGCAAAGATGGATACACATGTGAACACTAATAAAGGATATATATGATGTGACATATTCAATCTCAAGTCATACCCACAAACACTATACTTAATACTAACACCCAATCCAATTCCACACACAACACACTCACCCATATTTAGGGTAGGGTTTGTGTGTGTGTGTGTGTGTGTATGTCCGTGTGTCCGTGTTCGAGTTCCAACCATATTTGGTATTGGAGTCGCTAAAAATCTCGCTCAGACACAACTACTAGGAATAAAATAATCACAATGGTATAACCTAAATGTATAAAATATATTTTATAAATTATCAATAATTTATTAATAATTAATTTATTTTTGATGAAAAAAATTCCTATACTCCAATCAGAAACCATCAATACAACCGACACCGACAATACCGATACTCATAGGAATAATACAAACAATCATAGTTAATTGCTTTTCGATACCAAAAATTAAAAACTTATCTATTACATGTAACCAATCAAAAAAATTATTATCCTAACTAGGTATAAGACAAATAATCATAATTTTAGATCGAAAAAAGTCCAAAGATAATCTGAGAACAAGATGGATATGAATCCAAATGACACATAAAATCTAGATTCCTAGATATCTAATCCATTATACAAAACCTATATATAATGACCATGTCGATTGTATGTTCCCGTGTGTGTCTGTGTTATCATAAATTTATTTATTTTCTTACCCATCTATAACTGAAGTGTGTTTCTATGTCCCTATGTGTGTGTCCATGTGTGTTTGTGTATCTGTGTGTGTCTGTGTCCATGTGTGTTTGTGTATCTGTGTGTGTCTGTATTCCTGTGTGTTTTTGTGTCCATGTATGTGTGTGCGTGCGTGCGTGCGTGTGTATGTGTGTGTGTCTGTGTGTGTCCTAGTTGTTTTTGGGTCAGGGTTAGGGTTTACCGAGCGAGAAGGAGGGGAGGAAGAAAGCCTGAGGGAGGGTTCGACGGAGGGGACTGCGTCGGAGGGGAGAAGTCTCGCCGGAGGGGAGGAGATGCGCCGGAGGGAATAAAGGAGGAGGACCACGCCGGAGGAAATAGGGGAGGAGGACCACGCCGGAGGAAGGAGAGGACGAGGAAGGGAATATACGCGATGGAGGAAAGGAGTCGCGCCTGGGGGGGGCTTCGCCGGAGGAAGGAGGAGCCCGAGGGGGGGGGGAGACTTGCCGGAGGGAGGGGGATTTGCCGGAGGGAGGAGGACGCCCGGTGGGGGGGGGTAACTTCGCCAGAGGGAGGGGGTTTAAAATTTTGGGGATTTGATCGAGAGAATGGGAAAAAATAAAATCATGAACACTATATAAAATAATTTAGTGACGTCCTAAATAGATGTCGTTAAACGTCGCTAATATATTTATATACTGAGACTTGAATAAATAAACATCGCTAAACGTCACTATAATTAAAATATTAGCAAAATTTAGCGGCGCTCCAGCGACATCGATTTCCATTTTACTAAAATATGTCACTGAATTATGCCAAACGTCGCTATTAGCGACTAACTGCTACGTTATATATTAACGTCGTTAAATTAAATAAATTAGCGACGTTTTACAATAACGTCGCTAAAAGCGTCGCTATTTGGACAATATTTGGTAGTGCATTGACGACATCTTGGTGTACAGTCGAAGTAAAGCAGAGCACGAGCAACATCTTCGCACAGTTCTTCAAGTTCTCAGATAACATAAGTTATATGCCAAGTTCAGCAAGTGCGAGTTCTGGCTTGATGGTATTTCATACTTAGGGCATATTATTGCTAAATGAGGAGTTGAAGTAGATCCCAAGAAGATAGAAGCCGTTGAGACAGGGCCAGTTCTCCAAACAGTTGCAGAAGTTCGTAGTTTCCTAGGGTTAGCAGGATATTATCGAAAATTTGTGTCAAATTTTGCTAGAATTTCTGCACCCTTGAAGCAGCTAACACGGAAAGATGCGCGCTTTGATTATACAATTGAACGTCAAAACTCTTTCGAGAAGCTCAAGCAAAATTTGATCACGACACCTATTTTGACGCTTCCAGATGGGTCAAGTGGTTTCACAATATATTGTGATGCGTCAGGCAAACACTACAAGAAAAATGACGTTTCTTGACGGTCGTCGAAAATGGACAAGAAAAGAGATTTTCTTGACTGTTTTAGGTATATGTCAAGAAAACACAAATTTTATATCAATTTAGCAATTTTTTATCATAATAGTTGACGATTTTAGGGAAATCGTCAAGAAATATTGTTTTATTTATTGACGGTTTGGCGATAACCGTCAACTAATGTACATGCGAAAAAAATTGCCGTAATTTTTTCAGCTGTCACTATGGTAATTTTCTTAAACTTTTTATATTTATTGATGGTTGGTGGTTATTTTTGAGCAAGAAACCAGCAAACTTTCTCTCGGTCTCTTAGAAAACTCTCCCTCCTAAGAGAAGTCCGATCGAGAAACCCTCTCCCTCCACTTATCAGCTCTCCTCCCTTCTCCTCTCTCTCTCTCTCTCTCTCTCCTCCCTTTCCATTACTCCTCTTCCTCCTTCTCCTCTTTGAAACCCTGGCGGCCAAAACTCTAGGATTCTCGTTCTCCTCCAAAGTAATCACCTCCTGCTCTCCCTCTGACCTCTCGACGTTGCTCCACCGCGATTACTGGATTACTGGATTTGGGAGAAAATTGACAAAGGCACTTTCTGCTTTCAGAAGACCTTAAACCAAATCAGGAACATGAATGCGTAAATGGACTGGGCTAAACTGGTTTGGACTAAAGGAGGAGCAGTCAAGAATTTCCTATGTTTATACAAGATAATTCGTAATCACTTACTTACGAGGGACCGACTGAGCATGTTTGGCGTAGAATGCACAGATAAGAAATGCTGCTTGTGTGGGATTTTGGATGAGTCCAAGGACCATTTATTCTTCCTTTGTGACTTTGTTTGGGAGATCTGGAATCAACATCGCATCTGATACTGTCTTCCAGCTATGCAAAATAGGGATCTCCTATCGGCCATGATTGAGGTCATGACGCAAAAATGACAAGGGTCGGGAGCTTACAGATGTTTAAGGCTGATCTTTGGCACGATGGTGTGACACATCTGGAGGAAACGAAACCATCGTATCTTTGAGGACCTGGCTAGCAGTATTAACATTGTACAAAGATATATATAAGCTGAAATAGATATCCTAGACCCAAGATGATCTCATTGTGTCTTGGGTGAGATTATAGTTTTGTATTGTTAGATTTTTTTTTAATAATATATACCTTCTTCGAAAAAAAATATATATATATATATAAACGGGATATGAGCCATATGCTCATATTACTACATGATGTTGGTTTTGGTTTTGATTTTTTTGCAAAAGTTTAAATTTCTCTTCCTTTCTTTAGTCCCACATCGGATGGACCAAAGCCTTCTTGTGTACATATATTAGTTTCTCTCCTTTGCTCTATTAAGTTGTTGTGTGGGGAACCCCTTGGGCCACACGCGCGCGCCGCCACCGCCGCCCGGCCCGGCTCGGTTCGGTTCGGTTCGGTTCGGCGCGCGTAACGGGTGCGGGTACGCGCCCACATCTGCGGACGCCGAATGCCGATCCGATTTCCTCTTCGGGTTCGGGCTGGGACCCTAAAATTCTTTTTGCTCCTCTTCATTCTTTCAATTATTTTTTCTGAACGTTGGAATTAATTTCTGAATGTTACAATTATTTTGAATGTTACAAATTTTCAGTGTCCAGGTTCATTCTTTTAATTCTCCTGTGTAACGGCTGAATTAATCGGAAATTAATTCAGACCGTTACACATCAGTCTTATATTTTCGTCTGTGTTTCTTTATAAACTACTCAGAAAAAATTCTTTACGAAAAACCTCTGTCAACATTCTGTTCGTTCTTCATCGTCTCCAAGCTCTGGGCAGAGCTAAGTTCTGGTCGTTCTCTCCAAGTCGTGTGCGGCAACGAGATACCGTTAGTGCGGGGGTTTTACCACTAGGAGCTTCGGGAACGTCTGCACACAGATCCCGAATAAACTCTTAGGGCAGTGCTTCGTGCACGACTTTCCCAGAGGCCGGTAACATCTGTTTAATTTTATTTTCATTTTATTCACAAGTTTTCAATAAGAAAATGAAAATATTTCTAACAATCTAAGAGTTTATTCGTTTGTTAGAATTTAAATAGTTACTGTTTAAATACTTATTGTTAATTTATTTTAGAGGAAAAAAAATTATATATATATATATATATATATATATATATATATATATATATATATATACATACTGTGCTTTAATAGTTACTGTGTAAGAAATAGTTAAATATACAAGTTGATAGTTGATTTAAGAGTCCTTAGTATTTTGCTATTTAGTTACTGTACTTGATAGTTGATGTAAGAAATAGTTACTGATACTTGAATAGCTAATAGTTACTCTTCGGATTCTTTAAAATATTTTGCTATTCTAAAGAATTGAATATAATCAACAGTACTTAGTATTTTTAAAATTTCTAACCAATAGTTACTGTTATTGTTACTTCTAGCTAATAGTTGATTTATTCCTTCATAGCAAAATATACAAGTTGATTTATTCCCTTCACAGTTACTGTTACTTCTAACTAATAGTTACTGTAACATACAATTTGCTTCTCACTATTTGTTATAATTGTTTTATTCTAAAAAAATTGATAGTTACAGTAAAAGGAAAATAGTTTGTCAATTTGTCAATTGTAATTGCAATTTTGTCTATTTGTCAATTACAATTTTGATCACAAAATTTCTTTCAATTGTAACTTACAATTTGTTTCATTTTTAATCACTTAGTATTTTTTTTGAAACCAATCTAGGACCAAAAGGAAAATAGTTTAGTAAAAGAAAATTGCAAATAAAATCTTGAATCTAAAGTTTCAAAGTAGAGACAAACTCGGGCACAAGCCGAAAGGGTCATTCTGTCAACCGGGTGTAAATAACCCTAAGCGACACGGTATTTAAGAGTTTTCGGACCACCGCTAGCTGGAAACTGGCCCCTACAGCTAACCTGAGTTGATCAACACTTGAAAAACTAAAGATTTTAAGATTTATTAGCAAAGACCACCTAAACTATTATCTTAGACATTGTGATTAAATAAATTTATATTTTTTTCAGACTGCAATCATGACTGGTAAGGAGGAATCCTCTACTGCAAAACCTGCTAAGTTTGATGGCTCATACTTTAAGAGATGGCAGAGCCAAATGAAATTTTGGCTCACGACCTTAGGACTTATTTCTGCTATTGATGGGCCCACACCCATCACAAATGATTCTGATGAAACTGAGTCTGACATAGGAGTATCCACCTCATCGAAACCAAAAACCCCAAAAGAGATAGACTTCCACTGCTTTCATAGAATTCTAAGCGCATTATCTGAATCCTTGTATGATATATTTTTTGAATACAAGAGCGCTAAAGAACTATGGAAAGCCTTGGAAGATGAATACGGCTGTGATGATGCCGGAATAGAACGGTTTAATTCTTCAACCTTTAATAAGTTTTTCATGGTAGATAACAAGCCAATGAACCAGCTCCATGAATTCCAAGAATACCTTAGACATATTCAAGCCAAAGGAACATCTTTCTCAAATGAGCATAAAATAGCATGCCTAATAGACAAGCTACCTCCCTCTTGGTCTGATATTGCTAAGCATGTTATCCATACACAAGAAGAACTTACCTACAATCAAATCCTAAAGAAAATTAGAACCGAAGAACAAATTAGATTGAGGTCTAAGCCTAAGACTGAATCTAAAGCTAAGGTAAACCTTGTAGAAGGCCAAGGAAAAAACCCAAGTCTAATTTTTCTTATAAACCCAAGAAGAATTTCTTCAAGAAGAAGAAAAACTTTCAGCCGAACCACCACAACCATCATCACCAAAACCAAAAACCTAGAAACTTTAGTCAGACTCAGGATCAAAAGAGATTTTATTTTGTGTGTGGTAAAACAAACCATATGGCCATCAACTGCTACCATAGGAAGAAGGAAGCTGTCCAGACCTCTTACAAAGGAAAGGACTCAGTTAGACCAGAAGCGAACATGCTTCACAAAGGTTCTTCGAGTTCCTTCAGGTCTGTAAGTTTTCAACCCCTTATTAACCTCTCTTACCATTCTGATGATTGGTGGTTGGATTCTGGAGCTAATGTTCATGTTTCGTTTGATCGCTCCTATTTTTCAAACTATCAGAAATCAAGTGGAGGAGGTGTGACCCTAGGAGATGGCTCAACGGCACAAATTATTGGAAGAGGAAAAGTAAACCTGAAGATGACATCAGGAAAAATCTTAACTCTTCATGATGTTCTTCATGTGCCGTCTGTCAGGAGAAACCTAGTTAGTGGATCCCTTCTTGTAGCCTCAGGATACAAAATTGTAATGGAGGCTAATAAAGTAGTTTTTTCTAAGCATGACTCTTTTATAGGAAAAGGCTTTGTAAAAGACGGTCTTTTCATTTTAAGTACAATGAATAAAATGTCTGATTGTTCTCTCATTGTCTCTAATATAGAATCTTTAAATGTTTGGCATGGCAGACTAGGTCATGTGAACCTCGGTTCTATTAAAAGAATGATGATCTTAGATCTTATTCCCAAGACTCCAATAGATGACAAACACAAATATGAGATTTGTGTTCAAGCCAAACACACTAGATTACCTTTCAAATCTGTAGAAAGATATTCTGACCTTCTAGAACTTATCCATAGCGATGTATGTGACTCAAATAGAATTTTGACTAGAGGCGGTAGAAAATACTTTGTTACGTTTATAGATGATTATTCAAAGTATTGTTATATCTACCTTCTCAAAACCAAAGATGAAGTTCTAGATAGATTTAAGGTCTATAAATCTGAAGCTGAGAATCAATTAGAAAGGAAGATTAAGATCCTTAGATCTGATCGTGGTGGAGAATATACCTCAAACGAAATGACTAACTTCTGTGAAGAACATGTAATAATTCATGAGGTAACTGCTCCATATTTACCTCAGTCTAACGGAGTTGCTGAACGCAAGAACCGCACTCTGTTAGATATGGTGAATGCCATGCTTCTCAGCTCTGGTGCTCCTGATAACTTATGGGGAGAAGCTCTTTTAACTGCCTATTACATTCTTAATAGGATTCCTAGTAAGACAAAAGATAAGACTCCCTATGAGCTGTGGAAAGTGCGCATGGTCATTTAAAAGCACCACCCGATAGACCAAGGACCTCTAGCGTACTATGTGTGCTATTTTCTAAATCTGGTTCAAGAAGTCCGATTCAAGGCATAGTCCATCAAGCACTTCTTCAGATTAAGGCAATAGTTACTACGTGAGATTCAAGGTTGTAGTCCGTTTCATCTATGCATAGTATTTTACTGGCCAGATGCTCTCTCTCTATTTACTTCACTCTTATCTCTGTTTCAGAATTTGACCTTTTGGGGGGAGGGGGGGGGGATTGTTGGTTTTGGTTTTGATTTTCTTGCAAAAGTTCAAATTCCTCTTCCTTTCTTTAGTCCCACATCGGATGGACCAAAGCCTTCTTGTGTACATATATTAGTTTCTCTCCTTTGCTCTATTAAGTTGTTGTGTGGGGAACCCCTTGGGCCACACGCGCGTGCCGCCGCCCGGCCCGGCTCGGCTCGGTTCGGTTCGGTTCGGCGCCCGTAACGGGTGCGGGTACGCGCCCACATCTGCGGGCGCCGAATGCCGATCCGATTTCCTCTTCAGGTTCGGGCTGGGACCCTAAAATTCTTTTTGCTCCTCTTCATTCTTTCATTTATTTTTTCTGAACGTTGGAATTAATTTCTGAATGTTACAATTGTTTTGAACGTTACAAATTTTCAGTGTCTAGGTTCATTCTTTTAATTCTCCTGTGTAACGGCTGAATTAATCGAAAATTAATTCAGACCGTTACACATCAGTCTTATATTTTCGTCTGTGTTTCTTTGTAAACTACTCAGAAAAAATTCTTTACGAAAAACCTCTGTCAACATTCTGTTCGTTCTTCATCGTCTCCAAGCTCTGGGCAGAGCTAAGTTCTGGTCGTTCTCTCCAAGTCGTGTGCGGCAACGAGATACCGGTAGTGCGGGGGTTTTACCACTAGGAGCTTCGGGAACGTCTGCACACAGATCCCGAATAAACTCTTAGGACAGTGCTTCGTGCACGACTTCTCCAGAGGCCGGTAACATCTGTTTAATTTTATTTTCATTTTATTCACAAGTTTTCAATAAGAAAATGAAAATATTTCTAACACATAAGTCATGCACACGTTGACCAATATGAATGGATTCATACATCCTATGTGCACCTATATGCACTAGTACATTAGATTCCTATTAGTCCACATGTGCATTGGTTCATATAAGAATATGAGTATATGACTCATATTTTATATATATATATATATATATATATATATATATATATATAATCTTAATGTATTGTTTTAATGGAATTTGGATGCATGTTCACGTCATGTTACTGTTGTAAGCATGTCTTCGTCACTGCATAGCATCATATTGTCAGTCACTTGTTTCTTTTTTTTTTTTTTTATGTGGCTGTCACTTGTTTTAATGTATTGTTTTTTTTCTAATTCCAAGCTCATGGAACTAAGTTAAATTATCAATTAAAGAGAGGCTCATAATGAACGAAATTGAATATTCTTTGAAATGTGCAGATGTTCCCGGAAGTGACCCGTCAAATGTGTTGATAACTTTTTTTATTCTGGAAGTCCACTTGTATTAATTTTTCTCCACTCCTCCCAACGAAGCAAGCCTCTTTTTTGTCTATTTTTTAAAATGTATAATATATTTTGTCTTCGGTAACGTGAATCATGAGTGTGAAGGGTCCATTTTTGTTCACACAAAAATTAGGATAAATATTTTCATTCTTCCAATCAAAAATTATCACATATTAAATTACTAGTCAAAACTAGTATATATATTTACCAAATCACTAACAAAGTAGTTTTAGTTTGAATAATATTGACACGTAATTATTCTTGAGTGAAAGAATAAATATTTTTTTATTTTTTTATTTTTAGTGAACAAAAATGAACTTAAAACGTCGTAGTCCCAAATATATTCTAAGTCTAAACTCCAAACCATTGACCTTCCTAACCACATAGTCCAAGGTCGGATCCTTGTATAAGTTGGGGAACTAGGGTGGACTAGAGCCCACCAAAATTTTTTTTTTTCCATATAATTTAATTTTTTTTTATATAGATTATTCTACTTCTAGTCTATACAAATTTATAGTAGTCAATTCCAGCTACAATTTCTAAATCCATCTTTGACATAGCCACAAGCTACTCCTAGTCTAGATTTTATGGCCAACACTGTAAAAATGATCTTGAGTCTATGCTCTTCTCTCTTTTTTGGATCGAGTAAGCTTGTCAAATTGGGAGCACGAATCTATGAGCTAGAAATCTTCAAACAATATTTTTGTCCCCTTGCTAATTAAAATATATTCGAAACATTTGAATACGAAGATACCATAACGAACAATATGAACACCACTGCCATCACATGGGCAACCAAAACTTGTGCATGTTTGATGTAGGGAGGATAAGCTACAGTAGCTAAAGCTCATTTTGTCTATAATGATGATTATTAGAAGATAATTATTAACATCAAATTCATGGGCTTTGAATGGATGACAAGGGGAATCAACACACATTCTACTGTAATATAGCGCAGCTTGACTTGACTTGCAATTGCTATTCAGATCAACATATGTAATGTGAGGTTTCTATTATATATATAACTTAGTACATATACACATTATATATATATTTTATATATTATTATTACATATTTTTTGGATTATTATTATGAAAACTCAAAGGTTGTTGTAGTTATTTTAATCTCGATTAATTAAAAAATGACTATTTTAAATAGTCTAAATTTATTATTATATATATTATTTTATAAATATATTCAAGATTATTTATGAAGAAAAAATGACATAATTACCTAGCAGCTAGTATTATCTTTAATGAAGGAACACCCTCCAATTGAATCACAATGGAAAATAAAACCGGAACAACTTCATGGGATGGATGAATATCCTATGAAAAATAACATACTTTATCAAGTTTTTAGCATGTATATAATTCACAAGCACTCGCATGCCAGCTACTCATTTATTCACAATGGCCAGGCTTTCCGGTTTTGTGGCAAAGCAACTAATTTGCTTGAGAGGTTGCTCCAGCCAGTTATAGGTAGGATGATGCATCGTAAAATTGTCCTGCCGGAGACAAGGGAGGGGATGAGATGTTAAAACTGTCATCGACGCCCGATTCCGTCTGCCGAAACGCCTCATGCGACGGTGCCGGTGCCGGTGCTGGTACAGTACCACTCTGAGGCTGAGGTGGTCTGAACAATATTTCTGCGCTAGGGTTCGGCATGGTCTGTTGCCATGTGGAGGGGAAGAAGAAATGATGGAGTTCTTCTTCATTAGCGGACCTCCTACCGGAGCTGGGCCGAAGCGACTGATCCGACTCGAAGGTGATAAAACTCGACCCCGTCCGAGCGGTGGTCGAGCTGTTATTTTGGAAAATTGCAGAAAGCGGATCGATGGTAACATTGCACGTGTGTTTGTTGTTGCGGGTGACCTCGTACATGGGTAGGCTATGGGAGTGGACGATTTGTTGCACCAGTAGCTTTGCGCTGCAGTCTGCATGAGTACATTTGTAGTAGCTCCTGCAGATCAAATCAAAAAGTACTATATATCTCAGCAATTAGCAAAATATAGTAGAGAAAATTTATAGATTTCCAAAATTTAGGGTTTGGAAATCGCAAATATCTTTTTTCTGTTAGTTAGGTAAAATCTTACAATTCCCATAATCCAAGGTTTTGCTACTCTTATACATAATCCTCAATGTATGATGTGTTGGAAACGCTGTGTGATCCGAATCGGAGTTGGTCCATGAGGTGCAATAGTGGATTGGATCCATATGCCTTAAAAGAGAATTTTAATGTAAGGCCTGAACCAATTCCAATTATCTACACCTCAATATCCCACCTTCTACCCGATGTGACACTAAATTACCAACTCCATTGTCACTCCCCTTTTGAGCGCTCAACCGGAAACGAGATACAATCTAACAATCTCTATCTTAACACGTTTTTGCTAGCCGAACAACCTTAGCACACCCTGACAACCTTTGTTCGTTCCCGCTAGTCGAGCACCCTTAGCACACCCCGGTTACCTTTGTTCGTTCACGCTAACCAAACAACCTTAGCACACTCCGGCTACCTTTGTTCGTTCCCGCTAACCCACAAGAGATCCGACATCACAAGTTCATTCACACCACCATTGTGTGCCAACCACAACGTCATGCTTCACCTTGGACTCTAATTCGTTCCACCTTGAAAAGAGTCCGTATAATCCATGAACGTTCAGTACCATCTGTCTCGAACCAATTAGAGTAGCTCAAATCAGCCCCGTAACCTTGGGCTCTGATACTACTTGTTGGTAACGCGGTGTGACCCGAATAGGAGTTGGCACAAGATGTACGATTTTGGATTTGATTCATATGCCTTAAATGAAATTTTTTATGTAATGCCTGAATCAATCACAATTATCTACACCTTATGATCCAATGTGGGACTAAATTACCAACTCCTTTGTCCCCCCCCCCCCAATTTGAACGCTCAATCGAAAACGAGATACATTAATCCAACATGATGAAGTGCGGACACATAAATACTCCCAAACAGACCCAGATATGTTGGTTCAATTGTTTAAATGTCCAAGCAACATACAAGAAAAAGATTAAAGTTCTACCCAAATTGAAATTTTAGATCATCTACAAAGCAAAAGTTGGTCAATTTACAAATATCCATGGTGTACACTTTGAAGGTAAAGCGAAGATTTCAATTCGAAACACAATGAATTAGCTTCATTGGAAAGTAAAAATGATGAAACTTAATATAATTTGAATAAAAATTAACTAGTATTAATTAACCATATAGTATCTATGAGATCAGCACATAAACTTTAAATTCATTCCTTTCTCAGGATGACAGGGGGCAAACTCAGAATCCCAGAACAACATATTGCCGGCAGGATTTCAGTGACTTATGTCCAAATTTGGGCTTATAGTTAACTAGAAGTTGTGAGATTAATTTGAATGACTACTACTACGTAATCATCATTCACAGATGAACGTCATAGAGCTGGCCTCAAACTAACCTTGGGTATTTGACATTTCTGATTATCTTCTGTCCATATTTTCTCCACTGGTAGCCATCGGAGAAGGGCGAATCGGTAACTGAAGCCTTTGAAGATGAAAGCCTTCTGGTCACATAAAGGGGGAATCAATGAAAGTTTAGTTCAAGATTGATGATCTCAATTGAAATTATAAGCCCACCATTAGTTTGTAATCCTATGCTAACCAAACTATATATATATATACCTCCTCTTTTGGTTTTTCGGATTCGGATCTCCTGCAGATTCATAAGGACTACTGTGGCCCACTTGAAGAACTGAAGTAGGTGAATGAACTTCTGCAGCAGTGGGTACTGTTACATCGATATCGATCGACTTAACAAGGGAGATGCCCACTTCAAAAGCATCCGTAATTCCTTTGCACAAGTCTTCGGCTAACTCATGATCTGGCCAAAACTCTCCTTCAAGCTGCGAGGAAAGCTCAGCCATGAGCTCGCGTCCTCTCGCCAGCTCTTGGATGACCCTCATGTTCTTCTCTACATCCATGGTGAGATCTGAGGATTGGAAATTAGCTAGGACTTGTCCCCAAACTTTTTCCCCATTGTTGCTATATATATATGCTCGGAATTGAGATTATTTCGTCACAACAAATATAAAATGTTAATTCATAGGGGTCGGAAGGACTAGATTGCGCGTGTATTTGTGGTCAGTTTTGACTCGATACTTGGATCCTTCCTTCCTACCCACTTCTATAATATTTGCATATATGGACCACAGTAAATTGTCACAATTCATACCACAGCTCTTGCCAGTAAATGAAAAAGGAAGTTGCAAGGCCTCTCCTGCATCAGTTAAACCTGTTAAAATATAAATATTTTAGGATTTATGTTAGATTTTTCTTTTCGGATTCAGATTCAATTTTCTATTCGGATATGAATATGTTCCATTTATTCATAGTTGTATGACTTTTAATATTATCAATTAATAAAATCAATAGTATTGAATCGTTTCATGCATGGCTGGTCCTGAGATTCAGAGGATCATGTTCAAAAGCTGAATATAAGACCATACTTTATGGAGAGAGAAAAAATCAATGTCATATATTGATGAGTTAAGTTTAATTTTTCTTTAAAAAATGATCCATGTGTAGTAAAAATTAATAAGAGAATATCGTGTAATTTCCATGTATGATAAGAATTGTATTTATCGATCGACTTAACGTCTAAATATTAAGAAAAATACTACTCAAATTTACAAAATCTACATAAACTTATTTGCTGAAGAAGCTTGTCAGCAAAGATAAGACAACATCTTGATCAAAAAGTTCAATATACATACTAGCAACAACAAAAAATTTGATTCGAAGGGACTTTGGTTTGAACCATCTTTTATTTTTTTAAAACTCATGTTTTACTTGTTACGATTATGTTAAAAAATATACCAATTTATTTTTTCTAAGTTCCAACCTTATATTTATTTTCCGCAAAGGCTACAAGTTTCTAGCATGTAAAAGCTATTTTAACAAAACAAATTCAAATCATATGCATCGAAAAAATTTAAAACCACATTTTATCACAAAGAACATGTGTTTTACTTGCTAATTAAAATTTTGTTTAACAATATATCGAATTATTCTTGAATAATGTATTTTTTTTAAGTAGAGACTAGAGGTTTTTTTGATATAAAAGCTACATTCAAAAAAATATATTACTGTATAAGATTGTCTTCATGTGGCTAATCAAATTATTCATTCAAAATTTAAAATGTTACATATTAGAAAGAGAGAAATAAATTGAATTATAATAAGGGTTATTTAGTACGTAATAGGGTCTCATATAATAGTTGAAATTAGGGTCAAAAGTCTAATGCCGACACTTTGGAGACCCAAACCATAATTTCAACTATTATGTGAGAATTTATTACTAAATAACCCTTATAATAAAATAGAGATGCAAGGAATTGAACCTTGTACCTCACACACGCAAAACAAACACTTAAACACTTGAGCTACATTACTATATTATCTTATTTAACTATTCATTATATAACTAGAACTTCCAAAATTAAGGACCCTTTGTATTAGAGGGCCATGTTCGGTCGTTCCAAAATTAAGAACATGCTTATGACCGGTCCTGGTTTCATGGTATCAGGACCTAGATTTTTTTTTCAATCCTATCATTGTCATACTGCCGCTTCTAACCAGATCCGACCGTCATCACAACTTCTCTACGTTCTATGTCTGAAGACTCATCTTTAGCCTTCGGGAGTACAAGAGTAACAAATATCGGCAGGATAATAAGCAGGGCCGGCCCTGGGGTAAGCCGGATAAGCCATCCGTCTTGGGCATTGTGAGACTCGTCTCACTATTCTAGTATACGTACCCGATATACACATATAATACATGTAAAGCTTGCTTTATGTTTAAGTGCTTACTTTATGCTTTATGTCATTCATGCATTGTCTAGGTTATTTTTGCAAGTTTTCCCCTAATTGCATGTTTTGGACCATTGGTCCCTTGGTTTTCGTGTGCATGGCTGTGATGAACCCGGGAGAGGGCATGCATTATGATCCAATGGCCTACAATTAACCATTTGCCTATATAAGCAAATTATTTCTCTTTCCTTTACTTTTCCTTTCCTATCATTTCTCTTTCATTCTTCACTTATTTAGCATTCACTGAGAGCGGCCGAGCTTGGCCTTGGCCGTGGGTAACCTTGATAGTATTAGGCTAGAACTTGACCGTAGGCAAGTACATCTTGTCAACCGAAGGAACAAACATGGATCTTGCTTTGATTCTTAGTATAACTTGCTTTGATTAGTTGATAGGTTTCATTTGGTTAACACTTAGAACCTTCATGATTTACAATATGGATAACTTAGGTTTCTTTTGATAAGTTTCAGCTTGATACTTAGAACTTGTCTTCATGATAATTTTGGTTTTCGTGTAATGTTGCTCATAGAGCCCGAGAACAGTAAGTCAGAGAATGCAAAGTTGGCCTGTGAATGAATACGAAAATTACGCAGGGAACTCTTAGAGCATACTGCAAAGTTCCAGTGAGCGCACTTGTGTATGTTTCACAAAATTCTTAGAAAGTGCGCCAAGATACGTTGAGTACTCTGCGCACTTTTCTACTAATACGTATTTTTGTACTATGAACATTCCTTCAAAAGTAGGTAAAACCTACTTGGTGCACTTTTGAATGGGTTTGCTAGTCATCAAGAATGTACGCCACTGCCTGAATAGCCAATTTGGCGCACTTTGCAGTTATTGCAGATTTGGCGCACTTTGGTGAAACTTTTCTTACTGGAGCACTTTCTTCCTTCTGGAGAATGGTGCACTTTGCTGTGTTCACACTATATGGTATTCTCCAGAGGCGGTGCACTTTGTAGCCCTTCATAATTACTTAATGACTAAGCAATAACTTTTGACCATTCTCGATAATTGTGTTCTCGACTGCAAGGTTGTCTCGACTGTTGTGTCATGCTTTGAGACTTGTATTTTATTTTTTAGTAGACCTTCCTATGCTTCTTTGTACGCCAACCCTCTCTGCTGGCATACTTGATAAAAGTGCGCCAAGTTCATAGCTTGAAAACTTTTATTTGTGCGCCAAGTTCATAGCTTGGAAACTTTTATTTGTGCGCCAAGCTCCTGGCTCGCGCACTTCTATCATTGTGTGCCAAATTTTTAGAATGCATTTTAGTATCAATTGTGTGCCATCTTTTGATGAGCACTTTTGGTATCAAAGTGCGCCAGAACTGTCCGGACTAGATTTGTGCGCCAATGGTATTTTTGACCCATTGTGCGCGGATGTTATTTTCTTGCCTGATTTTATGTGCCAACCCTTAATTGATGATTTATGCGATTGTATGCCAGTATTCTCTTTAATATGCTTAACTCTTGATGATTCTCTAATTTTTCTTTTATCATGTTATTTTAGTTAATCCAGGTTATATTCTAAATATGATATTCTTGATATTAACTTGATTTCCCGACATTATCTAGTGATTATACACTATAAATGAACTCCTGAATCTTAATATGGAACTGATAATCCTGAATCTTAATAGGCCAAAAAAGTCGTTGATAGTCCACATAAGTGCTGCCCTCATCTGTAAATTCTGCTTTCTAGAAAAATTGTACACGTTGGCACCTACTTCCCACAACTGATTCAACTCATCTATCAAAGGCTGTAAATACACATCGATGTTCCTCTTCGGATTGTTCGAACCTGGGATAATAACGGTTAGGAACATATATAGAGTATTCATTCACATCCAAGGCGGTAGATTGTACGGAGTGACGATCACAGGCCAACATGAATACTGGAATACCGAAAGTCCGAATAGGGTAAAACCGTCAGAGGAGAGCCCCAATCTGACATTACGCAGATCCGAAGCAAAATCTAGATACTCTCGATCAAAGTGCTTCCATGCTTCTCCATCGGATGGATGATCCAATTATACTCCTTCGATATGTTTCCGCCTATGCCAACTCATGTTTTCTGCAGTCTCTTTAACCATAAACAACCGCTGCAACTGCGACATCAAAGGCAAGTAGTGCATCGAATCGGTAGGCTTCCTTGCACTGACAGACTTTCCTCTAATAGTGGCCTTGTAGCGATCAGCACCAAAGAATCTGCACGCATCTTCATCCTTGTCTTCTTTGTAGTACAACATGCACCCGTTGCGACATGCATCAATTTTTCATATCCCATCCAGAGCGATCTCACCATCCTCTTAGATCGATAAAAGTCTTTAGGCAACTTTGCACCCTCGGGCAAGATCTCTATAATCAAATCGATCAGTCGATTATAGCATTCTTGTGATATGTTAAAATCGGACTTGATGCTCAATAATCTTTTAACCACCTCCAACGGTGAATGATCCTCACAACTAGGATATAATGGAGTCCTTGCATTCTCCAGCAACTCCATAAACTTTGCAGCATCGGCATTCGGTGCCTCCTCAGCTACATCATAATTGTCCGGATTAAAACTAGGTCCTGCCGTATCATAATTGTCCGGATTGAAACTAGGCCCCGCCGCACCAAAAACTATGTTCACCCACCCGTCGTTGTAAGCATCGTGGTCGTGGACATCCATATACGGCTCCACATAAGGCTCCGACTCCGATGCTAGAGACACAAGTTTTTCGTGCGCGGTCCACTTATAGTAATTCGGCGTGAAATCCTTCGAGTACAAATGATATGTGACTTCCACTTCTGGATGATATTTCCTGTTGCGATATCTCACACCCGGACACTTAATTTTGGTACCATCCATGTACTGAGGGAACGCCTTGGCGAACTGCAGGAACTGTTGTACACCCTCAATAAATTCATCACGCACATCTCATATGTCATCAGGATGACGGTTGTACATCCATGAACGATAACGCAGATAGTAATTCATCTCCATTTCTAAATACTTCTGCAAAAATGACAGTATGTATCCTATAAATTATTACATACAGTATGATTCTCTGGAGGAAGGTAAGAACTGCTCTAACTTGATACACAATGCCCTATGTGTGTGTGTGTGTGTGTGTGTGTGTATATCATCTGACTTGTCAATTGGTAGTGAGTATGTCCAACTGCAGGGCATGGATGGCAAATAATATGGAAGAGAGTTTCAGAAAGTAGCAGTCATTCCCCGTTTGGACAAGGTCACAAGCCATCTCATATTTAGTGTAAAACATATTAATTTTACACACTTATTTAACTTTTCAACCTTTTTAGACAGTGATCTGGATGACACACTCATTATTTCTCCTTAAATGTCACTTCGTTTGGGTGGTTGCTGCTTGTGCCATTTTGTCAACCCACAAAATTTTCAAGTTGGTTGTGTACTGTTATGCAGTAATAAAAGAAATTAGTTTTCGTTGGTTAGATGGTGTAAATTATAATGTCATGCGGAGAGCAATTTTTCCAAACATATGTCGTTCTAGCAAATTATACTAAAATTTGTTACTTTATAGAAATTTTCTGTATATATAAATTTTTTTGTGTATAATTTAAATAAGAGTTAATTGTTCAAATGGTGTCTGAGAAATATCATGATCGTTGTTTTAATAATTAAATTTTTAAAATTAATTTGGCACTTAAGTTATGTACTTTTTTTATTTAAAGAGTACCTGAAAGGAGAACATACTCTGAAGGAGTCGCACATGTTTCACGGGAGGTCTGTTCTCGACGTTGCTGGATCGTCAGATGGTACGCGACCAATCTAGTCTTACCATGAATTAGGATTATAATTTTTTCATTCGATTTTATTGAGATCACGTTATAGTGAACCAAACGGATCCTTAATTAATGCTTGCGATGTAATTCGAATTTGAAGCTAGCAAGCTAATTAACGAGGGTGATATATATATATATATATATATATATATATATATATATATATATATATATATATATATATATATATATATATTGCTCAGGAAGTAGTACTAGCAAGGAGGAGGCAAATTACGAGATCGACGAGGACGACAGCTATACTACATCAGCATCATAAACATGAACCCTCACATAATGGAGACCACATTGAAGATCAATGTTACGTCCAAGGCATACGACACAATAGAAGCAACCAGCGAGTGTTCTACCAGCACCAGCAATGGCCTCCTCTGTAAACAAAATTACTATAAAGTTGGTTGTGTGCTGTTTCTTCTCATCTAAGCTATTGCTATTGATATCAACAGGATCATGGATCCATTTTGGTTAAATCTTCCTAAATCTGACCTCAAAGAGTTCGTCAAGGTTATGACTGTAGTTCAAAAGGGACAGCAGCAATATAGCTTATCGTGTCGTGTCGTGTCGTGTCGTGTACCAGCTTCAATTCAAGTGTACCAGCTTTAATTCAAGTTAGGGTTAGTGTGTGTCCGCGTGCGTGTGTGTGTGTGTTTGAGTTAGGGTTAGGTTTAGTGTGTGTCATGTCGTATCATGTCGTGTTGTGTTGTGTCGTGTCTGTGTTAGAGAGAAAGAGAGAGACAGAGAAATGAGGCAGAGATAGGAGCTCACCTAGGAGGGGAGCCGGAGGAAGGACTCCGGAGGGAGAAGGGGAACCGGAGGAAGGAGGAATTGACGGCGGAGGGGGGAGGACGCGGTCGGAGGGGGGTCGCCGGGAGGAAGGAGGGGACGCCGGAGGGAGGAAGGGAGCCGGAGGGGGAGGACGCGGCCGGAGGGGGGTCGCCGGAGGGAGGAAGGAGGTTCGGGTTTAAAATTTGGGAGAGAGAGAGAGGTAGAGGGAGAGATCGAAGAAAATAGGGGAAATCAGCCCTAAATGAATAAAATTTAGCGACGTTTTTGCGACGCCAATAATGATGTCGCTAAGTTAGCGACGTCTTTAATGTCGCTAATACCGTCGCTAATTGTCTAAAAGAGATACGTCACTAAATACGTCGCTAAACGTCGCTAAATAAAACATATTAGTGACCTTAATTGAACTTATAGCGAATAATCTTTTAAATACTGAATAAAAGTCGCTAAACGTAGCTAAATGTCGCCAATTAGCGACGTCTAGCGACATTTTTACATGGAGTCGCTAATTTATATTTTATTAGCGATATTTTTCTTTGACGTCGCTAAAAAATATCGCTAATCTCGCTTATTCTAGTCGTATTAGTTCTGTGTATCGTGTCCTGTGTCGGTCATAATTCGCGACGCAAAACAGAAAAAATGACCAATTTTGTAGTTCAGAAACAGTCCCAACCACCCATGTTCATGTTTATTTTTCTTCCAACCTAGTTAATATTTTTAAATTCCACTTAAACAATAATTTAGACAATATAAACAAATTTTAATCTCTTTAATTAGTTTATTTTAATTTGTTGTATGCTATGATTTATTCGCTATTGAATTTGACCAAAAATTTGGTTTTCTAAACCAAATTTTCTCGAAATGGGGTACGTCCCGCTAAACGAGATAACTTTGATGTGTATGAATTATATCGAAAGGCGCATATCGTCACTTCGGACATGTGAGATTTTACAAAAGTTTATTTGGATATGCGAGCACACCGAAATCAACGCATATCCGTCAAAAGATCTCGTATCGGTATGTTCTGACACTCGTCATAATTTCGTGTGTGCTTATCGTTTCGCAATAAAAATTATGCCATCGGATTCGTAGCATTACGTTGGTCCTGTGACCCAAGTTTGATTCGATTCTGAGAACGTTGACGAAACACCATTTTCGTGGGCCCCACAATTCCATTTGAAAGACGATTCCGTGACCAGCTCATCGGAATCCAGTTCTGGACATTCTGTTGGGTTCGTATTATCATTCTAGACTTTTAAACACTAAGTTTAACGAATTTAGAGAACTTTATCTCTGGCATATTTTTCGGTGCGAAGGGGGCCACATGTGGACCCTACTTTGACCAAAAACTATCAATTTTGTCCCTGTATCCAAATTGGACTTATGGGTAGTCAATCCTAGCTATTTAAAGTATTCTGAGAGCAATGATGATGTTTGTTTCACCATCCAAAATTGTACCTGGAGATTCTACTTATATCGGAGCAACTGACGGAGCTCAGAACCCAAGCTAATGTGTCTCTTGCCAACTTGCAGTAAATCCTGTGATATTAATTTCTTGTGTTCTTTTTTTTACTTCTGTGATTTACTTGTTCACACTAGGATCGTGAGACGTTACTTATTGTCCGAACGAGATTTGGGTGTCGACGCCGTACGCGGAGTCGTGTAACGTCACTTAGAGAGTTGATACCATAATCCCATTTTTACGTGCTTGCACTACTAGCACGACAGACCATAGGACACCTGACACTGATTACATAAGACAGAGTTCGTCTTGATATATTTCTTGGTACCAGTATTCTGTATAGGACTATCGGCTTCATGACGTTTACTGGCATACTTATATACTTGTACTTATGACTCGTGGTGAAAGATAGAAGTCTTGGCCCTGCGTGTTACTATGTGATACATGAGGTAACATAGGAAGGGAGAGTCTCACCATACTATAGGCTGATTATGTATATATATATATATATATATATATATATACTACATTACTGGTAGTGCCTTAGACTCTATCTTTGGCATATTTACTGGCCCTTCGAGATATTACATGCTGCTATGGGCTCCCAAACACAGAGCCTGTAGTAGTTTCAGCCTGAGTATGAGTAATGCTCTCATTTGTATTTCACATTGCTGGTTACATAGCTTGTCCTAAGGATCTGTTTTTACTTACTGCATTTTATTTGGGTTGAGTGTTTATTGTACCTTGCTATGTCCCCTGATGACCTGGATCCGGATTATGTCCCCAGTTACAGTAGAGGAGGATTACTCCGAGATATACGGGACAAGAGCTGACACTGGAGCAGTACTAGCACCAGAAGATGAGGTTGTACCAAAGAATTTCTTCTGAGTATTCTGTTACATACTTAGTTATTTATGCTTACATATATTTCATATCTTGACTTATGGACTTATGTGTTGACTTATTTTATCGGGTTGTTCCCCGAGACACTATAAATGTTGACTTAATGATGGACTATTTTTTTATCTATTATCTTGATTAGTGTATCATATTTAGTTATATTTTTTTCTGTGGATGAGATTAGAATTATTCTGTGATAGATGGTGTAGACTGTATTTTTATTACAGCTTAAGTACACTCTAACGGGTCTATTAAATTGGGTTTGCCTATTAGAGTTGTGCTGCTGGCCATTGCCACGTGGCTTGTCCCTCGGTTTTTGGGACTGGGATGTGACATAGTTTTTGTGGTGGCCCATGCAGGTCTACGACTATATTGGTTTGGTTTCAAGTGAGAAACCGAGCAAGCCTGCAATTAGGATAGGATAAATTATAGGATCTCATCGACTTGTTAATCTGTTCTTGACCTCTATATCGACTTCAAAGTAATTTTTGACTTGCATCTTAGATGACTTGATTCCTCTGTGCGCCTCTCATAGTTTACTTTGAATACAGAGTAATGGATCCATGAGCTAGCGACGAGACTTACGTAGGTACACCACAAGGTATTGTGGTCACCTACGACGATGGAGTGACACCATTGGGTGGAGATCCATCCACTCAACAAAGCAATCAAACAGATCAGCATGCCTCAAGGTTTCGGCGAGACGATATTCCACCACCGCCGTAATTCACTCTACCGATGCCAGTTTTTCTACTAGGACAGCCGATAGATGGACAACAGATATTCTAAATGTTCTACGCAATGATGCAAGCCCAACAGTAGGTTCATCAAGAGGCTCAGCATCACGAGGTAGAGAACCTGAGAAACAGTATAGTGACCATACTAGAGCAGGCGAACCCACCAGCTAGACGACTATTGAAGGGATCTATCACTGATTTTCGCCAACTGAAGTCCCTTATCTTTTCTGGCAAGAAGGATCCTACTGAAGTTCATAAGTGGCTCACAAACACTCAACACCAATTGGAAGCAGCTGAGCTTCCGATGGAGCATTGGATGACAGCCGTCATGATGTAGTTGACGGACAATGCACATCACTGGTGACTATCAGAGGAGAGACGGCTCAGACCAAACCGAGTCACTTGGGAGGAGTTCTCTATACTCTTTTAAGATATGTACATTCTATCTATTGCTCGATCGAAACTTTAGGACAAGTTCAATCGCCTTATTCAAGACAACATGACAGTAGAAGAGTACAATTCAGAGTTCATTCGTTTGAGTCACTTTTTCCCTACTCTGATCCCGACAGAAGAGGAGAAGGCAGATAAGTTCTTCAACGGACTTAGCTTTGAGCTACAGAGATTAATCGGCTCTGTTGTACCTACTTCTTATACGGACATCCTTGCTGTAGCCCGATGCATGGAGCGCGTCACCAAGAGAGAGTCTAGCCTGAAATGGATGTTCATATCAGCACCAGCCAGAGCACCACATGGGGAGCCTGCAAAGCGATCCCAGATGAAACTACCACAGAGAGTAGTATCACAATCCCTAGCCCTTCCTACTTGTCACTACTGTGGCAAGGTAGGCCATATTGAGAGAGAGTATAGACTCAAATTAGGATTATGTTTAGCTTGCGGATCCAGTCAGCATTCAGTAAGGGATTGCCCTGGGCGTTGAGAAGGAGCACCGATGGTAAACCGACAAGCTTTACCAGCACTAGGAGGATATCAGTCGAGGCCACCCTTAGCACCACGGACAACACTCTTTCGGTAGGCCCAGTAACAGTAGAGGGCACCACCACAAGGATGTGGACAGGCTTTTGCGATGACAGTAGAGGAGGCACAGACTCTAGGAGTAGAAAATATGAGTAAGATTTAGTTTTATCATAGCTATCTATAATAGCGAATATTCCTAGTAATACTTTAGCATGTGCCTGTTAGTTCCATTCCCTAGCCAAAACCTAGTATTATGTTAGCATGAACTTGTTAGTCTAGATTAGTAATATGTCAGTGCTACCCTAGTTTTCATTTCTTTCGTACATGTTCTGCTTGAAAAAAACCCTCACCCTTCCTCTCGATTTCTCCTTGTTCATGGTTCCTTATTCTTTGTGTCGTGCTTCAACAAACATGTCTTGTAACCACATCATCTCTTCTGGAGCAAACCTTTCTTGACCGGTTATGTTTTATTTTCTTAATTGTGAGGTTGCAATTCTTTTAAGATGGATAGATTGTAAACACCCTGATTTTTTAGAATTAAATTTAAAATTTTCATTAATTATTATTGTAGAAATTTTTATTATTTTTAGTTTATTATAATAAATATTCGTTCATAAATTTATATTTTTGTGAATTAAATTAATTATTAAAATTGTGCAAAAAATATATTTTTTGGTGTAAAATTAACAATAAAGTATTGTATAATTTTCCTAAAATTTATTGGGGTCTAAAACTATTTTTAATGGCCATATATATATTAAACCAACCCAAACTGAACCAAACCGAACTAAACCGAACCAACCCAAACCAAACTAATAAACCCGGATCCTAACTTGTACTCACTAATCCGAAACCCACCAACCCGAAACCTACTAACCCGCCTCTACTGTAGCAAACCCAAACCCCCGTAGCTTCCCCGCACCCCTCCCTTCCTCTTCCAAAATGACCCGACCCCCTCACTTCAGCTGCCTGTAACACCCACCCCGATACCCTATTTAAACCCAAGCCTAGACCTTCCTTAACACCATCATCTCCTCTTCAAAACTCGATGATCCTCCTCCGATGACGACCGTCACACAGTCGACGCCGCATGCCGCAAGAAGCTACCGCGCAGCCGCCCAAAATCCTGAGCAAACAACACAGCGAGGTACCCATCTTCTAGCCCTTGTATCTTCCTGCACATTAATCAAAATATCGATCCATTAAATCCTATGCGAAGACCACATGAACCTCTTGAATCCTGTATAATTAGTTCGGTGTATTGTGTCCTGTGTCGGTCGCAATTGGCGACGCAAAACAAAAAAAAAGACCAATTTTGTAGTTCAGAAACTGTCACAACCATCAATGTTCATGTCTGTTTTTCTTCCAACCTAGTTAATATTTTTAAATTCTACTTGAACAGTAATTTAAACAACATAAAAAAGTTTTAATCTCTTTAACTAGTTTATTTTAATTCGTTGTATGTTGTGATTTATTCGCTGTTGAATATGACCGAAAACTTAGTTTTCTAAACCCAATTTTCTGGAAATGGGGTGCGTCCCGCTGAACGAGGCAACTTCATCGTGTACGAATTATACCAAAAGGTGCGTATCGTCAACGCAGATATGTGAAATTTTACGGAAGTTGATTTGAATGTGCGTGTACACCAGAATCAACGCGTATCCGTCGAAAAACTCTGTATCGGCCTGTTCTGACGCTCGTCATAATTTTGTATGTGCTTGTTATTTTATAATAAAACTTACGCCATCGGATTTGTAGCATTACGCTGGTCCTATGATCCAAGTTTGGTTTGATTCTGAGAACGTTGACGAAATCCCATTTTTATGGGCCCCACGGATCCACTTGATGGACAATTTCGTGACCGATTCATCGGAATCCAGTTCTGGATGTTCCGTTGGATTTGTATCATTGTTCTAGACTCTTAAACACTTAGTTTGACAAATTTGGAGAACTTTATCTCTGACATATTTTTTGGTGCGAAGTGGACCACATGTGGATCCCGCTTTGACCAGAAACTGTCAATTCTGCTCCTGTATCCAAATTGGACTTATGGGTAGTCAATCCTAGCGATTTAAAGTATTCTGAGATCAATGGTGATATTTATTTCTGTATCCGGAGGCGTACCTAGAGATTTTACTTATATCGGAGCAACTGACGGAGCTCAGAACCCAGGCAAGTGTACCTTGCCAACTTGCAGTAAATCCTGTAATATTAATTTCTTGTGTTCTTTCTTTTTACTTCTGTGATTTACTTGTTCACCCTAGTACCATGAGACGTTACTTAGCGTCCGAACGAGATTCAGGTGTCGACGTCGTACGCGGAGTCGTGTAACGTCACTTAGAGAGTTGATACCACGATCCCATTTTTACGTGCTTGCACTGCTAGCACGACAAACCATAGGACACCTGATACTGATTACATGAGACAGAGTTTGTCTTGATATATTTTTTGGTATCAGAATTCTGTGTAGGACTATAGGCGTCATGACGTTTACAGACATACTTATATACTTGTACTTATGACTCGTGGTGATAGATAGAGGTCTTGGCCCTGCGTGTTACTATGTGATACGTAAGGTTACATTGGAGGGGAGAGTCTTACCATACTACAGGCTGATTATGTTTATATATATATATACCACATTAATGGTGGTGCCTTAGACTCTGTCTTTGGCACATTTACTTGCCCTTCGAGATATTACATGCTGTTTATGGGCTCCCTAACAAAGATCCTGTAGTAGTTTCAGCCCAATTATGAGTAATGCACTTATTTGCATTTTATATAGCATGTTACATAGCTTGCCCTGAGGATATGTTTTTACTCACTGCATTTTATTTAGCTTGAGTGTTTATTGTACCTTGCTATGTCTTTATTGTACCTTGCTATGTCCCCTGAGGACCCAGATCTGAATTATGTTCCCAGGTACAGTAGAGAAGGATTACCCTGAGATATATTGGACATGAGCTGTCACCCTTATTTTTTTATCCAAGGGTAGTTTGGTAAATTGTCAATGGATATTAATTATTTTTGGATTATTTATAATTAATATTTGTGCATTGCATGATTTATTATTCATTGTATTATTATTGTTTAATAGTTGTAGATTTATTTTAGACTTGTGTAGTAGACCAAACATACTTATTTAGAATGTATGAACCAACTTTTAGTTGAGTCTAATTTGAGCCCATGAATTAGGCCCATAGATTATGAGGCTTGATTAATTAGAAAAACCATTAGACTAGAACCTTCCCTCCCTAATTAATTTCTTTATAAGAGGCCCCAAGGGGTATTTGTGACTTTTTATATTTCTTGGGGAGGGGTTACATGGCCGACCATAACTAGGAGGAGAGAGAGTGCTCTCATTTCATAATTCCCCAAATTCTAGATCTATAACTTTTCCTCTTCCAAATTCCCTCAATTCCCTTATCAATTCTCCACCAATTTTTCATCAATCTCTTTCTAAATTCATCATTGAGGTTGCTATACCAAGGATCTACAAGAAGGAAGCAAGGAGCAAGGAGGAGGAGGCCAAAATCTACAAGGAGAGGAGCTACTTGGCAATTGAAAACTTTTCATTGAGAATCCATCTCCCAATAGGTAAATTTTAGTTTTTCTCCTTCTAATGGACCCTAGATTTAATATTTAACTATGAGAAACTAACCCATATACATAGGCTACCCATAGCAACTAGTTTTAGGTTCATCGGAGACCTACGGTGGAAGTTATAACCAATTTGGTGCCAATTTTGGCAGAATTCCGAGATTGGCATATGTAGTACTTGTCATTGGGTCTAATAGATATAATTAACACTCGATTGCTTGTTTGTGACTAGTGGCGTATCCACAATTGGATACGTGTAGGCCGTATCTCGTCAATTTGATGAAACAGGTTAATTTTGGGAGTTTTTCTCCGACACGGGGCTTTGTGCATATCACATTATGACACGGATCCGTAGATACTCTAATTACTATACGTATTATTCATAATTTATGTATTAGACTTGTTTGTGTCCTCCGTAATGCGTTTGGTTGTGTGTTGGAGCCGTATCGCAAGCGTATCATAGAGAAAGTGTGATACGGGTTTGATGCGCTCCATGTGTTTGTTGTTTGGCTCATTTTCCTATACGTTCAAGTGTATTTATATATATGTGAGCTATCTATATAATATATAGTGTATGAAATAGTGTATTTTGAGTATATGTGAGCTATCTATATAATATATACCTTGTGTTATGTGTGTCTATATGTGTATATAATAGAATATATATATATATATATATATATATATATATATATATATATATATATATATATATATATATATATAAGTGTACCTTGGGTTAATATATATATATATATATATATATATATATATATATATATATATATATATATATGTGTGTGTGTGTATGTGTGTGTGTGTGTGAGTGTGTGTGTGTGTGTGTGTGAAGTTCATATATTTAGATAAATGGGTAAGAATATAAATACTAATAGGTATTTAAGTGTAAGGTTTGTGTGTGATTATATATATCTATATATATACTTAGTTTTGTGTGTGTGCGTATGTGTGTGCTTGAGTGAGTGAGAGGGACTCGACACACAGGTGCTGTCAGCAAGGGGAGGGTCTCGACAGTATGAAGGAGCATGTACAGTGCACACAGTTTTGCACTGCGCAGTGAGCACAGTTCCTGCAAAATTCTTTATGTGCAGTTCAAGGAGATGAGGTGCAGTAGCCTATCAGTGAAACATCGATCAACACTGTATATTCAATTCAGGAGGTATTCCACAGCAGAGTATAGACTATCATACTCATCCAGTGCTCAGTGCACTGCAGCTATGCAGTCTGCACATCTGTACAGCTGTGAACGTAGCACTGTGGAGATTAAATAGGAATAGAGCAGGAACAGTTCAAGCAAGGGGAAGCAGTCAGCATGTATAGCTGCAGTATGACTCAGGCAGAAGGTTCTTGCACATATCTTTTTAGAAGAACTTGGTAGTAGATAAAGAGCAGCAGCCACAGCAATCAGGTTCTACACTGTGTGCAGTTACACATAGTAGATGAAGAGCAGCAGCCACAACAATCAGGTTCCACACTTTGTGCAGTTTACACACAGTTTTGAGGAGTAGCAGCCAACAGCATCAGTAGGTATCAGTAATGCTTTATTTGAGTTAGATAATTTAACAGGTGGATTTCAGTTCATGTATTAATAAGTGTAGGTAGTTAGTATATATATATATATATATATATATATATATATATATATATATATATATATATATATATATATATATATATATATATATATATGTTAGCATAGATATATATGTATGTTAGTATCTAATTGACTATATATGTATCTATGCAGATAATAAGTTGGGGATGGTTAGTTATTATATGAATAAACT
Source organism: Iris macrosiphon (assembly GCA_036927795.1). Taxonomy (NCBI): domain Eukaryota; kingdom Viridiplantae; phylum Streptophyta; class Magnoliopsida; order Asparagales; family Iridaceae; genus Iris; species Iris macrosiphon. The sequence goes on from JAYESA010000004.1 coordinate 16,870,302, forward strand.
CAGTTAGAATATACATATATATATATATATATATATATATATATATATATATATATATATATATATATATATATATATATATATATATATATATATATATATGTATTTTAGTATAGACATGATATGTTGAGTTAACTAGTTAGCTACTTACATGTATAATTGCTTATATTAGTTGATTTTGAGTATTAGTTAGTTATGTATGTTGGTATGTCGCATTTATATCTAGTTAGTTAGATATGAGTATGGGTAAGTTGATATTGTATGGTAGTTAGTAGGTAGGTATTCCATTGATAGCTATTTTAAGTACTAGTATATATATTGTTATAGTTAGCATATTAGTTATATATATATATATATATATATATATATATATATATATATATATATATATATATATATATATGAGTTTAACTATTATGTTTAGTTTTGGGTTACCTTGAGATACAGAGGTATCACCAAGGTCTTGGGCAGATAACCAAAGTATTAAGTTTGGGTATCAAGTTAGGTGCGATACGTACTAGTGCAAGGCCAAGGTATCCTATTTCTTTTGATTTGTTATGATATTATTATATTTGACTTGAATATATGTATAAAACCCTATTTTCATATTAGAAAACTTGCGTATCTTAGGATACGGCCCTTTTTGTGTGATTCTAGTATCGTAGCTTAGCTAGTATATAATAGTTTTATAGTGTATCGACTTAGTGACTTAGCATTAGACTCTTGCAACCTAGATTTTATTGGTTTGACTTAAAAATGGCGTATCGACCTAGAATTGCATCAACTTCACTTATTTTCATTATTGAACCTTGTATTGATGCAACATACCATATATAGGTTGTGAGACACCAGCTTGGACATCGAGAGACACACCTTGCTCAGGACGTCAGGCGAGTATATTTCTATGATTGTTTTCAATTCATAATATTGTATATATGCATGTTCTAGAATTGTATACATTGATCCCGATACAGTGATTTCACGGACTGGTGCCATATGGATCCCGTTATGAGATGTTATTCCCTACCGTGTTCAGCGGGTACTCGTGTACATTGTATCTCATCGCGTATATTGGGTATTGATTATATTTTGTGTTCACACACTTCTCATATTCAGTGTGCTTATTGGTGTACACCCACCACTCGTGTTCGATGGTTATAATATTCATGTACACCCACTGCTCGTGTTCAGTGGTTATATTTTGTGTTCCTAGCGTGTCGTGATTGGATCCATCAGTATTAGTTGGGGGAGGGAGAGTAGGAGTTGATTATATGATCAAAGCCATTATTAAAATCGTGTACATTCTAGTTACATACCTCACTTGTAATCCATCTTACCTGATCATGTTCACCCAACCCGATCACATAATGAACTCGTATTCTGAGGCACATTAGTTAGTTTAGATTTCAGTTATTCATCATATTGTTGATATTCATTTTGATGACACTCATATTGTTGATCTATATTCTCGTACATTATCTGTATATCTTGTTCATTCATTCATATGTTAGTGATCTTGTATTTAATTTCTATATATGTTTATATGCTCGATTATGCTATTAAAACTGCTTTCAGAGGTATGTACTTCACTCCAATCATGACTGGATATATTTTTCCATATGACTGCCTTCTAGAGCAGTGTCCCACATTCTACGGGTCGTAGGACAACGTACCTTTAGAGGATACTCCTATTGACCAGGAGGACCTAGTTGTAGAGCCCGAGGAGGTCTAGTTATATTGTGTTGGATTGTATTAGACTATTATTTTGGTGGATTCACATCTTGTATATTATTTCATATTATGGATTTGTATCTTATTCTCTCCTTCGCTATACATTTGTGCATTATTCTTTGTTAGTTTATTTTGTGATTGAGATTAGATATACTTGTGAGATAATATATTGCTCCTCCGTTCGGAGTTGAGATGATTGACATGTACCATATTATAGTGTTGAGATGTTAGATAGTTAGAAATGACCCAGAAAGCATTCTACCGCCGATTCTGTGGCGTAGGCTGGGCGTAACCACGTACTCGTGCCCGAATATCCCGGTGCGGGTCGTGACACATTTTTAGTGGTGGCCCATGCAGGTATAGATAGATATCTTAGTGGTGCTCGTCTAGAGTACTGCTAAGAGCCTGCCTTAGGAAAAATAGGATTTAGGCTGAGAGTTACTCAATCACATCTAGAAAAATTCCAACATCTATTTTTGTAAATCCTTATCCATTGAATATTGTCTTTCATTTTGAATTAAGTTTTGTCCTTCCTTGATGATATCGCATTATATTCAATATTGATTCCATATTTCAATCTGTCTTCATGATGCCTCCGAAGATCAGATTCTATCGCTCGGGAGCAGTGGCAGCTTCCTCAGATACTTCACGGCCTGCTGCAGAGAGGGTAGCAGCTACTGTGGGTTCTTCTCCAATTGAGAGGGTCGTCTCAATGGTTCAGGTAGGAGTCTCAGCAGCCGTCTTTGGGGGTGCTCCTCCCCCAGTTCGGAGGGTAACTCCAGTAGTTTCTGAGGGACTTCCACCACCACCGCTAGTACCAGCTGACGCTACACAGTTGTTCGCACTTTTCCAGCAGATGATGGAGGCCCAGAGGGTCCAGGCAGAGGCACAACACCGGCAGACAGAGGTGATGAGGCAGGGCATTGAGAATGCTCACCAGGTGGCCATTACCGTAGTTGAGAGAGCTACTACAGCCCAACCACAAACGACACCAGGTAAGTTTATTCTGCATCAGCCGAGGCTGGGTACCATCATCGACCTCAAAAGGATGGGCCCGAAGGACTTCAGGGGCACAGAGGGGATTATCTATGCGGACGAGTAGATCGAGGACATTGAGCAGAACCTGCGGCTGGCGCATATTCCAGATATGCTACAGATAGAGGCAACGGGTTGTATAATGTTCGATATTACGTTGACATGGTTTCGGACAGACCCGAGGATTGCAGTACCATGACTCTCTTAGGAAGCCTTTAAAGAGCTTTTCAAGAAGTTCTTCCCAGACGTGGCCCTTATCTTTGGAGAGTTAGATCCAATACCTCGTCCAGGGAGGTATGTCAGTGGACGAGTATGCGACAGAGTATTGCCATCTAGGTCACTTCATTGAGGGTCAGAACCCTAGAGGCAGAGCAAGGAAGTTCAAGAAGGGCCTGAACCGGGAAGTCAAACCCCACACCAAAGAAGATCCTACTACCACCTTCGAGGAGATACTCAGACAGGCGCAGAGAGCGAAGGATGACTTAGAGCTTGGATCTAAGAGGCAGAGGGACACAGGAGGATCCAGCAACTACACGGGTCCATCGAAGAGGCCTCACTTCCAACAGCAGCACCAGAGGCCTTACCAGCACCAGAGGCAGCACTATCACGGGATAGCTAGAGCGCCGGCTCAGCAGATGGATCAGATCCAGAGGGCAGCAGTTCCTTGTATTTTCTGTAGGAAGCAAGGACACATATGGGATGCATGCAGGATGAGGCTAGGCCAATGCTTATTCTGTGGATCGGGAGATCATCAGTTGCGGGCTTGTCCCAAAGTCCCAGCTCGTCCAGCTTAGGGTGGAGGACAGGCACAGAGGGCACCCGCTAGACCACCAGTGGGCCAGCAGAGAGGACCTCTTCCACCACAGCAGCAGCAGATTGCCCAGCATCAGCAGCAGAGGGGAGCGCATCGACAAGGGCAAGCTTTTGCCCTGACTATCGAGGAGGAGGAGCCGATTGGCGATGTCATCTCAGGTTCTGTTTATCTTAATTTCTTTCCTGCTCATATTTTGTTCGATTCTGGTGCTTCTCATAGCTTTGTATCTGTATCTTTTGCTTTAAGGCATCGTCGAGAGTCTGAACCGTTGGCAAGGACTTGTAAGATCACGACCGGGGGTGGCATCATCCTGGTCAGTGATGTTTGCAAGAGCCAGAGAATTTATTTGGGAGGCCGTGAGATAAGCATATATTTACTTGTAATGCCACTTTCGAGTTACGATATAGTGCTCGGGATGGATTGGTTGAGTAGACATCACGCTAGTATCGATTGTCGTGGAGGCAGAGTTTTATTTCAGATGCCATGAGAGTTGGAGTTCAAGTTCGTCCGAGGAGCAGAGTAGAGCGAAGGCAAATTCTGTGGAGCTTTGGTCGAGGAGCAGGAGCTGCCACATCCGTTGATTGTGGAGTTCTTGGATATCTTTCCAAAGGAGTTGTCGGGGTTGCCGTCGGACAGAGATGTAGAATTCTCTATAGATTTAGTGTCAGGTGCAGAGCCAATATCCCAACACGTCTATAGAGTAAACAATAGCGAACTGGCGGAGTTGAAGAAGCAGGTGGATGAGTTACAAGACAAGGACTTTATCCGTTCTAGTTCATCACCATGGGTACTCCGGTACTGTTTGTACCAAAGAAGGATGGGTCGGTACGTATGTGTATCGACTACATGGTACTTAATAACCTCACTATCAAGAACAAATATCCATTGCTGCAGATTTGTGACTTGTTTGACCAGTTGAGCGGAGCGAAGGTATTCTCCAAGATAGACTTGAGGTCAGGGTACCACCAGGTAAAAATAAAGAGGGAAGACATCCCGAAGATAGCTTTCAGGACTCGCTATGGGCAATTCGAGTTCTTGGTGATGCCGTTTGGGTTGATCAACGCCCCGGCAGTGTTCATGAACCTGATGAACAAGGTATTTCATCAGTACCTGGACCAGTTTGTTGTAGTCTTCATTGATGATATTCTGATATATTCAAAGACCCCAGAGGAGCATGAGCAGCACTTGAGGATTGTTTTGGAGACCCTCAGGAAGGAGAAACTGTATGGCAAGTTATCGAAGTGCGAATTCTTTCTTGATAAGGTTAAATTTCTTGGGCATGTCATTACAGGAGATAGAATCTCGATGGACCAGAAGAAGATCTCAGCAGTTGAATCGTGGTCTACCCCGAGTTCAGTAGCAGAGATCAGGAGCTTCCTTGGATTAGCAGGCTACTACCGGAGGTTTGTTCAGGACTTTTTTAGACTTGCAGAGCCAATGACTAGGCTAACCAGGAAGGACATAGAATTCATCTGGACTGAGGATTGTCCGTCAGCATTTAAGGAGCTGAAGAGGAGATTGACTACAGCTCCCATATTGACACTACCATCAGGAGCAGGAGAATTTTCCATTTATAGTGATGCATCAGGGAAGGGTTTGGGTTGTGTGTTACAGCAGCACGGGAAGGTGATTGCCTATGCTTCCATACAATTGTGTCCGCATGAGAAGAACTACCCTACCAATGATTTGGAGCTTGCAGCGGTTATCTTTGCTCTCAAATTGTGGAAACACTATCTATATAGAGAGAGAGTAGAGATCTTCACAGACCATAAGAGCTTAAAGTATGTGTTTACACAAAAAGATATCAACATGAGGCAGCGGTGATGGTTGGAGCTGATGAAAGACTTCGACATATCCTTACAGTACCATCCAGGGAAAGCCAATATAGTCGCGGATGCTTTGAGTAGGTATACCGTGACTATGTGCTTGACTAGAGACAAACATTTATTGCTTGATCTTGATAGTTTGGGCATTGTGGTATTGATTCCATGAGTCGCAGCACAGATGTGGGGACTTCAGGTTCAGTCAGAGCTGATAGACCGAGTCAGAGCCAGACAGTATGAGGATGAGTCTCTGAGGATCATCATAGCACAGGTTCAGGTCGGACTGGCAGAGGACTTTATCGTCTCAAATGATGGATCATTGCGACACGGTACCAGGTTGTGCATACCGAGAGGAGCTTTGCGCGAGAAGATTATGCAGGAGGCGCATCATTCCCAATACTCTATGCATCCTGGTGCCAATAAGATGTATAGAGACATAAGGGAGCATATATGGTGGTATGGCATGAAGCGGGAGGTAGCTAGCTTCTTGTCCAGATGCTTAGTTTGCCAGCAGGTCAAGGCGGAGAGACAGAGACCAGGAGGATTGCTTCAGCCTTTGCCCATTCCGGAGTGAAAATGGAACATGTGACCCTGAATTTTGTATCGGGGCTTACGCGTTCTCCAGGAGGCAAGGATACGATTTGGGTCATCGTGGATAGGTTGACCAAATCAGCCCACTTTCTGCCATTTAAAGTAGGTACATCATCGAAGAAGCTTATGGATATGTATGTGTGCCAGATTAGCAAATTGTATGGTGTTCCAATAAGCATTATTTCAGATCGGGATAGTCGCTTCATGTTCCATTTCTGGAGGATTTTGCAGGCTAGTTTGGGCACTCAGCTCAAGTTCAGTACCGCTTATCGCCCTCAGACGGACGGACAATCGGAGAGGACTATTCAGGCTCTCGAGGATATACTACGCACCTGTGTTTTGGATCTTAGAGGTTCTTGGGAGGATCACCTTTACTTAGTAGAGTTTTCATACAACAACAGCTACCAAGACAGCATTGAGATATCACCATTCGAGGCATTGTATGGACGAAGATACCGCACTCCGTTGTCCTGGGATGATGTTGGTGACAGAGCTTTATTGGGACCAGAGATGGTAGTGGATGCAACAGAGATGGTGAAGCTTATCAGGGAAAGACTTCGAGTGGTGCAGGACAGGCAGTGGCATTGGGCCGATAGCTACCGGAGACCTCTGAAGTTTGAGGTATATCTCTGGTTTTATCTTGCTTGTGTTTGATTGTTGCTTGTTAGAGTGCTAAGCTTGTGTTTCGTGCTAGGTTGGTGGTCTGGTTTTCTTGAGAATTTCTCCGACACGTGACACGATTCGTTTCGGTAGAGGAGGCAAGCTTAGTCCGTGATTCATCGGCCCTTTCAATATTCTTGAGAGGGTCGGTGCAGTCTCTTATAGACTAGACTTACCACCTACAATGGAGGGAGTACACAACGTGTTTCACATGTCACAGCTGAGACGGTACGTGACAGATCCCAGTCATGTATTGGATCACTCGGAGATAGAGGTGGGCCCTACTCTCAGCTATCTAGAGCAGCCAGTGGAGATTCTAGATCGGAGAGAGAAGGTGCTGAGGAACCAAACGATTTCTTTCGTACGCGTCGCGTAGAGACATCACTCGCCAGGAGAGAGTACCTGAGAGCGAGAGACCGAGATGCGCGAGCGATATCCATACCTGTTCGAGCCGTGAGGTATAATTTTTTTCTTGCATTGTATTATTTGCTTTGGTAGATAGTTTCTTCCTTAATTTCGAGGACAAAATTTTTCTAAGGAGGGTAGGTTTATCACCCTCACTTTTTCATCCAAGGGTAGTTTAGTAAATTATCGATGGATATTAATTATTTTAGGATTATTTATAATTAATATTTGTGCATTGCATAATTTATTATTCATTGTATTATTATTGTTTGATAGTTGTAGATTTATTTTAGACTTGTGTAGTGGACCAAACCTATTTATTTAGAATGCATGAACCAACTTTTAGTTGAGTCTAATTTGAGCCCATGAATTAGGCCCATGGATTAGGAGGCTTGATTAATTAGAGAAACCATTAGATTAGAACCTTCCCTCCCTAACTAATTTCTTTATGAGAGGCCACAAGGGATATTCGTGACTTTGTATATTTCTTGGGGAGGGTTTACATGGCCGACCCTTACTAGGAGGAGAGAGAGTGCTCATATTTCATAATTCCCCAAATTCTAGATCTACAACTTTCTCTCTTCCAAATTTCCTCCATTCCCTCATCAATTCTCTATAAATTCTTCACCAATCTCTTTCTAAATTCATCATTGAGGTTGCTACACCAAGGATCCACAATAAGAAAGCAAGGAGTAAGGAGGAGGAGGCCAAAATCTACAAGAAGATGAGCTACTTGGCAATTGGAAACTTTTTATTGGAAATCCATCTCCTAATATGTATATTTTAGTTTTTTACTTCTAGTAGACCCTAGATCTGATATTTAACCATGAGAAATCAATCCACGTGCATAGGCTACCCATAAAAACTAGTTTTAGGTTCATCGGAGACCTACGGTGGAAGTTATGACCAATTTGGTACCAATTTTGGGAGAATTTCGAGATTAGCACATGTAGTGCTTGTCATTGGGTCTAATAGATCTAATTGACACTTGATTGCTTGTTTGTGACTAGTGTCGTATCCACAATTAGATACGTGTAGACCGTATCTCGTCAATTTGACAAAACGGGTTGGTTTTGGGAGTTTTTCTCTGACACGGGACTTTGTACATATCATATTATGACACGGACACGTAGACACTCTAATTACTATATGTATTATTCATAATTTATGTATTAGACTTGTTCGTGTCCTCCGAGATACGTTTTGTTGTATGTTGGAGCCGTATCGCAACCATATCATAGAAAAAGTGTGATACGGGTGCGATGCGCTCCATGTGTTTGTTGTTTGGCTCATTTTCCTATATGTGCATGTGTATTTATATATATGTGAGCTATCTATGTAATATATAGTATATTTTGGGTTTATATGTGTATATATATATATATATATATGTGTGTGTGTGTGTGTGTGTGTGTGTGTGTGTGTGTGCTTATATATGTGCTTATATATGTGAAGTTCATATGTTTAGATATATGGGTAAGTATATAAATACTGATAGGTATTTAAGTGTAAGGTTTGTGTGTGATTATATATATATATATATATATATATATATATATATATATATATATATATATATATATATATATATATATATATATTTATTTATTTATTTATTTAGTTTTGTGTGTGTGTGTGTGTGTGTCTGTGTGTGCTTGAGTGAGTGAGAGGGACTCGGTACATAGGTGCAGTCAACAAGGGGAGGGTCTCGACAGTATGGAGGAGCCTGTGCAGTGCACACAGTTTTGCACTATGTAGTGAGCATAGTTCCTGTAAAATACTTCATGTGCAGTGCAAGGAGATGAGGTGCAGTAGCCTATCAGTGAAACATCGAGCAATATTGTATATTCGATTCAGGAGGTATTCCACAGCAGAGTATAGAATAGCATACTACAGCCAGTGCTCAGTACACTACAGCTGTGCAGTATGCACGTCTGTACAGCTGTGCGGGTAGCACTGTGCAGATCAAATAGGAAGAGAGCAGTAGCAGTTCAAGCAAGGGGAAGCAGTCAGCATGTATGACTGCAGTATGACTCGGGCAGAAGGCTCTTGCACAGATCTATGCAGAAGAACTTGGCAGTAGATGAAGAGCAGCAGCCACAGCAATCAGGTTCTACACTGTGTGCAGTTATACATTGTAGATGAAGAGCAGAAGCCACAATAATCAGGTTCCATACTGTGTGCAGTTTACACACAGTTTTGAGGAGTAGCAGCCAACAGCATCAATAGGTATCAGTAATGCTTTATTTGAGTTAGATGATTTAGCGGGTGGATTTATGTTCATGTATTAGTAAGTGTTGGTATATATATATATATATATATATATATATATATATATATATATATATATGTGTGTGTGTGTGTGTGTGTGTGTGTGTGTGTGTGTGTGTGTTAGTATCTAATTGACTATATAAGTATCTATGCAGATGATAAGTTGGAGATGGTTAGTTAGTCTATGAATAAACTTAGTTAGAATATATATATATATATATATATTTTAATATAAACATGATATGTTGAGTTAACTAGTTAGCTACTTACATGTATAATTGCTTATATTAGTTGATTTGGAGTATTAGTTAGTTATGTATGTTGGTATGTAGCATTATATCTAGTTAGTTAGATATGAGTATGGGTAATTTGATATTATATGGTAGTTAGTAGGTAGGTATTCCATTGATAGCTATTTTAAGTACTAGTATATATATTGTTATAGTTAGCAGATTAGTTTGAGGTGTATGTATATATATATATATATATATATATATATATATATATATATATATATATATATATATATATATATATATATATATATATATATATATGAGTTTAACTATTATGTTTAGTTTTGGGTTACCTTGAGATACCAAGGTATCACCAAGGTATTGGACCGATAACCAAAGTATTAAGTTTGGGTATCAAGTTAGGTGCGATACGCATTGGTGCAAGACCAAGGTATCCTATTTCTTTTGATTTGTTATGATATTATTATATTTGGCTTGAATATATATATAAAATCCTATTTTCATATTAGAAAACTTGTGTATCTTAGGATACGGCCATTTTTGTGTGATTCTAGTATCGTAGCTTAGCTAGTATAGAATAGTTTCATAGTATATCGACTTAGTGACTTAGCATTAGACTCTTGCAACCAAGATTTTATTGGTTTGAGTTAGAAATAGCGTATCGACCTAGAATTGCATCAACTTTACTTATTTTCATTATTAAACCTTGTATTGATGCAACATACCATATATAGGTTGTGAGACACCGGCTTGGGCATCGAAAGACACACCTTGCTCAGGACGTCAGGCGAGTATATTTTTCTGATTGTTTTCAATTTATAATATTGTATATATGCATGTTCTAGAATTGTATATATTGATCCCGACACAATAATTTCACGGACTGGTGCCATATGGATCCCGTCATGAGATGTTATCCCCTACCGTGTTCAGCGGGTACTCGTGTACATTGTATCTCATCGTGTATATTGGGTATTGATTATATTTTGTGTTTACACACTTCTCGTATTCAGTGTGCTTATTCGTGTACACCCATCGCTCGTGTTCGGTGGTTATGATATTCATGTACACCCACTGCTCGTGTTCGGTGGTTATATTTTGTGTTCGTAGAGTGTCGTGATTGGATCCATCGGTATTAGTTGGGGGTGGGAGAGTAGGAGTTGATTATGTGATCAAAGCCATTATTACAATCGTGTACATTCTGGTTACATACCTCACTTATAATCCGTCTTACCTGATCATGTTCACCCAACCCGATCACATAATAAACTCGTATTCTGAGGCACATTAGTTAGTTTAGATTTCAGTTATTCATCATATTGTTGATATTCATATTGTTGATCTATATTCTCGTACATTACCTGTATATCTTGTTCATTCATTCATATGTTAGTGATCTTGTATTTTATTTCTATATCTGTTTATATGCTCGATTATGCTATTGAAACTGCTTTTAGAGGTATGTACTTCGCTCCAATCCTGACTGGATATATTTTTCCAGATGACTGGATTCTAAAGTTGTGTCCCATATTCTACGGGCCGCAGGACGATGTACCTTTAGAGGATATCCTATTGACCAGGAGGACCTAGTTACAGAGCCCGAGGAGGTCAAGTTATATTGTATTGGATTGTATTAGACTATTATTTTTGTGGATTCACATCTTGTATATTATTTTAGATTGTGAATTTGTATCTTATTCTCTCCTTCGCTATTTCATTCGTGCATTATTCTTCCTTAGTTTGTTTTGTGATTGAGATTAGATATACTTGTGAGATACTATATTGCTCCTTCGTTCGGAGTTGAGATGATTGACAGGTACCATATTATATTATTGATATGTTAGATAGTTAGAAATAACCCAAACAACGTTCTACCGTCGATTCTGCGGCGTAGGCTAGGCGTGACCACGTACTCGTGCCCGAATATCCGGGTGCGGATCGTGACAGGAGCTGACGCTGGAGCAGTACTAGCACCAGAGGACGAGGTTGTGACAGAGAATTTCTTCTGAGTATTCTGTTACATACTCAGTTATTTATGCTTCCAGATATTTTATTTCTTGACTCGTGGACTTATGTTTTGACTTATTTTATCGGGTTGTTCCCCGAGACACTACAAATATTGACTTAATGATGGACTATTTTCTTTATCTATTATCTTGATTAGTCTATCATATTTAGTTATATTTCTTTCTGTGGATGAGATTAGAATTATTTTGTGATAGATGGTGTAGACTGTATTTTTATTATAGCTTAAGTGCACTCTAACGGGTCCATTAAATTGGGTTTGCCCATTGGAGTTGTGCTGCTGGCCATTGCCACGTGGCTAGTCCCTCGGTATTTTAGGATTGGGGCATGACAAAGCTGTTGTCCTGTCTTATCCTGCATCATGTCTAAGACAAATTCCTGAGCACTACGGTCAGGAATTCTTGATAACTTGCCCAGGATAACTGCTAGCATAAATGAATTAGAAGTATCTAGAGAGATTTCCTGGCTACATGCAATCCTGGCATCCTAGCGACACCTGATGGACTTGGAGCTCTTTGTCGTGAGGGGCAGACTTCCAGCACACCATCGAGTATTGCATTACAAGTAAAAGTATTTATATAAGTTAATTATATCATGTATCCCTTTTGTCTGGATGATCCAGATAGTCTGCAAGGCATGTGGCTGTATGAAAATCTTAAACTGCATATGTTAGTAACTAGGACTGTGATAACCAAAGTTAGTTAATGATAGCAAGTCGTCGGGCATGATTGGTTGTGATTGCTTAATTTCTAGTCTAGTCTAGTCCCGTCCTGATTTATTTTTAACAACTGATCCAGAATTGTAATTGAAGCCTGACTCCAAATATTCTTGAATACTCCAGAACTGTTTAACTGTTATTTTACCTGTTGCACTTATTTATATATTTTTTGTGCTATTTCTTATTGATTTGTCTACATGCTGGTTTTAGTTCCTAAGATTGGCTCCCTTGTGGTACCTGCTGTTTTGGAGTCTGACCCCACTGGTTTTGTATGGCCAAATTTTGGAGCAGAATCGCAGGACCTCCCGTACCTTCCTTCTTAAGATGGTGAACACGAGGAGCACCCGAGGACATGAGTGGGTTTCTTCTTCATCACCCACATGATCTTGTACATTATTCTTTTGAGGCTTTTAGCCACCGAGCACAATTTTAGCTCGTATTTTGGGACTTGACACTCTAGCATGCGGGCCTACATGTAAAGCATATTCTAGACTATAGTTAGAGTTGATCATGTAATATCACTACCAGAAAAAGTCAAATTAGCGACGTAAAAAAATGTCGCTAAATGACAAAAAAATATCGCTAATCATGTTTAGCGACGTAATTAGCGACGTTTTACAGAAGTCGGAAATCAGCACATCGCTGAAAGGAAAAACGTCGCTATACCGACGTTTTTCAGCGACTTAATTGTGTCGCTAAATTAGCGACGTTTAGCGACGCAGCGTCACTAATTAGCGACGTAAATAAACGTCGCTAAACGTCGCTAATTAGCGACGTATATAGCGATGTGACAGCGACGTCTTTAATGACCTGGCAGTATTGCCATGTCTGCAATTTGCGACGTACAGCGACGTATTTAGCGACGTTTATTAACGTCGCTAATTAGCGACGTAGTTAGCGACGTAATTAAACGTCGCTAAATTTTTAAAAAAAATAATGAATTGTTTTCAAACTATTATTCCTGTAATTTATGAATTACTAATAAATTATCTTTATGCTTGGATGCCATAAGTAAATGAAGAAAAGCCAACTTGATTTCATAGTACAATGGAAACCTAAAAAGTAGAATAAAAATTTATTTGGAATAGAGATTGTGAGAAATTTAGTTCCTATGCAAGAAGTAACATGATTTAGGAATTCCTACTCAAGAAGTAAAATGTTCCATTTTTCTATCAGTTTGAATTCCTAGGGGCCAATATTTTTCGGAACTCAGATTAATAAGATGTCCTAATAAAAAAAGGTTTGAAATCAAAACTATATTGATACTGGAGAATAGAATTGTAAGGCATTGAAGACATTACAGAAAATAAATAATGTTACCATATATAAAAGAAACTGATATTGTATCTTCCATGATTCTTAGAACTTCAGACATTTTATGTAACACTATACACCTAGTAAGTATGGACACTCCAAAAGTAGGTGTTGCCTCTATGCCATTGTGTCAAATACATATTGAAAACATACATAAACACTCCAATATATGCATAATATCGTACCTCCACCATATCGTGTCGGTTTATTTGTGTCTGAGCAACATTAATAAGAAAATTATCCTGTGACTTAACCCAATCCTTAGAATCTGTTGCCAGCAAACTAGAGTAACAAAGATTCTATTAAACCTGAAGACTTGATGATTAAAAATATGAAAATAAAGAAATGGATAAGTAACAAAGATTCTATTCAACCTGAAGAGTTGTTCTTTCCAATACCTCAAGCACTCTAGTAGAGAATCTAGGGTGCTTTTTATGTTGCTGGGTGCTCTGGACATGGTTAGTGACTGGATTTGCAAGGAACTTAAGCTCCATGCAGTACGATACCCTCACGATCTCCGCACCTTTGAAAGCGTAGTCGAGGCTCGGATTCCTGCCATCGAACAGATTCGAAGACAACCCATTGTTGTAGAAGCCGTTGACGGGATTTGAGAAATGAGCGAATATATGAACTGAAAGATTACAAATGGGTTAAGTTATGGATTGCAAAAAAATCAGTAAATGAGCTGACAAATTCCATTACTGGCTTTTAGCATAATATTACTGCTCCATGTTGGTATCAACTTTCCTAGTGAATTCTATCAGCAAGAAACGACATTCCCATAAATTTTACAACATGGAAGTCCAAAATATTAGATCCAAAGCATAATTAGAGCAAACTCAGCCCAACAAATTATGTCCACACCAAATGAGCACATCATGACTTAAATAATTAAGTGATTCAATTTATGATGCCAATTCTAATAAAACATAAAGTTAATAGATTCTCAAAGAAATAGAGAACCCCCAAATCAGATTATGAGCAGTATAAATTGAATAGATCATAACTCTAACAATTGGGGAGAAAATTATCTCGAGAGTTCGAAACCCTCCCCAAAAAAGTTTCAAGTTTTCACTGCATAGCTCAAAATTTCAAACTGTCCCTCTGCTTCCACTTCACCACTTCGGAGCCTAGCATCCCTTCCTTACCGGGCTCTGCACCGCCACCATGTGCACCGACAACATAATATAAAGAAACCCTAAATTTTCTAAAAATAAATAAATAAATAAAATATAGATCTGACTGGCAAAGTTTGTAGAGAGAGAGAGACAGATAATTTGCCGATCTTGGCAAGGCGGTAGATGAGGACTCCTCCACGAGCAAACTCAGCCCAAAAAATTATGTCCACACCAAATGAGGAGAGAGAGAGAGAGAGGGTTTACCTAGAGGAGAAGGAGGAGGAGGAGGAGGAGGGGGTAGGATGCTGCCGGAGGGGGGAGGACGCGGCGGAGGAGGGTCCCCGGGAGGGAGGAGGGGGCGCCGGAGGGGGAGGACGCGGCCGAGGGGGGTCGCCGGAGGGAGGAAGGAGGAGCCGGAGCGGGAGAGATCGAGAGCGCGCGCGCGGGTTTGAAATTTGGGAGAGGGAGAGATCGAAGAAAATGGGAGAAATAAGCCCTAAGTAAAAAATTTAGCGACGTTTTAGCGACGCCAATAATGACGTCGCTAATTTAAAAATTAGCGACGTTTTAGCGACGCCAATAATGACGTCGCTAATTTAGAATTTAGCGACGTTTTAGTGACGCCAATAATGACGTCGCTAAATTAGCGACGTCTTAAACGTCGCCAATGACGTCGCTAAATGTCCAAAAATATATACGTCGCTAAAAATGTCGCTAAACGTCGCTAAATAAAATATATTAGCGACGTTTAGCGACCTAAATTGAACTTATAGCGACTAATCTTTTAAAAACTGAATAAAAGTCGCTAAACGTCGCTAAATATCGCCAATTAGTGACGTCTAGCGACGTTTTTACATGGAGTCGCTAAATTAGCGACGTTTTTACTTGGAGTCGCTAAAAAATGTCGCTAATCCCGCTTATTCTAGTAGTGTATGATACTCTTGTTAGTTTTTCATTTTCTAACTAGCTTCATGATCATTTGTGTATATATAGTTTGGAACGCCTTACTATTATATGTTTGGTGATCATACATCTTGTAACTTGTTGCTTGCTTGAGACTGAGACACCTAGGATCCTTGACCCAGGAATGACTGTTTGATTGTAGAATAAATCTCACATGTCTAGACAGCCGTGACCGTATCTCGGACTATAGAGTATTCTGGTGTACGTAGCTGGCTTTGTCTGTCCCTGCTATCCAGTATTATAGTTCTGAGACGTGACATGCATCTTTTATGGTTAGGGCAACCCCCAGACACATAAGTATCCACCTTTCTGTCAATAGAGTCTCCGTGGCCCACCTCAACTCCTCAATTTCACTTGAACTGGCACCCCAATCCATATTAATGTTGAATTTTTGAGCTCCCACTGGAAATGTCTCGAGTAGCTCAGGAGTCGGGAGAGGAACTCCGAATACGAGCTCCGCATTATTGTTAAAACCGGAGACATCTACTCCAAAAGTCGATATTTTTTTTGCATTTATAGCTTTCAACTTGTTTCTTTTGATTTTTTTTTTCTGGAATCAAAAGACAAGCAATCAAAATTAGTTTTAAATAGAATCAAAATTAGTTTCAAATAGGACAACCTAATAGTCCAGACCGGTCTTGATAATAAGCAGAGACTTCGCACCTTTTATCAACCAACCAATAAAAGAATTAAAATATTAAAGCAAATGAAACATGAGTACGACGGAGTGTGATGAATAAACTCTATATCGATTGAAGATATTTACTAAACAAATCTGTATGCATTAATACATATTAAGTGCCACTTACAACTTGGTATTAGAAGACTTGCACGCCACTTACAAATTTTATAAGAATTCTCTGAATATTATGAGTGGGCAAAAGTACGTACTTCTTCTTATTGGCTCCTGGTCGTCACTCTCTTTTAAAAGGAATGGGACAAGTTATGTTGGCCTTGTTTTTCCTTTTCTTGCAAAAGCTCAATACCTCTTTCTTTCTTTAGTCCCACATCGGATGCACCAAAGCCCCCTTGTGCATATATATTACTTTCTCTTCTTTTCTCTATTAAGTTGTTGTGTGGGGAACCCCTTGGGCCACTCGCGCGCGCCGCCGCCGCCGCCCGGCCCGGCTCGGCTCGGTTCGGTTCGGTTCGCGTAACGGGTGCGGGTACGCGCCCACATCTGCGGGCGCCGAATGCCGATCCGATTTCCTCTTCGGGTTCGGGCTGGGACCCTAAAATCCTTTTTGCTCCTCTTAATTCTGTCATTTATTTTCTTAAACGTTGGAATTTATTCTAAACGTTACAAATGCTTTGGACCGTTTTTTGTGAGTGTGTCCAGGTTCATTCTGTTAATTCTCTTGTAACGGCTGAATTAATCGTTAATTAATTCTGACCGTTACACAACTACATTATATATTCGGTTGTGTTCTTTGTAAATCAGATCAGAGAAAAATTACGTACTCCAAACCTCTGTCAATATTCTATTCGTTTCCGTTGTCTCCGAGCTCTGGGCAGAGCTAAGTTCTGGTCGTTCTCTCCAAGTCGTGTGCGGCAACGAGATACCGGTAGTGCGGGGGTTTTACCACTAGGAGCTTCGGGTACGTCTGCACACAGATCCCGAATAAACTCTTAGGGCAGTGCTTCGTGCACGACTTCCCCAGAGGCCGGTAACATTTATTTATTTATTTTTTTTTTATTCTTAAATTATTATTAAAATAAAACTGTGAAATTTCTAACAATCTAAGAGTTTATTTTTGTTAGAATAATTTTTGTTAGAATTTTCTATACTGTTAGAATTGTTTCAATATTTTTGTTACAATTAGTTCTCACTATTTGCTAATTACTGTTCAACAAACACTATTCTTTCGGACCAGAACCTAAATCTACTTATATCTATTGATAATTCAGTGCATCCGGACGTCCCTACTTTCTATATTATCATCGCCGTGGCACGTCCAAATCCAAATCTTACTGGAGGTCAGGATTAATCACGCAATTGTATAACATGTGTCCTAGAAATTAGACATCATGTTAGAGCATGTCCTATTATTGCACCAAAACTTTAGCCAGAGCCAGTCAATCCAATATTGATCTTATCTCCCCTTGATTATTTTTTTTTTTTTTGGTTTGTTTCTGACTGAGCATTCACAGTAAAAGATATCAGAACCTTAATCTGCTGCCTTAGACCATATTGAATTAGTTACTGTTGCTAGTGTTAATTACTTGTGAGAAAAAATATCTACTGTTGCTAGTGTTAATTACTTGTGAGAAAAAATATCTACTGTTGCTAGTGTTGATTATTTGTTACAAAAACTTCATATTCTACTAGTTACTGTTAGAATAGAATTTTTGATCCAAATAGCTACTGTTAGAATTGCAAATAAAATCAAGTAGCTATTTGTAACCAAAACCAAGCAAATAAAATCAAGTAACAAATAGCTACTGTTATAATAACAAAGTGTATTAAACTATTCTCTCTTCCTAACTACTTGTTAGAATTGCTTAAACATAGTGTAGTAATTTATTTATAATTGCGTAAACATACTGTAGCAATTGTTACAATTCCGAAATTTGTTAGAATTGCTTAAACATACTGTTATAAGATAAATAAATAAATAAATTTATTTGATTTGCTACTGTTACAAATATTTTGAATTCAATTGTTTCATTTTGAATTCAATTGTTTCTGATTACAATTATTTATTGCTTCTGATTATAACTATTAGAATTAAATTCAAAATAACTATTAGAATTTAATTCAATTAACTGTTAGAATTAAATTCAAAATAACTATTAGAATTTAATTCAATTAACTGTTAGAATTAAATTCAAAATAACTATTAGAATTTAACTCAATAACTGTTGGAATTGTTTTCTTCTAGCTAGATTGTTAACACATTTTGCCAACATATTTGTTACTGTTACAATTTAACAAGTTGATTTCTTCTAACAATTCAAGTTAACAGTACAAATTTTCTATAAATTTGTTCTATAGCAATTTAAGTTAATACTGTTTCTGTTTTCACTGAAGTAAAATAAAACTGGTTGTTAAATTGCTACTCGCTACTTGTTGTGGATTATCAATACTTGTTAACAAGTTTTGTAGTTAACAATTTATGCTGTAACCAAACAATTATTTTATTACTGTAGCAAATTTGTTACTTGTAAAACTTGCAATCTAAGTAGCACTACTCATTTGGTACTTACCATTGCTCATTTGTTCTGTTGATTAGCACTACTTATTAGTTGCTGGATGCTGGAGCAAATTCTTTTGCTTAATTACTGTTAATACAATTTGCTTCTCACTGTTAACGTCTCACTATTTGCTTCTAATTAATAGTTAATACAATTTGCTTAATTGTTAATCACTTAGTATTTTTTGAAATCATTTTGGACCAAAAGAAAACAGTTTAGTAAAAGGAAATTGCAAATAAAATCTTCAAATCTAAAGTTTCAAAGTCGAGACAAACTCGGGCACAAGCCGAAAGGGTCCTTCTGTCAACCGGGTGTAAATAACCCTAAGCGACACGGTATTTAAGAGTCTTCGGACCACCGCTAGCTGGGAACCGGCCCCTACAGCTAACCTGAGTTGATCAACACTTGAAAAACTAAAGATTTTAAGATTGATTAGCAAAGACCACCTAAACTATTATCTTGGACATTGTTATTAAATAAATTTATATTTTCAGATCGCAATCATGACTGGAAAGGAGGAATCATCTACTGCAAAACCTGCTAAGTTTGATGGTTCATATTTCAAGAGATGGCAGAGCCAAATGAAATTTTGGCTCACGACCTTAGGTCTTATTTCTGCCATTGATGGGTCCACACCTATCACAAACGATTCTGATGATACTGAGTCTGACGTAGCAGTGTCCACCTCATCGAAACCTAAAACCCCTAAAGAGATAGACTTTCATTGTTTTCATAGAATTCTAAGCGCATTATCTGAATCCTTGTATGATATATTTTTTGAATACAAGAGCGCTAAAGAACTCTGGAAAGCCTTGGAAGATGAATACGGCTGTGATGATGCCGGAATAGAAAGGTTTAATTCTTCAACCTTTAATAGGTATTTCATGGTAGATGACAAACCAATGAATGACCAACTCCATGAATTCCAAGAATACCTTAGACATATTCAAGCAAAAGGGACATCTTTCTCCAATGAACATAAAATAGCATGCCTAATAGACAAGCTACCTCCCTCTTGGTCTGATATGGCTAAGGATCTTATCCATACACAAGGAGAACTTACCTACAATCAAGTCCTAAAGAAAATTAGAACCGAAGAACAAATTAGATTGAGGTCTAAGCCTAAGACTGAATCTAAAGCTAAGGTAAACCTTGTAGAAGGCCAAGGAAAACCCAAGTCTAATTTTCCTTATAAACCCAAAAAGAATTTCTTCAAGAAGAAGAAAAACTTTCAGCCTAACCACCACAACCATCATCAACAAAACCAAATACCTAGGAACTTCAGTCAGACTCAGGATCAGAAGAGGTTTTGTTTTGTGTGTGGTAAAACAAACCATGTGGCCACCAACTGCTACCATAGGAAGAAGGAAGCTGTCCAGACCTCCTACAAAGGAAAGGACTCAGTTAGACCAGAAGCGAATATGCTTCACAAAGGTTCTTCGAATTCCTTCAGGAATCAAGTGGAGGAGGTGTGACCCTAGGAGATGGCTCAACGGCACAAATTATTGGAAGAGGAAAAGTTAACCTGAAGATGACATCAGGAAAAAATCTTAACTCTTCATGATGTTCTTCATGTGCCGTCTGTCAGGAGAAACCTAGTTAGTGGATCCCTTCTTGTAGCCTCAGGATACAAATTTGTAATGGAGGCTAATAAAGTAGTTTTTTCTAAACATGACTCCTTTATAGGGAAAGGCTTTGTAAAAGACGGTCTTTTCATTTTAAGTACAATAAATAAAATTTCTGATTGTTCTCTCATTGTCTCTAATATAGAATCTTCAATTGTTTGGCATGGCAGACTAGGTCATGTGAACCTAGGTTCTATTAAAAGAATGATGACCTTAGATCTTATTCCCAAGACTGTAGACGCTGTTTTTATAGGATATACCTTAGACAGCTATGCCAATAGATTTCTAGTGACTCACATGATATAAAATTCCACTACTGGATATATATTTACTCTAGGAGGATCTGCGATCTCCTGGAGCTCTTGTAAGCAAACTATCATAGCTAAGAGTACACTGGACTCTGAAATGATAGCTTTATATACAACTTGTACAGAAGCTGAATGGCTTAAAAAATCCTATTATGCATATACTTGTTTCTCTTAGTCCTGTTCCTGCAATTTTTATAAATTGTGATAATAAATCTGTTATTGAACTACTAAAGCATGATTTTGTGAATGCTAAGATGAACAGGCACCTGCAGCTGCGCTTCAAGTCAATAAAAAGCCTACTAGGCAAATATGTGGTTCTTGACTATATAAAGTCAGAAAAGAACTTTGCAGATCACTTGACGAAGGGTCTGTCTAGGACTTTGATCCTAGAATCATCGAGGGGGATGGGGTTAAGCCCATAAATTAGTCACCAGCAGTGGCAACCCAACCGAGTCTGACTGGAGATCCCAAGAAGCCGGTTCAATGGGTAGAAACAAGCTGAACTTAGGTGACTTTATGGAACACTGACTCGAGATTAAAATCTCATTAAAATAAAGCCCAAGCGGCTGTACATGTGTACAATAACTCCCCATCCCTATGGTGACAGTGTTCCTGTGTGATATGGTTAGGATGAGTTTAAAACTCTTAATAGGTCCAAGCTGTAATGCTAGGTTGATTCATATCACCAACCATTAAGGACTTACCTATATGAGAGGTCGTGAAGGCCGCGACTATGGGACAGGGCGATCCCAGACAACTCTCATGAATGTAGAAAGTGCGCATGGCCATTTAAAAGCGCCACCCGATAGATCAAGGACCTCTAGCGTACTATGTGTGCTATTTTTCTAAATCTGGTTCAAAGAAGTCTGATTCAAGGCATAGTCCATCAAGCACTTCTTCAGATTAAGGCAATAGTCACTACGTGAGATTCAAGGCTGTAGTCCATCTCATCTATGCATAGTATTTTACTGCCCAGATGCTCTCTCTCTCTCTCTCTCTCTCTCTCTCTCTCTATTTACTTCACTCTTATCTCTGTTTCGGAACTTGACCTTTTGGGGGGGGATTGTTGGCCTTGTTTTTCCTTTTCTTGCAAAAGCTCAATTCCTCTTTCTTTCTTTAGTCCCACATCGGATGCACCAAAGCCCCCTTGTGCATATATATTACTTTCTCTTCTTTTCTCTATTAAGTTGTTGTGTGGGGAACCCCTTGGGCCACTCGCGCGCGCCGCCGCCGCCGCCCGGCCCGGCTCGGCTCGGTTCGGTTCGGCGCGCGTAACGGGTGCGGGTACGCGCCCACATCTGCGGGCGCCGAATGCCGATCCGATTTCCTCTTCGGGTTCGGGCTGGGACCCTAAAATCCTTTTTGCTCCTCTTAATTCTGTCATTTATTTTCTTAAACGTTGGAATTTATTCTAAACGTTACAAATGCTTTGGACCGTTTTTTGTGAGTGTGTCCAGGTTCATTCTGTTAATTCTCTTGTAACGGCTGAATTAATCGTTAATTAATTCTGACCGTTACACAACTACATTATATATTCGGTTGTGTTCTTTGTAAATCAGATCAGAGAAAAATTACGTACTCCAAACCTCTGTCAATATTCTATTCGTTTCCGTTGTCTCCGAGCTCTGGGCAGAGCTAAGTTCTGGTCGTTCTCTCCAAGTCGTGTGCGGCAACGAGATACCGGTAGTGCGGGGGTTTTACCACTAGGAGCTTCGGGTACGTCTGCACACAGATCCCGAATAAACTCTTAGGGCAGTGCTTCGTGCACGACTTCCCCAGAGGCCGGTAACATTTATTTATTTATTTTTTTTTTTATTCTTAAATTATTATTAAAATAAAACTGTGAAATTTCTAACAAGTTATATTTGGGATAGGCGGCTGTATCAGTGGGCCCCACACATGAAAGTAAGTAGCGCCCAACTCGATAGCCTGCGTCGTACAGGAAAAATGTAAAGTTTACTACCAAATGCTTACAACTGTCTGTACTCTCCTGGTACGTGCATCACATTCGGTTTTAATTTTTTTTTTTTTTTTTTTTTTTTCCAATGAATAACTATTGTATAGCATTTCTGTCACGTGACGATCATCTGAATAACTACAAAATTTTATGTCTTCCTTCTCCTCCAATGAGTGACCGTCACATGGCCACCACGTGGACACAACATGACAGTTGTAACTAAATTGTAAACATTTAGTTGTAGTGATAGCATTACTCATATAGTGATATTGTTGTATATGACATCTGAAATTGATTAATTATAAAACGAACAAAAATAGTTGCACTCCTCGCTACGTCTTCCAACTTAAATTAATTTTCTCTCTGTTTTATGTTTATTATATCGGTCTTATTTATTTTAAAAATAATTAAACAAATATTTTTATATACTTTATGTTTTATTTTTAAAATAAAAATAATTAGTGTAATAATTATTTACATTAAATATAGGAGTTATCCGTATAATAAATATAAAATATAAAAGAATTAGTGTAATTATTTTTAAAATAAAAAATGTTCGCATATTGAACATAATATTGCATGTAAAATAGAAAAAAAACCACTTTCCTCCAAACATTTTAGTCCCACAACGGTAGGGGATGTTCAAGTTTGGGTGCATATATTATTTCACCTTTTTTTTTATATGTCCGACATAACACTCGAAACTTTACGCATGTTACGTTACATGTTTTTTGGACCCAGTGTCTCCAAACTCCAACCAAATAATGGAAGAAATAATACGTCCCCGTTGTTCGATCCACTAATCTTACGTCACCCAGTCAAGATCTTATACATCTTTCCGGTGACCACAATGGGCCACTCGAGATTGATGGATTAACTATTTCTCGTCATGCTCCTTTGTGAGTTTGTGTGGGCTAGCCTTGTGGGGCCACACACGTGCGTCGATGCCGTTGCATGACCCGGCTCGTCTTGGTTTGACTCACATAACATATGTGAGTACGCGTTGTGGGGGTACCGAATGTCGATCCGATTTCTCTTTTCTCTTCTGTGTCGAGTTGAGACCCTAATATTCTTTTGCAATTCAAAACTTCTCTTTTGACTATTTCTTTCCGTTTTCCAAGTCAATTCAGATCATTTTTTCGTGGCCCGTTATTAGCCAATAGTTAAGGTGGGAATGCCTATATATGTGCTATCTTCTTCTATTTTTATATAGCTAATTTTTATTTTCCAGTACTGAAAAAATGTTGTACTATGATATCCTCCGTTCCGTGAGCAAGCCTATGTCACTTTGTCCATTCTTTTTTGTGTTCATTCTACATTTCTAGACAATGCTAAGTTTGGATCATTCTTTCAAAGCTGTGTGTAGTGACGAGAAGTCAGTAGCATGGGAGTTTTACTTCTAGGAGAATTTGAGAACAAGTCTGCATATATACCTCGAAAAATCTTTTAGAGCAATACTTTGTACACGATTTTTTCAGAGACTGATAACTCTTAACATTTTGTTATTTTGTTTGCAGTAAAAAAAAAAAAAAAAATGGCGAATCGGTGACTGAAGAAGCCTTTGAAAGTGTATACTGTTACATCGATTTCGATCGACTTAACAAGGGAGATGCCCACTTCAAAAGCTTCCATAATTCCTTTGCATAAGTAATCATCGGCTAACCCATGATCTGGCCACAACTCTCCTTCAAGGTGCGAGGAAAGCTCAGCCATGGGCTCACGTCCTCTCGCCAGTTCTTGGAGGACCGTCTGCTGCTCGGTTAGACTCATGTTCTTCTCTGTATCCATGCTATATATATACATAAAATAAGATCCAAGGAAGAAACAAGAAGATGCTTGGAATTGAGATTATTTCGTCACAACAAATATAAAAATGTTAATCATCAGTTTGGATAGTAGGGTCGGAAGGACTAGATTCCGCGTGTATTTGTGGTCAGGCTTTGAAACTTGGATCCTTCCTTCCTAGTTCCTACTCACTTCTATCATATATTCACATATATGGACCGCAGTAAATTGTCACAATTCATTCCACAGCTCTTGCCTGTAAATGAAAAAGAAGAAGAAGAAGTTGTATGGCTCTCCTGCTGCATCAATTAAACCGTTATCTATCAACCAATAAAAGAAATAAAATATTATATGAAATGAAACATGAGTATGATGAAAATAAACTCTATAATTGACAATTTCTACAAATTTGGTTTAGCTTACTTAATGTTCTTGTGATGGTTGGGGGTACTATTTTTCTCATATAATTTTTTTTTATGGAGGAAGGGGATGTATTTATCAAAAACTGACCTCTAAAAAAAGAATACTAAGAGAACCATCCGAGGCCAAAGGTGGATCTCTCACAAGACCATGTTACAATTCTGACAGTGCTCTACCCCAATTCAGTCCTACGTCAGGTAAACATTTCGAAGTGGAATGCTCCTATGCTTGTGAACTCCCTTAATGGTTCGAGAGCTCACACGTAAAGGAGAAGATGTTTTCTGTCATCCTCTCGCCAATTGAGCCATCATCTCTAGCTTCTTCACACAGAGGGTTGAGAACGACAAGCTGTTGACCTTGTCCTTCTTTTTTTCCTTCATCTTGTTAGTGGTACTCGGCTTTGCGTTCCTCGGGACGACGGGAAGAGCATCCATCCTCATGTCAGAATGACGAAGCCATTCTCCATGATCCTTGAGATTACTATCTGTCTCCATCCCCTTGTCGTCACCCGCATATCTAACTCCATCTTGGCCAACCTGATCCTCCTCTTCATTGTTGGGTTCCTCTAGCTTGGACCCTGATATACTCTCTTCAAAACAAAGATTTACCGTGTGTCCGAAGCTATTGCACACAATACAAGTCGGGTGCAGCCATTCATATCCACCGGTTGCTCTATCATATCTCCACTAGGTATGCGAAGTTTAATTTTTTTTGGGGAAAGGGTCAGAAGTCTCAATCTCAACAAAAACTCTAGCATAAGCCAACCGAGTCCTCTTCGCAGTTGGAAGATTTGTACGAATGGGAGTACCTATAATACTTGTCATCTTCGTAATCACGGCCATACTCAAGATGTTGGGGTGGGGGGTTATAGCCAAGGAAAATGTATCCAGACTGAAACTGAGGTAAGCCTGTCTTGCTCAAAGGAAACCGTCAGAGTCCACTGTTTGAGCACTACCAATCTACCGTCAAACTTCCAAAATCTCCCTTCAAGTGTTTTGACCAAATCCTCATATAAAGCAAAAAGAATAAAGTATAACCCATTCTCGCGGAAGAAGAACTCAATATTACCTTAAGACGTCATTCACGTAGAGCAAAAGCTCGAAGGTGACCATAAAAATATTGTGCTCCCAAGACATATAGGAGCAACATATTCTTCCAATCCTCTCCAGTCTCCTTGAGATCTTCGTTTGTAATATCCATGATTTGTTCTCCACCAAAAATAGACGGATTGACAAATTGAAGCTCAAGCTCAGCACTAGGGAAGAAGGTTGCCAAAGATCTGTCCATGAAATTGGGTTACCTTTAGAAATTTTAGCCTGACATTTCCTAGGCATTTCCTTAAACACCTTGCATGCATAGGATGGATTTGGTCAGTAGTGTAGTGCCCCGATCCTGTTGTTGAGCGGGGTGATACCGTTGCTGAGCGCGGTGTGGGCTAGCGGCAGAAATGGCCGAGTCGGAATCAGAGATCGAAAAAAACCTTGCCGGTATCGATTGATCGGGACAAAGAAACGGGGAGCCGTTCCTCGTTATGGGATAGAATCCTTAGAAGTTGCTCCCAAGATGCAGTGCATGGTGTCTTGGGGAGTGAAGTCTTTATAAGGGTCTAAGCCTCAAGACTCGTGTGCTATTGCTTTTCGTTGTTGGTTTTCGATTGGGTTTTCGCTGTTGGTTTTGTGATTGCATTTTCGTGATTGTTTTCGATGAATGTTTTTCATTACTTGCTTTCACTGTCTCGCATTTTATATCGAATTACTGAGAGAAAGAGAAGTAGAGTTCTGAACCGATATTGGTGCCAATACAGGTGAGCCTGTAAGCCGCACCGGAAGTCCCAAAGAAGAAGATATCTCTTTCTCAGTAATTCACCAACTAGTGAATGACTTCGATCCTTCGATGAATCTTTTGGTCATCATGCTTAACAAAACGATCAATGATACCTAGCAAGAACCCAGAAGATAATACAAGATAAATAATCACATTATATTAACCTGTGCTGTTATAGAAGGGCAGATTATACAAGTCCCGATGCGAGCGGTAAGTATGGCGAGCTGCAGCTCAAACAAGATATGTGGGATAATTATCAAGTTGCTATGTGTGCATATTGTGTTTTTTTTATTAGTAAAGTCTCATCATATGCATGGTCATAGAAAACTTGTGCACAAGGAATAATTTCTCGAACGAAATTCAGCGGCCACAGATTCGTTCGTCCTAGGAGAAATCAGAGCATGTGCAAGGTAGCACGGTGATTCAAAAACCTCCAAGTGGGCTCTCTACCCTTCGAGAAGGGGAGCCACTTAACTAACTCTATGTCCAAGTTTGATGCTGAACCAATGACCTTCATATAGATATATGTCATGGCTAACAATGTCTTATGCAGGCTGAGTAAGTTATTACTCAAATAGAGGGATGGCTGACTGACCGTGGGTAAGAAATCACCAAATGATGATAATCATTATGTTCCTTCCGTTCTTTATTATGAATTATTAAATTGAAGTTAAGGCAACATAGCAAGATAATATTATAATAACTGTTGCTTTCACATATTTACTTAGTGTTGGTATTTTACGTGAGATTGATTGAGGCCACTCACCAGTACAAGTTGCGTACGGACCCAAGTTTGTGGGCATCCTCAGGTGCTGGGGATTTAGCTACTGTGAGGGAACATTGAAGGTTTTGGTCTGACTCTTTAGAAGTCTTGCACTTGAAGCTTCCAAGTTGTCACGCCACAGTCCCAAAATACCAAGGAACTAGCCACGTGGCAATGGCCAGCAGCACAACTCCTATAGGCAAACCCAATTTAATAGACCTGTTAGAGTGCAATTAAGCTGTAATACATATAAATAGTCTAATAATACCTATCACAGTTTATATATCTAATATCATCCACAATAAGCATCAAAATCATAAAGAGACAAGTCCAGTCACAATGAACATAAAATAATAGGTCTAACCAAAGCAATATAAAAATATCGCGGGGAACAACCCGTCATCAAAATGGAAAGAAAAATAAATCTAAGTACAATATCCAGAAGTCACTATAAGATTAAATATCTAAGAACATTAAGCATAATAAAAGAATGGTGAGAATACTGTGTACTCAAGAGAAGTCCTCCGGAACAAACTCGTCCTCTGTAACATGTATCTCCAATAGTAGCATCCGCCCCATAAACCTCGGGATAGCTCTCCTCGTCTACACCTGGGGACATAATCCTGATCCACGTCCTCAGGGGACATAGCAAGGTACAATAAACACTCAAGCCAAATGAAATACAGCAAGTAAATATAGACAGGTCCTCAAGGCAAGCTATGTAACCAGGTAAGTGAAATACAAATAAGAGCATCACTAGTACTCAGACTGAGACCACTACAGGCTCTGTGTCAGGGAGCCCATAGCAGCAAGTAGTATCACGACTCCAATATATGTGCCAAAGATCTGAGACAGAGTCTAAGGCACCTCCAGTAGTATATATATAAATAATCAGCCTGTAGCCTATGTGTCTCTCCCCACCAATGTAACCTCATGTCTCATGTCCATGATGTCTCATGTCCATAACACGCAAGATCATGACCTCTAGCTAGTACAACGAGTCACAATAATATCCATGTAATATGCAAGTCTCATATCACGAATCCTGTAAGCCTATACAGAATCACCATAAATAACTCAAGAAAGATTTTGTCATATAAAATAGTGTCATGTGTCCTACGGTATGGCGTACTTGGTAAATCAAGCACGTAAAAATAGGATCGTGGAATCAACTCTCTAAGTGATGTTGCACAACTGCGCGTACGGCGTCGACACCCGAAATTTGTTCGGACACTAAGCAATGTCTCATGGCCCTAGGTTGAATAGGAACATCACAAGGGTATATATATATATATAGGAAGAACACAAGCAAATAATATAACAGGATCTCTGCAGGTTTGAAAAGGTACACTTGTCTGGGTTCTGAACTCCAACAACTGCCCCTGGAAAAGTAGAATCTGTATGTACACTTCCAGATGCTGAAACAAACATCAACAATATTCTCAAAATACTTAAAATAGCTAGGATTGACTACCCATAAGTCCAATTTGAACACGGGGGCAAAATTGACAATTTTGGGTCAAAGCGGAGTCCACATATGGCCCACTTCGTACCAAAAAATGTGTCGGAGATAAAGTTCTCTTAAATCATCAAACTTAGTGTCTACGAGTCCAAAATAATGATACGAACCTAACAGAATATGCAGAACTGAATTCCGATGAGCCGATCACAAAATCGTCCGTCATATGGAACCGTGGGGCCCACGAAACGGTATTTCATTAACGTTCTCCGATTCGAACCAAACTTGGGTCATAGGACCAGCGTAATGCTGCGAATCCAATGGCATAAGTTTCGTTACGAATCGACGAGTATACACGAAGTAATGACGAGTGTCAGAATAGGCTGATACGATAATTTTTGACGGATACGCGTTGATTCTGGTATGCATGCATATCCAAATCAAGTTCCGCGAAAGCCACACATTCACGTTTATGTTACGCATCTTTCGATGCAACTCGTACATGACAAAGTTGCCTCGTTTGGCGGGATGCACCCCGTATCGCAAGATTTTTGGTGTTTTAAAAACAAGTATTTTGTCGTTTTGGAACCAGAATAATTTAACCATTATAGCAAACTAATAAAAACTAAAAGAACAGTAAAAATCTTGGTTATATTGTGAAGAAGTCCTTTTAATTATATTTTTAAAATAATTAATGAGTTGGTAAAAAATTGGACATGAACAGGGATACTTGGACTGAATTTCTGAACTGTTGTTGAACAATTTTTTGGCCAACTTTCGATCGATTTTTTGATCAAACCCGGGTGACTAAATTCGTTCAACTTGAAAGGAATCCTAGAGGATTAGGTTGTGAACATAACAGTGAAGACGGAGCGCAAAATGGATGAGCGGGGTGGGAGGAAGCTTCGCACGAAGGGGGGGCGTAAGGCTGTGCACTGCTGCTGCAGTACGTGGATGGGGGTTTAGAGTTTAGGTTTAGGTAATGGGTTTGGGTTAACGGGTAGGGTTAGGGTTTTAGGTTTATTTCTTTTCTTTTTTTGTTTATACAATAATTATATATAGAAAATTCCTAAAAATATTTAGGCACTTGGAAAAAATTCTAGGAAATTTATATTTCCTCCAATAAATAATTACAACCAAATTTATATTAATTACAAAAAAATTTACTAAATATTAATGAATATTAAAATAATTAAATAAATCCATAAATTCTATTTTTTACTTAATATTATATTGGGAGCATGTAGGGGGTTCGAATAACGCAACTCGAGGGTCATGTGCGTAATAGGACCAGTTAGGCTCATAACATGGATTTAGTTGGGATCAATGGGTTGGTGTGGCGTGTTAAAATCGTATGCCATGACAAAAGGGTTAATTAATCATCGTTTTCTCGTAATTGTGTCGCGAAAGTTGTGCGACCAAAACAAGGCATGGGATTGCGAATTTGTGAGGGACAGTCATGGCATGAGCCTAATTTGACTCATCTAAGTCGACCATGCTAGGTTGGTTGGAAGGGAAGAGCTAGTGTTGCACTCAAGATCTTAAATCCATGGTGGTTGGTTTCCAAAGTTTAATTAGATTATCGGATAAATATTAAAATAAAATAATTAATTATTAATTACTGAACTAACCCTATAAAAAAATTAGGGTGCTCACAATCTACCCATCTTAAAAGAATTGTGTCCTCGTAATTAAGAAAAATAAAACATAATCGGTCAGGAAATGTTTGCTCCAGAAGAGATAACGTGGTCGCATGATATTTGTTGAAGCACGACACAAAGGATAAGTGACCATGAACAAGGAAAAAATCAAGAGGAATGGTGAGGATTTTGTTCAAGAAGAACACGTTGGGAAGCAATAAAAACTTGTCCCTAGACAATGAGAGATAAGTAACTCAAGGGTAAAGGAGTCTAATTAGAGCGAGGATCAACAACAACTTATGAAAACTTGGGTACCACTTACATATTACTACTATAGTCCAACAAGTTTATGCTAACATAAAACTAGGTATAGGCTAGGGAATGGAACTAACTGGCACATGCTAAAGTATTACTAGGAATATTCGTTACTATAGCTGGCTATGATAAAACTAAATCTTACCATATTCTTTATTCCTCAAGTCTGTGCCTCCCCCATTGTCATCGCAAAAGTATGTCTACGTCCCTGTGGTGGTGCCCTATGCTGTTGTTGGGCCTGCTGGAAGTGTACTGCCTGTGGTGCCAAAGGCGACCTCGGCTAATATCCTCCCGGTACTGGTAGTCTGAATCCTCCATCTTCCGCCTGTGATGCTCCAGGTGCTGTATAAGGTGGTCGATGTGGCTGCTGGATTGGCTCCGGTACTAGTAAAGCTAGTCGGTGAACCATTGGTGTTCCTCCCCGGCACTCAAGGCAATCCCTGGCTGAATGATGCCTGGATATGCAAGCTAAACATAATTCCAATTTGCGTCTGCACTCTCTCTCAATATGGCCTAGCTTGCCACAGTAATGACAAGTAGGAAGGGATGGGGCTCGTGATACTACTATCTGTGGTGGACTCAGCTGGGGTCGTTTTACAGGCTCCTTGTGTGGTGCTCGAGCTGGTACTAATACGTACGGTCTCTTCTGGCTGGACTCCCTCCTGTGGATGCACTCCATGCGTCAAGCTGCTACGAGGACGTCTATATAAGAAGTAGATGCAACTGCGCCAATTTATCTCTGTAACTCCAAGCTCAAGCCCGTCAAAGAATTTTTTCAGCTTCTCTTCTTCTGTCGGGATCAGTGTAGGGTCGAACAGTTGAATCAAGCATTGTCACGCCCCAGTCCCCAAATATGTATGACTAGAAATACGTAACATGCCAGCTACGCATTCGACCAGACTCTGGTCTGACTCGAATACGTATAAGCTGTATTATAATGGTCACTATCTAAATAATCAAGTAAATATAAATATCTATGCCTCAATCCACAATAAACAGAATACACAAGAATGAGCTACATATGCTAAAGTCGGCTGTCCAGTGACACAAAAACTCGAATAGACTCGAGAAATAAATATGAGTCTATAAAACTAGGCTACATCTGCAGATGAATAAACAATATGCATAAATAACCATAACTCCAGTAGAAATGATATAAGTATCTGGTACCAATGCCTGCAAGATAAGCAACTCTATTAGCAACTCCAAAGGCTCCGTAACCGTCTTTGCTGCAAAAACTGGCAGGGGACCAGGTTCTCAGAGGGACGTAACAAGGTACAAGAAACAATAAGCCAAAAGTAAAATAGTATAATGCCACATACTCAAGGGTAAACTACTGTAACCATCTAAGTGATATACACGTGAGAGAATCACTTATACTCAGGCTGAAACCACTATAAGCTCTGTATTGGGGAGCCCATTGCAGCAAGTAGTATCACGACTCCAGTATATGTGCCAAAGCAAGTAGTATCACGACTCCAGTATATGTGCCAAAGCACCTCCAATAGTATAGTATATATATCAATAATCAGCCTGTAGTATGGTGTGTCTCTCCCCACCTAATGTAATCTCACGTCTCATATCCATAACACGCAAGATCATGACCTCTAGCTAGTGCAACGAGTCATAATAATATACATATAATATGCAAGTCTCATATTACGAATCCAGTAAGCCTATACAGAATCACCATGAATAACTCAAGAAAGATTCTTTCACATCAAAATAGTGTCAAGTGTCCTAGGGTATGGCGTACTTGGTAAAACAAGCACCTAAAAATAGGATCGTGGAATCAACTCTTTAAGTGACGTTACTCGACTCCGCGTACGACGTCGACACCCGAATCATGTTCGGACGCTAAGCAACGTCTCATGGTCCTAGGGTAAACACACACACATCAACCATATAAAATAACTATAATAACTAAATAATATAATAAAGGCAAGGAACTGTGATACATCATGGCAAGGTACACTTGTCTGGATTCTGAACTCCATCAACTGCTCCTGGAATAGTAGAATCTGCACGTACCCCTCCGGATGCTGAAATAAACATCATAATTGTTCTCAGAATACTTAAAATAGCTATAATTGACTACCCATAAGTCCAATTTGGATACAGGGACAAAATTAACAGTTTTGGGTCAAAACGGGGTCCACATGTGGCCCACTTCGCACCGTAAAATGACCAAGGTTAAAGTTCTTCAAATTTGTCCTACTCAGTGTCTACGAGTCCAGAACAATGATACGAACCCAACGGAACATCCAGAAGTGTATTCCGATAAGCCGGCCACGAAAACGGCCGTCATGTGGAACCGTAGGGCCCACAAAATGATATTTCGTCAACGTTCTCAGAATCGAACCAAACTTGGGTCACAGGATCAGCATAACGCTGCGAATCCGATGGCATGGGTTTCGTTGTGAAACGACAATCACACACAAAGTTACGACGAGTGTCAGAACAGGTCGATACGATATTTTTTGGCGGATACGCGTTGATTCCGGAGTGCACGCACATCCAAATTAAGTTTCGTGAAAGCCCACACGTCCACGTTGACGATACGCGCCTTTCGATACAACTCGCACACGACGAATTTACCTTGTTTGGTGGGACGCTTCCCGTATCACGAGATCTTGGGTATTTTAAAAATAAGTTTTTGGTCGTTTTGGAACAAGAATAATTTAACCATTAAAGCAAACTAATAAAAAATAAAAGAACAGTAAAAATCTTGGTTATATTTTGAAGAAGTTCTTTCAATTATATTTTAAAAATAATTAACGAGATGGTAGAAAATTGGGTATGAACATGGGTACTTGGACTGAATTTTTGAACTGTTTTTGAATAATTTTTCGGCCAACTTTCAGTCGATTTTTCGATCAAACTGGGGTGCCTTAATTCTTTCCACATGAAGAAAATCCTATAGGGTTAGTTGCGAACATACCAGGGAAGATGGAATGCAAATCGGATGAGTGAGGAGGGCGGAGGCTGCGCGCGAAGGAGGGGTCGCACGGTTGTGTGTTGCTGCGTGGGTACGGCCGGCGGTGTGGGCGGTGCTCGACACTGCTGTGGGCGGCGCTGCGGCTCTGCGGCTCGGCGAGGGTCGGAGGCGATCGGCGGCGCTCCGACGGAGGTAGTAGAGGCGTGGGTGATGGGTTAGGGTTAGGTTTTTATGGGTTTATATATATGTATATATAGGAGAAAGGGGGGTTTACTGTGTACGTGGGGGAAAGGGAGTTGTTAGTTTAATGGGTTAATGGATTTAGGGTAGGGTTTGGGTTAATGGGTTTAGGTTTTAGGTTTTATCTTTTTTTTCTTTTTCTTTTCCTTTTCTTGTCTTTTATATATATATATATATATATATATGTGTGTGTGTGTGTGTGTTTGTGTGTCCATTTAAAAATAGTTTTAGACCTCAATAAATTTCAGAAATATTATACAATACACTAATAATAGTTGTACACCCAAAAATATTTTGTTTTGCATAATACTAATAATTAATTAAATACACATAATTATAAATTTATGAATACTATATATTATAATTAGGTAAAAATAAATGAAAGTTTTTCCTTAATTACAGAAATTTCAGAATCCAATATTAATAAATTAAAATTTTAAATCTAAAAATCAGGATGGTTACAATCTACCCAACTTATAAAAATGTTGTCCTCGAAATTAAAAATAAATATAGTAGAAAAAAATTTAGTTAAGAAGGTTGCACTAAAGATGGGGACGCAGTT
The DNA here is from genome assembly GCA_036927795.1 of Iris macrosiphon. Taxonomy (NCBI): domain Eukaryota; kingdom Viridiplantae; phylum Streptophyta; class Magnoliopsida; order Asparagales; family Iridaceae; genus Iris; species Iris macrosiphon. Next base: position 16,905,058 of record JAYESA010000004.1, read on the forward strand.
ACGAATGGAGTCCTAGTTTGATTTCGTATTATAAGAATAAAGGTACGCTTACTCAAGGCTCTACCCAACTTATAAGAATGAAGTTGGCCGCATGAACTATAGTTATGATCATATTTCTAAGGATTTTTAGTAATTCTAACTTCGAGGAGAGATTCGAGATGGTAAGAATTTGGTGACCGTTGTCACAGCCTATTAAAGAAAATATATCTACTATCATGGCGTTAATGAGTCAATAACTCTATAAATAAAGTTTTACCAGTTCTTCTTTCTTCTAATTAGGTCATGAGTCTATAAGACAATAGAAATTACCATAGCCAAATACAACTAGGGTGAGAAGGTACTGAGAAGTTCTTTATTGCATATCATGGATGCCGATGAATGGTTCAACAATAAGTGTCAAAAGGTGATATAACTCATCAAGGTATTTTGTATTATGTAAAGAGTACAAGGGGTTTAATTTAATGCAACACAAGTATCATAGACGTAGGTTGGCATGAATGGGATACAGGTATATCAGTGGTTGGGATATTTGGGTTGCCTATGTATAATTTAATTCAATTGCAACAGAGTTGGATATACGGCTTAGAAGGAGATATGCCACGAATATTGTGGTGTCTATATGGAGCATGGGCGTGTATATTTGGAAGTAACAGTTGTGTCATCAGTGAGTAGGTTCTAGTTAGGCTCATGAATGTCAAGGTGGCCGGAAGAATTGAGTCGGTGCTGAGTATTAAAATCGACCGCAACAGAAAAAGGATATCTATGTGTCATTTGTGTGTACAATTGTGTCGTGGATGTCGTGCGACTAAAATAAAATATGGGAATGCCAGTTTATGTGTGATAGTCATGTCATAGGTGTAGAGTGACTAGTCTAGGTCATAAGGATGAAAGTTATTAAAAAGGAAAGGATAGTGTTATGCTCCAAATATCCGAGCCACAACAAAGGGTATCAAGGATACAAAATTAAATAGGTAATTTAATCCATTTGAGATTAATCTAATTAACACCAAAATAAATTCAAATTTACCCTGAATTTCTAGAAATATCCTACCCTAAAACCAGGGGCTGCGATCTACCCAACTTATAAAAATTAAGTTAGTATTAAAACTAAGGTCATGGTCTTGCTAACAAGATTTCTGGAAGGGCCTATTTTCTAAATAAGGTTACAAGAATTCTAGAATTTACTAGCCGTAATCAAGGATTTTCTAAAGGAACCTAAAAACTATCAGGGTGCTATTGATCAACAACTTTATAAGAGAAATTACTACCCATCCATTACTGCTCTTGTATAGGTCAAGCTTCTACAAGACAGAAGAAATGACTGAGTCAGATCTAACTAAGGCAAGGTGGTAGAGAGGCTTCGATCATTGATTGACATTGATGACGAAGAGACCAAAATTCAGGCCACGACAAAATTTTTTTTTGATAAGTCTACATGGTTGAATAAGGCACAATTAGACAGGTATTTGGAGAATTTAGTGAGGGTGACTAGATCAAGTGGATTAGAGTAAAAAAAACTGATACCTTTGGTGATATAGATATTAACACAAGGAGTGATACCAACTAAGGGATTGATTTTGTAATTAAGGCACAACTAGGGAAAGAGGAAAGATCTACTCATTTTTATAATTAGAAAGATCGTTGCTGCAAAAAGCACGAGGCCATATATGCAACACAAGATAAGAATTTGATATGAAGGATAGGGATGCAGTCGAGGTGGTAATACAACTAATCCTTAAACTCAATACTATATTTAATTTTCATGCTAACTATCTACACTAGCTCTAGCATATAAGAAATACCTATCTATCTACCCTACTAAGGGTAACCATCTTCTCAAAACTTTATGTCCAGCATGTCTTCTTCTGCCTTGACAATGATCTGCTTCTGGAGGAAACACCGCGCACGAACGTCCATCTCTTTGAAATAGGAAGAGATGATAAACAATAATAAAGATGTCAAGGGAATGATCGAGTACAATTATAAAGTCTAAGGAAGATAATCAAATGCTAAAAAATTATCAATTGTGTTATGGATTAAGATACTAATACTGCTAATCTTGATTACAGGCTCGCTCTGTACCAAAAAGTAACCGAAATGATTTAATCAGGACCTGCATGGGCCACCATAAAAATATGTCATGCCACAGTCCCAAAATACGTAGGACTAGGAATACGTAACATGTCAGCTATGCATTCGACCAGACTCTGGCCCGACTCGAATACGTATAAGCTATATTATAATGGTCAATATCTAAATAATCAAGTAAATATAAATATATATGCCTCAATCCACAATGAATAGAATACACGAGAATGAGATACATGTGCTAAAATCGGTCGCCCAGTAACACACAAACTCGAATAGACTCGAGAAATAAATATGAGTCTATAAAACTATGCTACATCAGCAGATGAATAAACGATATGCATAAATAACCATAACTCTGGTAGAAATGATATAAGTACCTGGTACCAATGCATGCAAGACAAGCAACTCCATCAGCAACTCCAAAGGCTCCGTAATCATCTATGCTGTAAAAATTGGCAGGAGACCAGGTTCTCAGAGAGACGTAACAAGGTACAAGAAACAACATGCCAAAAATAAAATAGTATAATGCACATACTCAAGGGTAAACTACTGTAACCATCTAAGTGATATGCACGTGAGAGCATCACTCGTACTCAGGCTAAAACCACTACAGGCTCTGTGTCGAGGAGTCCATAGCAGCAAGTAGTACCACGACTCCAATATATGTGCCAAAGCAAGCAGTATCACGACTCCAGTATATATGCCAAAGCACCTCCAGTAGTATCACGACTCCAGTATATGTGCCAAAGCACCTCCATTAGTATAGTATATATATCAATAATCAGCCTGTAGTATGGTGTATCTCTCCCCACACAATGTAATCTCACGTCTCATGTCCACAATGTCTCATGTCCATAACACACAAGATCATGACCTCTAGCTAGTGCAATGAGTCATAATAATATCCATATAATATACAAGTCTTATATCACAAATCTTGTAAGCCTATACAGAATCACCATGAATAACTCAAGAAAGTTTCTGTCACATAAAATAGTGTCAAGTGTCCTAGGGTATGGCTTACTTGGTAAAGCAAGCACGTAAAAATAGGGTCATGGAATCAACTCTCTAAGTGACGTTACTCGACTCCGCGTACGACGTCGACACCCGAATCTTGTTCGGACGCTAAGCAACGTCTCACGGTCGTAGGGTAAACACACACATAAACCATATAAAATAACTATAATAACTAAATAATATAATAAAGGTAAGGAACTGTGATACATCATGGCAAGGTACACTTGTCTAGATTCTGAACTCCGTCAACTGCACCTGGAAAAGTAGAATCTGCATGTACCCCTCCGAATGCTGAAACAAATATCATCATTATTCTTGGAATACTTGAAATAGCTAGGATTGACTACCCATAAGTCCAATTTGGACACATGGGCAAAATTGACAGTTTTTGGTCAAAGTGGGGCCCACATGTGGTCCACTTTACATCGTAAAATGTGCCAAAGACAAAGTTCTCCAAATTTATCCCACTCAGTGTCTACGAGTCCAGAGTGATGATACGAACCCAACATAACATCCAGAAGTGGATTTCGATGAGTCGGCCACGAAAATGCCTATCATGTGGAACCGTGCGGCCACAAAATGACGTTTCATCAACGTTCTCATAATCGAACCAAACTTTGATCACAGGACCAGCGTAACACTGTGAAGTTACGGAGAGTGTCAGAACAGGCCAATACGGTATTTTTCGGTGGATATGCGTTGATTCTGGTGTGCACGTACATCCAAATCAAGTTCTGCGAAAGTCTACACGTCCGCGTTGACGATATGCGCCTTTCGATGGAACTCGCACACGACGAAGTCACCTCGTTTGGCGGGATGCACCCCGTATCACGAGATCTTGAGTGTTTTAAAAACAAGTTTTTTATCGTTTTGGAACAAGAATAATTTAACCATTAAAGCAAACTAATAAAAAATAAAGAATAGTAAAAATCTTGGTTATGTTGTAAAGAAGTTATTTTAATTATATTTTGAAAATAATTAACGAGATAATAGAAAATTGGACATGAACATGGTACTTTGATTGAATTTTTTAACTATTTTCGAACAGTTTTTCAGCCAACTTTTGGTCGATTTTTCGATCAAACCGGGGTGCCCAAATTCGTTCCACTTGAAGAAAATTCTAGAGGGTTAGGTTGCGAACATACCAGCGAAGACATGATGCAAATAGGACGAGCGAGGAGGGTAAAGGCTGCATGTGAAGGAGCCATCGCACGACTGTGCGTTGCTACGCGTGCGGCCGGTGGTGTGGGCAGTGATCGGCGCTGCTGTGGGCGGCGCGGCGGCACTGCGGTGCAGCAGGGGTCTGAGGCGGTCGGCGGTGCTCCAGCGGAGGTGGTGGAGGCGTGGGTGATGGATTAGGGTTAGGTTTTCATGGGTTTGTATATAGGTATATATATGAGAAAGGGGGGGGTTACTGTGTAGGTGGGAGAAAGGGAGTTGTTAGTTTAATGGGTTAATAGATTTAGGGTAAGGTTTGGGTTAATGGGTTTAGGGTAGGGTTTGGGTTAATGGGTTTAGGTTTTAGATTTTATTTCTTTTATTCTTTTTCTTTTATTTTATATATATATATATATATATATATATATATATATATATATATATATATATATATATATATATATATATATGTGTGTGTGTGTGTGTGTGTGTGTGTGTGTGTGTGTGTGTGTGTGTGTGTGTGGCCATTTAAAATTAGTTTTAGACCTCAATAAATTCCAGAAAAATTATACAATACAATAATAATAGTTGTACACCCAAATTTTTTTGTACAATATTAATAATTAATTAAATACACATAATTATAAATTTATGAAAACTATATATTATAATCAGTTAAAAATAAATAAAAATTTCCCCTTAATCACAGAAATTTAAGAATCCAATATTAATAAATTAAAATTTTAAATCTAAAAATCAGGGTGGTTACAAGCATGATGCAAGTCAAGAAATTAATTTGAATCCGATGTACAGGTCAAGAAAGTGTCAATATGGGGATGAGATCCTATAAATTTATTCTTATCCTAATCGCAGGCTTGCTCGGTTCCTTAGTTGAAATCAAAGTAATATATTCGTAGACCTGCCTGGGCCACCACAAAAATTATGTCACGCCCCAGTCCCAAAATACCGAGGGACTAGCCACGTGGCAATGGCCAGCAACACATCTCCAACGAGCAAACCCAATTTAATGGACCCGTTAGAGTGCACTAAAGTTGTAATACATATAAATGGTCTGCAAATACCTGTCACAGTTTATATATCTAATCTCATCCACAATAAGCATTAAAATCACAAAGAGACAAGTCCAGTCACAATGAACATAAAATAATTTGTCCAACCAAAATAATATAAATAATGTCGTAGGGAATAATCCGTCATCAAAATGGAAAAGAAAATAAATCTAAGTACAATAGCCAGAAGTCACTACAAGATTAAATATCTAAAAATACTAAGCATAATAAAAGAATGGTGAGAATACTGTGTGCTCAAGAGAAGTCCTCTGGAATAACCTCGTCCTCTGCAACCTGTACGTCTCCAATAGTAGCACCTGCCCCATAAACCTTGGGATAGCTCTTCTCGTCTATACCTGGGGACATAATCCGGATCCAGGTCCTCAGGGGACATAGCAAGGTACAATAAACACTCAAGCCAAATAAAATACAACAAGTAAATATAGACAGATCCTCAGGACAAGCTATGTAACCAGCTAAGTAAAATGCAAATGAGAGCATGACTAGTACTCAGACTGAGACCACTACAGGCTCTGTGTCGGAGAGCCCATAGCAGCAAGTAGTATCACGACTCCAGTATATGTACAAAAGATCTGAGACAGAGTCTATGGCACCTCCAGTAGTATATATATAAATAATCAGCATATAGCCCGTGTGTCTCTTCCTACCCAATGTAACCTCATGTCTTATGTCCATGACGTCTCATGTCCATAATACGCAAGATCATGACCTCTAGATAGTACAATGAGTCATAATAATATCCATGTAATATGCAAGTCTCATATCACGAATCCTATAAACCTATACAAAATTACCATGAATAACTAAAGAAAGATTCTATCACATAAAATAGTGTCAAGTGTCCTACAGTATAGCATACTTGGTAAAACAAGCACGTAAAAATAGGATCATGGAATCAACTCTCTAGGTGAGGTTGCACGACTCCGCGTACGGTATCGACATCCGAATCTCGTTCGGACGTTAAGCAACGTCTCACGGTCCTAGGTTGAACAGACACATCACAAGGGTATAAATATATATATATATATATATATATATATATATATATATATATATATATATATATATATATATATATATATATATATATATATAGGAAGAACACAAAAAAATAATATAACAGGATCTCTGCATGTTTGGCAAGGTACACTTGCCTGGGTAATAAACTCCGTCAACTGCCCCTGGGAAAGTAGAATCTGTATGTACACCTCCGGATGCTGAAACAAACATCGCCAATATTCTCAGAATACTTAAAATAGCTAGGATTGACTACCCATAAGTTCAATTTGGACACAGAGGTAAAATTGACAATTTTGGGTCAAAGCGGGGTCCACATGTGGCCCATTTTGCACCAAAAAATATGTCAAAGATAAAGTTCTCTAAATTCGTCAAACTTAGTTTTTATGAGTCCAGAACAATGATACAAATACAACGAAATATCCAGAACTGGATTTTGATGAGCCGATCACGAAATCGCCTGTAATATGGAACAGTGGGGCCTACGAAATGGTGTTTTATCAATATTCTTCGATTTGAACCAAACTTGGGTCACAGGACCAGGGTAACTCTGCTAATCCAATGGTATAAGTTTTGTTATGAATTGACGAATACACACAAAGTTATGGCGAGTGTCAGAACAGGCTGATACGATACTTTTTGACAGATACGCGGTGATTTCGGTGTGCACGCACATCCAAATCAAGTTCGGTGAAAGTCCACACGTCTGCGTTTATGTTATGCACCTTTTGATGCAACTCGCACACGACGAAGTCACCTCGTTTGGCGGGACGCACCCCGTATCGCAAGATTTTGAGTGTTTTAAACATAAGTCTTTGGTCGTTTTGAAACCATAATAATTTGACCATTATAGCAAACTAATAAAAACTAAAAGAACAGTAAAATTTTTGGTTATATTGTGAAGAAGTTCTTTCCATTATATTTTAAAAATAATTAATGAGTTGGCAGAAAATTGGACATGAACAGGGATACTTGGACTGAATTTCAGAACTGTTGTTGAACAGTTTTTTGGCCAACTTTCGGTCGATTTTTCGATCAAACCCGGGTGCCTAAATTCGTTCAAGTACTTGAAAAGAATCTTAGAGGGTTAGTTTATGAACATACCGGCAAAGACGGAGCACAAAATGGACAAGCGATAAGGGCGAAAGCTTCACGCGAAGGGGGGCCGCAAGGCTGTGCACTGTTGTTGCTGCTGCCGGCCGCGTGGTTGCTTGGGAGGCACTCCGGCGCTGCTGCGGCCACTAACAAAATATGATAAAATAGCGACGTCTTTAGCGACGTCAAAGTAAAACGTTGCTAATATTAAAGACTTGAGCGACTCCTAAAATAAACGTCGCTATTGGCGACACATAACGACGTTTAGCGACTGTACTTCGATTTTTAAAAGAATAGTCACTATAAGCTTCTTTAACGTCGCTAAACGTCGCTAATTTTTATGATTTAGCGACGTTTAGCGACGTATTTATCGATGTTTTTTTATCTTTAGCGATATTTTTAGCGACGTCTCTAATCACAAACTTTTAATTAGCGACGTTTAGCGACGTCTTTTATACATCGCTAATTTTTTAATTAGCGATATTTAGCGGCGTCTCTTACGGACGTCGCTAAATTACTAAATATAGGGTTCCCTCGTCTATATGACTTTTTTTTTCTTCCTCCCCAACTTTTCAAAAACGTGCACCCCCACCGGCGATCCATCCTCCCCCGACGACCCTCCGCGACTCCGACGACCCATCCCTTGACCGCCTCCCTCGTCCCCCACAACGATGCGGCCGGGTTCGTCCCCCAACCCTGACACAGGCAACCTCAGACGCGGCTCCTCCCCCTCCGGCGCGAATTCACCCCTCTGGCGTGGGCCTCCTCCGTTGACCCCTCTCTCAGGCGCTCCTCCTCCCTTCCTCCCGGCTCGGTAAACCCTAACCCAGACCCGGACACAACTAGGACACACACACATATACTGGACACAATCAGGACACATTGACACACACATGACACAATCCTAACCCTGACACATGGACCCGAACACTTGGATACACACACAAGACACAACCCTAATGACACAATTCATACTAACACGGACACACATGTAGACACACATAGACACGGACACATACGAGCACATATGGACACACGTGAACACGGACATACATGGAGACACACTAGCGCATGGAACCGAACACATGGACACACACACGGACACACACACAGTGCTTAAAAATAAAT